>JAZDUA010000907.1:220000-383720 GCA_038098605.1 Gryllus longicercus
GTGTGTGTGTGTTTCTGTGTGTGTGTGTTTGTTTCTGTGTGTTTGTTTGTGTGTGTGTGTGTTTGTTTGTTTGTCTGTTTGTTTTTCTGTTAGTTTTTTGTATTACTGTTGTTGATTACAGTTCTCCCATAATTGTTTCTATTGAAATGTAGATTTTTTCCCAAGGAAACTTAACAGGGAAAAAGAAATCAAAATCATCAAAATATCTAAAATAACAAATAAATTGTAAATAAATAAAAAGAGATGTCAGTTGGCAACAGGCTAAAATGAAAATTCAGTTATACTTTATTAACATTTTGAAAATTTGTAGGGACAAATCAATGAGCAAAACAAAATAAAATTATCATCTAAATTAACAAATCAAGAAACAAGTAGAACTTTAAAGCCAAATGGCAGCTGACATTAACATGAGTTAAATTGCCCAATTATAAATAATTAGGTATTAAATAATAGGACACAAAAACAGTAATTAGCCCATACAGTGAACAATTCCATCCTAAACAATCTTTCGAACAAAAAAGGATATTACTTCGGCTCTTATAACATGAACTCAATCTGTTTTGCAGACAATACAGTCTTAATTGCCGAAAGCGAAGATGATTTACAACGCCTCCTGTTTCAATTCTACAAGACATGCCAGTCATTCAACATGAGGATATCCACACCAAAAACTAAATGCATAACAATCTCGAAAGAGTCATTGAGATGCAAACTAGCTATAAAGAAATACCTAATAGAGCAAGTGATGGAAATACAATATCTAGGCATAACAATAACTAGCGATGGCAGATCTATAAAAGAGGCTAAGGAACAAAGCATTAAAGCAAATAGAATAGCAGGCTGTCTCAACCACTCGATATAGCAAAATCAATATCTATGAAAAGACACTAAAATTAGAATAAATAAGGCAGGAATTAGGCCAGTATTGTCATATGCAGCTGAAATGAGAGCAGACTCAAAAAAAAATATGCCAAATGATGGAAGTGTTGGAAATGCGGGTGCTGAGAAAAATTACAAATAAAACGATAAGGGATAAAGAACCTAATATTAATATAAGACAGACTTGCCAAATAGATATAATCTCAGACTGGGTTCGAGAAAGAAGAAAGAAATTGAATGAACATATAGACAGAATGGAAGAAGACAGACTGCTGAAAGTGACTAGAGATAGAAGACCGGAAGGAAGGAGAAGAGTAGGATGTCCAAGAACTAGGTGGAAAGACATTTTGTGAAACAAGACAGCATGAATATAGTGCCAGTTTATAAATATAACTAAATAAATGTAATGTATCATGTTTTTTAAAATTTTAATTAAGTATCCTTTGTAAAGAAACAAGCTGTAGCCTAAAATAAAAGTAAGAAGAAGAAGAAGTGAACAATTTACAACACTGAATGAGAGTAACAGGAACATTATACATTTGTTACAAATTATCATCTTGTGATGACAGTAGTTTACAGTATGAAGATTTAGTTGTACATAACTAACAACATAAAATCTTGTAATGACAAAAGTCACAAGCAAAAAGAAAACAAAATCATCCAATTATTATATAAACCAACAAATGGATGGAAAATAAATAAATGAAAGTAGATGGCAGTTGGCAACAGGCAAAAATTAGTATTAAGTTATACTTAATTAGCATATTGAAATATGAAATAGAAAAACCAAATGCAAAAACAAACAATAAAACTGAATGAGAGTAACAGGAACATTATACATTTTTTACAAATTAGAATCTTGTGATGACAGTAGTTTACAGTATCAGTGAAGATTTAGTTGTACATAATTAACGAAATAAAATCTTGTAATGACAGTATAGCAGTTAATAACGGGCAAAAATGAAATTTATGTTATACTTAATTCATTCGCATTTTAAAAACTTGTAATGACAAATGAAAAATCTAAAAGAATTCCCACCAATTTGTTTAATTAACAAACAAAATTATAAATAAAACAAAATGGCAATATTCAACAAGCTGAAGAGAGAACTCCTGAGCTTTCTATTTTCATGCCATGCCTAGTATCTTGTGTACCATTCTTTTAATTTTTTTTCAATTCCCTTTTAGATGTAACTTCTAATATTTCATCCAGTGTTAAATTGAGCAGTCTCTGGAAGTATGAATTTTTTTTTTTTCTAGTTTCATAGCTGTGCTCGCTGATTTTTCTGTATTTTTCAGTGAAAAAAATGTTTTGTAGAATTTGAAATTCATACAGTTTTTCAAGTCATGATTCCATGCATTGCTGCACTCTCTTCCAGGGTTAGGTTTGTTATGGTAATTTTTTCATTTAGACTTTTAATACTGTAGGTTCTGTATAATATCTACATGTGATTTTGATACAGTCCCCCACACTCCAATTCCATACCTGATCAGTGAGTTTAACAATGAGAAGTAGACCAATTTGAAAATTTTATAAGATACAAAATCTTTAATTCTCATTAGTTTCCAAACACATGTTATTTTTTTGCTTAATTCCAAGGTCTGGTCTCTCCAGCTGAGATTTTGATGAAAAGTTACAGCTAAATACTTCAATTTGTTTACATAATTAAATATATTATTACATTGACAATTCTTAAAGTGCTTGTGTATGCAGTGAGCTTTGTGAAAGAATATTTTAACTTGTGCTCTTGCAATTTTTGTAGCTGTGATGTGCAGTATTCTAGTCATTTTCACATTTATTATTAGACCTTTATCATGGCACCATTTTTGGAATATTCCAAATTTCTCCTGTAACTCCTTTTGTGCCTTCTTTTGGTCTGTGTTTATAAATAATAGCATGTTGTCATCCGCATAAATATAATAGGAACCATTTTGTAGATAATTTTTTAAGTCATTCACAAATATTAGATAAAGTATAGGGTGTAGGAAACTTCCTTGTGGGAATTCCCCTTTTCACAGTTTTTACTTCACTATAAGTGTTATCTATTTTGACCCTAAATGATCTTACTTGTAGATAGTTTTTCAAGAACTGTAAAACTTTGCCTCTAACCCCTATGCTTTCCAGTGCATGTAACATCTTTTCATGGCTTATTACATCATAAGCTTTTGACAAGTCAATGCTCAATGCTATCACATGCAATCCCTTGTGTAATGTTTCATTTAATATTTCTAGATTTTCCAATAAGTGTATGGTGCTTTAGTTTTTTGATTTGCAAATTAATAGTAATTTTTACCAGGTAGTTGGTCAGTGTTTGTGATATGTATTTTTAGAATATTTTACTTATTGTATTTAATTTGGAAATTGGCCTATAGTTTTCATAAATTGAAAGACTGTCTCCTTTTTGTATTTATCTGATAATGGATACTTTTAATTCATCTGGAAAAGTTTCCTCATTAATTCTTGAGTTGATAATTTTCATTGTAATTGGTGTTATTGAGTTGCTGTTGAGTTTTATATCTTTTATAGCAGTTTTGTTGATTCCTGGAGCTTTATTACAGTCCATCCCTTTAGTTAATGAACTAGTTTCCTCTAATGGGATTTCAGGCAAGTAAAAAGAGTTACTTTGTTTTATTATGTTTTTTGGCAGGACTGGTAGGTTACATTTATGTACAATGTCTTACATTTATTGTTAAAAAGTGATAGCAAATCTTTGTACTATATGTTCAATTGAGTTACTTTTTCCTAAATTTTTTGTTATGACTTGATCTAAAGATTTCTTTTCTGGTACATCAACTAGTTTATTGATTGTTTTCCAAATGTTTTTTATGTTGTTTCTGATATTTTCAACTAGTTTGTCAAAATATTATTTTTTTAGCTGCTGTTTTTTATGTCATTTCTGATTTTTTTTTTACAGTTTATTCCTAATGTGTCTTGTAATTCTTTATTTTTGACGTAAGTCCTGTTCCATGTTGTAAAAAAGTTATCTCTTTGTTTTTTTATCAATTCATTGATATTTGAGTTTATCCAGGGTTTCAATATTACCTTCTTTCTACTATTATTAGATTGTTATCATCAAAATTTTTTATTACTTTGTACAATACATTGGCTATTAAGTTTTGAAGACTAAATTCATTAGTTCTTTTTGTAGTTTACTTTTGTTTATAAATCCTTTTTTCTTTTTTCTTATATATATTTTCAAGAACTATCTTTTTATTTGTGGAATTACATGAGATTCCAGTTAAATGATGATCTGTTATCTTGCTTTCTAGTATGAATTGGATTATGTCTTCTACTAACAGCTATATGATTGATACATGAGCTCACTATTTAATAATTTTTTATTTCAACTCTTACATCTTTTTTGATACAGTGCACTTACTTGTGATCTAGCAAGATATCTATGTAATAAACATCTGCAATGATGAAAAAATTTATGTTACAATCTTCAATTATTATTTGGTTCATATTTTTATCTGTATTTAAAATTTCATTTAGTTCTTGTAAATAAAGAATTTTGCTTTTGTTAGGTGGTGTATAGACTGCAAATGTGCTTAATTTGATTTTGTTATTTATTTCTAAATTATCTGCTAATACCTCAAATTGATACCATAGCAAATCCACAAGTTCAAATTTGCATATTTCTTTTACAAATAGCATTATGCCTCCTCCTCCTCCTTTGTTTTCTCTTATTTTTATGTATCTATTGAAATTTAGGGAATGATATTCTAAAAGGTTGCCATTGTTTTTGACACTAATTTCACTGAAGACAATTACATCCATATTTTGGAAGGTATCTATCTCTTATAACTTGACAAAATTCATCTCAGTGCTTACTAATTGTTGTTATGTTTAAACGAATTAAATTAAATTTTTGTTTATTTACATTAATGACGTGATGAAAATCCTTAATGTAGTTTTAAATTTTAGTTTGTTGAATGTCTAAATTATTAATAAAGGAAATATCCATAATTGTTTTTATTTGATCTTACCTTTATATTTCTGTTTAATTAATTTGTTCCAAATGTTCCTCACACCTTATTCTAATCACATTGCTTTCGTAGTTTTTTCTCATTAATACTTTACTATTTTTAAACCAGCTAAATTAATAATTTTTCTTTTGCCCTATTTTTGGCTTTGCATAGTAGATTTGCATTATATGGCATTAAATTCTCATTAATATAAGAATAATGATAATGATGATAATGATAATACTAACAGTACATGATAACAATTATGGTAACTGCTACATATGATTTGACCGTATTAGCATATTCCTTGCTTAAATCTTGAAATGGTGAGGAGGAGGAGGAGGAGGAGGCAGGTTATGGGCAGGTTTTTTTCTATTTCTACACCTAGTCCTACTGCAGCACCTGAAATCACTTTGCACGTATAAGTCATGGAGGTATTCCTGAATGCTATAAAAAAGTTTTTCCCCAAGGAAGAGTTTGAGAGCTTGGGTTAAATTTGTAAAGTGTGATATTGTTTACTTCATCTTTCTTTACAAACATGATATCTTGGTAAATAAAAATACAAGGCAGTGGAAGTATGTTAAGTTTTTTGAATTGAGGTCTGTAGGACTGTGATATTTTTGTATTTGTAATTGTTGGAATGATTCTCTTTTATCTTTTGAATATTTGTCTAGCCTCTGGTGCTTGGCTCCATAATATCCTGTATTTGAGAATAGTAATAATAATAATAATAATAATAATAATAATAATAATAATAATAATAATAATAATAATAATAATAATAATAATAATATTTATTGAGTCACATATACAATTACAATCGTGTATGAAGAGTCAATATGATGCCTTGGGTGGAGAGAGCGAAGTTATATTACTGTTCAGGAGCAATCAAGGGGCCATCTCAGCTCAAAGGAGCAGGGAAACTGAACAAAACCTGATCGAGATGGGGTCATTGGCCTAGAAATACAATACTTGTTACAGTTAGATTAAGATATTATACAGTAGATAAAAATTATGTGCTAATAATTAACATTAATAATAATTACATTAACAATAATAATTAATTATACACTTAATAACAATTAATAATACATATCAATTATGTTTGCAACTACATCAAATTTTACAATAGTAGTACATTCTATATTTATAACTTGAAATGGTGAGGAGGCAAGTTTTGACCAGTTTTTCTTCTTCTTCTATTCTCCTTCTATTTCACAGGATCATTTTCAGCTTGAAACAGTTCATATGAAACAGAAAGTCTAATGGAATAAGAAATTCTTATTTATTTATATTTTTTAAGGGAAATGTTGTAATTTGAAAATTCCTTTACACTGTAGAACATGTTGTTAAGCAGGAAAGCTTTCAATTTACTTTTAAATGTATGAATTGTGTTTATGTCTTTGCTATCATTGCCTAGTTTGTTGTAAAGTGTAATACCCTCTATTAGGGTACTTTTTTGATAAAGTGTAGTTTCAGAGTGGGGAACGTGTAGGTTATCCTTTTGACAGGTGTTGTAGTTATGTACATCAGAATTTAAAGTAAAAGTGTCTTTGTTTTCCATGAGAATTTTCTTTGTGAAGACCACTATTTCAAATATGTACATGCATGGTAGAGGAAGAATCCTTAGTTTCTTAAATAAGGGTTTGCAAGACTCCAGCTTATGAGTGCTGGTCATTGTTCGCAGTATTCTTTTTTGGATAATAAATGTGCGAGTGCTTTCAGGGGCATTTCCCCAGAATATTATTCCATATTTTAGGTGTGAGTGCACATTTGCAAAATACATTGTTCGAAGTGTCTCAATGTTGGAGCTTGACCTGAGGGTGTATAGGGCATAGCAAGATTTGCTAAGCTTGTTGTTAAGATTTGATATGTTAGTGAGTGTTCCACTTTAGGTTTTCTTGAATTGTTAGTCCAAGGAAGGTAGTTTCATGAGATATTGTTACAGGGTTATTGTTTATGAGCAAATGCTGTGAGAGTTTGTCTTTAGATCAAGGATTCATGAAATTTAGAGAGACTGTCTTGCTGGTGTTTATGATGAGTTTGTTGTCTTGAAACCATTGAACTAGTGCTTGCAAAGGTCTGTGAGTCTCTTTTTTTAATGATTGTTGTGTTTTGCTTTGATGATTAGGTTTGTGTCATGTGCAAATAAAATTATTTTGTTGCTCCTTAAAGTCAAAGGTATGTCATTTATGTATATAAGGAATAGTATTGGCCCAAGGATGGATCCTTGTGGAACTTTACACTTCATTATTTGAGTGCAAGAGTAGTATGAGATTTTGTTTTCTTTAGTGTGCTAGAGGGCAACTATGTGGCTACGGTTTGATAAATATGATTTGATCCATTGGCCTGCAATGCCTCAAATCCCTAGCATTTGTAGTTTTCTTAAAAGTATGTGATGGTCAATGATGTCAAAGGCTTTTGACAAATCTAAGAAAAGGCCAATGGGAATTTTCTTCTGATTTAGTGCAACAAGTATGTCATTTAAAAAGGAGAAGATGGCTGTGTCTGTGGATCTATTAGACCTGAAGCCATGTTGTGCATTTGTAAGGACATTATTTGCATTGAGAAACTGTTTGAGACTATCATTGAAAAGCCTTTCCAGAATTTTTGAAAATCCTGATTACAGGGAGATAGGTCTGTAGTTCATTGGATCATAACTATTGCCCTTTCCTGGGCTTTTTGTATTTTTTGCTACTGTAGGGACGTTTTGGAGTTATCTTAGGATTATTTTGCTGTGTTTTCTGTTTGTTTCTATCTTCCTTTGAGTGTGATGTTTAATTTGTTGTTATTCATGAATAGCTTAAATGTATGTTTGATCTGTGATGTCCATTTGAATATTCCTGAAGATTTCAAATGTATTTTTTTCTGTGGTTTTCTAGTGTTTTTTTGAAAAAGTATGTATGTTAGTCTAGTCATTTCATTTTTAACAGATGCCATGACAAATGGCATTTGTGTGTTTGGGTGTCTTTATTATTTTTGGTACATGTTGTCAGTTTTAAATGTACTATGAAAGTGTTGAGTAGGGAATGTAGTGTAAAACATTTGTTATTTTATAATGGAATAAGCTATACTGGGTTTTGAAGGTTTTCCTAATACTACAGCCCAGTCAGAATATATGTAGAATGTGAGCAAGCACCCATTTCCAATTGTCTTTTCTCATTTATGTTTTACATTGATTGTGTCTAGTGTTGCAACAGTCATTTTTAGTTGCAAATTCTCTGTCTGTCTCTCTCTCTCTCTGTGCCCTTCTTTCATTTAGGAGTTGTAGTAATTGCATGTTTGTTTTTTTCCTTCAGTATCTATTATGTCACTTTTGCTTTTCTATATTGTGTATGTATGTTCTTTTGATGACTATACACATGACCACATGAAAACAATTTGTAAGTGTAGTGTACTGTCTGAAAACACAAAGATTTGCATGGAGTGTAAGTTGTGAATATATGTCTGCTATACATAAAATTTCCTCTTCTTCCATCTGTTTCTGTATACTTAGACATTAGCAGTACTTGTTTCTTCTCTTTGAGTGTATAGAAGTGATGTTGGCACTTTTTTTTTTTGAGTTTTCTATTTCCTCTATGCAAGTCTATAGTTTTTAGCTTCTTTGTAATGTCTGTTTGTTGGCGTGTCCTTTATTGTTTTTCTTGCAAGGTGTGTCAGGAACCTCATGTGTGCTGCTTGTATTTTGTGTCTAATTATCCATGTCTCAGAGCCATACATAGCTGTAGATGTAGTGATTGATTGAATTGTGAATTTTTAGTTTTGTTTTGCATCAATGTGAGTGGAAAAGTGTGGTTTAATTGTTGTACAGATTCTATTGCATTTCTACATTTGTAAATTGTCATGGGCAAGGTTAAATACACTAAAGATGTTTGAAAATATGAAAATTTGTTGACTTGTTTCAGTATTTCTCCATTTAACAGAATTTAGGCACTTGTGTATATGTTTGTTGCCTTGCAGAGCCATAACATTAGTTTTTTGATAGAGTATTTCTGGTTTTCTGTTAGGTCAAAAACTGCTCTTAGTCGATTAGATATATATATAGTCTTTGGAATGTGTTTTGATTGTGTATAAAACTATCTATCTTTTTTGTTCCTGATTTGTGTTTAATTGTTTTTACTCCATTTTCTGACTTGTTGGCTGATATGTTGAAGAGAGTAGTACAACATCCCTGTGTTAGGTTGCTGCTGGTTGTGATTAAATTTTATGTATATGTATGTGTGACATGAAACTATAGTATAGTGTGATTTCAGTAAGTTGATAATGTAGTTGCTTCAATTAATATACGTGTTTTATTTGTATGTTGACAGATGAAAGGAGGGAGAAGTGTTGCAAGTGTGAAGTTTGGTTGAAGAGAAGAGAAGTTGTGGAATGTGAATAAATGCTTTGCTTTTGATTGAATAGCTTGTAAGAAAGATACTGGAATGTAATAATGAGTAAAATACTTTATGTAAATAGTTTATGAATTTAATAAAGTGTATAAAATTGTATAAAATCTTTAATTCTTTTTATATAATCCTCATCCTTAAGTTGATCATACTTTACTTTAGTGTAATTTTTTTATGCCAAAATTTGTATTGCTTATTTTGTTAATTGGTGCTTTAATGATTTCCATTAATGGTATAAGTGTTATCATTACTTGTAATCTTTGAACACAAGCATTCAAAGTTCCCTTAAGTTGCCAGGTATCTTAATTTTTCCTTTGGCTCAATGATGTCTAAGTAACTAAATTAAGTACCCAAATAATTTAACCTTGTTACCTTTAAATTTTCATTGAAATTTTTCTTTGATTTTTTTAAGTAAGTTTTTTTTTCAGAGTTTTTAGTTCTGTCCAAAGTTGTCTTCAGCATTTTCAGTGACTTGATCCTTTAATTTGTTACATATACCATTAAGTAATGTCTTCCTATTCATGTTAGTCAAGTTTAATTTATTTTCAAGTTTGTTGCAGTCCTTGTTTCAAAGTTTTGTTTCCTTGATTTCCCTAAAGTTCTCCTTCGGAGTTCTCCTTCGGAGTTCTCCTTCGGAGTTCTCCTTCGGAGTTCTCCTTCGGAGTTCTCCTTCGGAGTTCTCCTTCGGAGTTCTCCTTCGGAGTTCTCCTTCGGAGTTCTCCTTCGGAGTTCTCCAAGGTTTCCCATTGAATGTTTTCATTCAAAGTTAGCTGTGAAGTTCCCTTCGAATTCAAAGCTTACCCTCAATGCACTCTTAGCTTGGCTAAGTGTCTTAACCTTCTAACTGAACTTATCCTAAAAGGTAAATAAAGTACAAGTGTGTAATTGGAAGTAAGCTTTATTAATAGAAGTAGAGGTAGTGGCAGTGCAGCCCAGCCATAGCTGCAGCCTTCGAAGTCCAAGTTTCCCCTCCAAGTACTCTGATTGCCTTACCCTTCTGCCTTGACATAGCATAACATGAACTTATCCTAAAAGGAAGTAAGGTGAATGAAACAAGGGTGTGATTGCAAGTAACTTTATTGAGACTGAAGTGCGGGGGGCTGTCCACCCAGCCAGCGTGGCAGCGTGCAGCGTGCAGCGTGCAGCGTGCAGCGTGCAGCGTGCAGCGTGCAGCGTGCAGCGTGCAGCGTGCTGCGTGCTGCGTGCTGCGTGCTGCGTGCTGCGTGCTGCGTGCTGCGTGCTGCGTGCTGCGTGCTGCGTGCTGCGTGCTGCGTGCTGCGTGCTGCGTGCTGCGTGCTCCTTTCGCTCCTTTCGCTCCTTTCGCTCCTTTCGCTCCTTTCGCTCCTTTCGCTCCTTTCGCTCCTTTCGCTCCTTTCGCTCCTTTCGCTCCTTTCGCTCCTTTCGCTCCTTTCGCTCCTTTCGCTCCTTTCGCTCCTTTCGCTCCTTTCGCTCCTTTCGCTCCTTTCGCTCCTTTCGCTCCTTTCGCTCCTTTCGCTCCTTTCGCTCCTTTCGCTCCTTTCGCTCCTTTCGCTCCTTTCGCTCCTTTCGCTCCTTTCGCTCCTTTCGCTCCTTTCGCTCCTTTCGCTCCTTTCGCTCCTTTCGCTCCTTTCGCTCCTTTCGCTCCTTTCGCTCCTTTCGCTCCTTTCGCTCCTTTCGCTCCTTTCGCTCCTTTCGCTCCTTTCGCTCCTTTCGCTCCTTTCGCTCCTTTCGCTCCTTTCGCTCCTTTCGCTCCTTTCGCTCCTTTCGCTCCTTTCGCTCCTTTCGCTCCTTTCGCTCCTTTCGCTCCTTTCGCTCCTTTCGCTCCTTTCGCTCCTTTCGCTCCTTTCGCTCCTTTCGCTCCTTTCGCTCCTTTCGCTCCTTTCGCTCCTTTCGCTCCTTTCGCTCCTTTCGCTCCTTTCGCTCCTTTCGCTCCTTTCGCTCCTTTCGCTCCTTTCGCTCCTTTCGCTCCTTTCGCTCCTTTCGCTCCTTTCGCTCCTTTCGCTCCTTTCGCTCCTTTCGCTCCTTTCGCTCCTTTCGCTCCTTTCGCTCCTTTCGCTCCTTTCGCTCCTTTCGCTCCTTTCGCTCCTTTCGCTCCTTTCGCTCCTTTCGCTCCTTTCGCTCCTTTCGCTCCTTTCGCTCCTTTCGCTCCTTTCGCTCCTTTCGCTCCTTTCGCTCCTTTCGCTCCTTTCGCTCCTTTCGCTCCTTTCGCTCCTTTCGCTCCTTTCGCTCCTTTCGCTCCTTTCGCTCCTTTCGCTCCTTTCGCTCCTTTCGCTCCTTTCGCTCCTTTCGCTCCTTTCGCTCCTTTCGCTCCTTTCGCTCCTTTCGCTCCTTTCGCTCCTTTCGCTCCTTTCGCTCCTTTCGCTCCTTTCGCTCCTTTCGCTCCTTTCGCTCCTTTCGCTCCTTTCGCTCCTTTCGCTCCTTTCGCTCCTTTCGCTCCTTTCGCTCCTTTCGCTCCTTTCGCTCCTTTCGCTCCTTTCGCTCCTTTCGCTCCTTTCGCTCCTTTCGCTCCTTTCGCTCCTTTCGCTCCTTTCGCTCCTTTCGCTCCTTTCGCTCCTTTCGCTCCTTTCGCTCCTTTCGCTCCTTTCGCTCCTTTCGCTCCTTTCGCTCCTTTCGCTCCTTTCGCTCCTTTCGCTCCTTTCGCTCCTTTCGCTCCTTTCGCTCCTTTCGCTCCTTTCGCTCCTTTCGCTCCTTTCGCTCCTTTCGCTCCTTTCGCTCCTTTCGCTCCTTTCGCTCCTTTCGCTCCTTTCGCTCCTTTCGCTCCTTTCGCTCCTTTCGCTCCTTTCGCTCCTTTCGCTCCTTTCGCTCCTTTCGCTCCTTTCGCTCCTTTCGCTCCTTTCGCTCCTTTCGCTCCTTTCGCTCCTTTCGCTCCTTTCGCTCCTTTCGCTCCTTTCGCTCCTTTCGCTCCTTTCGCTCCTTTCGCTCCTTTCGCTCCGACGCTCCACGCTCTCACGGATTACTATGTGCCACTGCCCCTGGCCGGGGCAGGGGGGCAGCTCCGCTGCTCCTCAACACCAACACCTTCGACAGGATCTGCACCTGCAACAATACAACACAAAAAATTAACATCTACACTTTTTATTTTTTTATTTCTAAATATGAAAGAAAGGAAACAAGGAAAGTTAAGTTATTAAGGAAAAAGGATTTTACAGAAGGTAAGATAGGAATAGGCAGGAACATTGAAGAGATGGTACAAGTTAAAAGG
Source organism: Gryllus longicercus (assembly GCA_038098605.1). Taxonomy (NCBI): domain Eukaryota; kingdom Metazoa; phylum Arthropoda; class Insecta; order Orthoptera; family Gryllidae; genus Gryllus; species Gryllus longicercus. The sequence goes on from JAZDUA010000907.1 coordinate 232,418, forward strand.
AAATGGAGGAAAACAACAAGGAGGAAAACGAAACAAGGAGGAAAACGAAACAAGGAGGAAAACGAAACAAGGAGGAAAACGAAACAAGGAGGAAAACGAAACAAGGAGGAAAACGAAACAAGGAGGAAAACGAAACAAGGAGGAAAACGAAACAAGGAGGAAAACGAAACAAGGAGGAAAACGAAACAAGGAGGAAAACGAAACAAGGAGGAAAACGAAACAAGGAGGAAAACGAAACAAGGAGGAAAACGAAACAAGGAGGAAAACGAAACAAGGAGGAAAACGAAACAAGGAGGAAAACGAAACAAGGAGGAAAACGAAACAAGGAGGAAAACGAAACAAGGAGGAAAACGAAACAAGGAGGAAAACGAAACAAGGAGGAAAACGAAACAAGGAGGGAAACGAAACAAGGAGGGAAACGAAACAAGGAGGGAAACGAAACAAGGAGGGAAACAAGGAGGGAAACTTCAGGATACAAATTAGAGGAAAAGCAATCTACAGGTAATTTACAAGGAAAATGGATTACAAACTTACATCAAAGGAAAAAAACAACGACACATGGATGTCAGGGATAGGAGGTAAAAAGAAACCAAGCTTAGACTGTCAAATAAAACAGTCTGCACTTGATTGGAAAAAGGGAAAAAAATAGGTAACAGCTACTGAAGGATGAAGGTTTGCAAAGGACAAGGGACACATAATGAAAACAAAAGTAGGGAGGAGACTACAAAATATCCAAAGAAAAAGGAGAGGACAGGACAGGAGAGCATAATCCAGCTCATAAGGTTGACATTCAGGAAAAAGGCAGGAGGAATAGGAAAATTAAGAGCAAATGCACAATATGCAAGTGGAAACAATTGAAGCAGTAGAGAAAGGTTCACAGGAATAGACAGGAAAAAGTTAAAAATGCAAGGAAAGGACAGTTCATACAAAACCCTTAACATTTTTTTTTTTAAACATTACAAACAATGTAATAATAATCATTGGAAAACATTCTACATAAATACAAAGGAAAACAGGATAGGGTAAGGAAAGGACCTGTTAACATTAAATTTTCATTTATCTCTTACAATTTACTGCAAGAGGAAAATGTTATTGGCAACACAGGAAATAAATGCATGAAGGTAAGGAAAACCTAAAATTCAATCCTGCATACCCAATATTCAAAACAATGTTTTAACACTAAAGAGAAATAACACCTGACAAAAAATATTTCTGTGTCATAATTTACATGCAATGAATAGCCCTAAAGTTAAATCAAACAAATATAATTCAACCTTTCAGATTAAGGAAACTAACTTTAAAAAAAAAAAAAAAAAAAAAAAAAAAAAAAAAAAAAAAAAAAAAAAAAAAAAAAAATTAGAAATGGGAAGACAAGGAATTATTATAAAAAAAATGGCATCTCTAATCATTACATCCCCTCCTTAAAACTTACTCACAAGCTAAGGTCCTCATAATCAAAACTAAAATTCTTTTCAATTTAACCATTTCACATATTATTTACTGTAGAATTTCAACATCTAAAATAAAAATGTATCTGCACATTAAAATGATACAAATTCACATTTGAAATCTATACTTGAAAAATACAAATTTAATACTTATATTTGAATCTTCAATCTTTCAATATTGAAGTTAAACATTGCCACTTCAGTATAACAATTTATAAATTTAAAGGGAAGACTGAAAAAGGAGGGGAAGCTATTACTCAACATTTCTGTACAAGGACATAAAAGGTACAAAATAACCTCTTTATCATGAATAAATTAAAACAACACATCTTAATCCCTTTTATTACAATCCAAACATTTGTGCATTTCTCTAACATTAATTCAAAAACATCTTTCAAATAAATATTCACTTACCTTACTAAATATTCATTTACCTTCACCTACAACAAATATTCACAAAAAATATTCCTATTTTCTTTATTTATTCCTTAACTAAACTATAATATCCACTTCTAAAAAGAGAACCATTTCATAATATGAACAAATTTCATTAATTTACTTTTACCACCATTGCACACTTAACTACTTTCAAACAAGGGTCAGACAATTTAAATATTTCCAGTTCAAATACACTTTTTAAACATTTTGTATTTCAATACTGTATTCTTCACTTTTTTTGGACATTTCTTGAGATTAATTTAAAGGCAAATTAGGCATATTCCTAAAACAAAAACTTAAAATATTGACAAACTACATACTTTAAAACAAGGATAGTTTCTTTTTCTTTCATTCTACTACCTCTTTCACACCAAAAATCTAATTTTAGTTCTTCAATTTCAATTCTATTCGTTTTTTAAAGATAAACAAACATCATTAACAAAACATTAATTATACACCATTTTCATCCACACCACTTTCATGACCATTTTCTTTTGCAGGATTTATGTATATGCCAACCAGGGATTTGTTGTCTTATCATTTCTTTAAAAATGTTAGTAGTTTTAGAAGGAAATTCTATTTCTTTGTGGTACACATTATTTATATTTCATAATATTTATACAGATTGTTAAAATACATTACAATACTACTTTTTCAGAAATTTGTATTACTCAATATATTACTGTAATTCACAATATTTTTTGCAATCAAAATACACAATACAAAACATACTTTCAGTATTTCAAGCATTACTTTATATACACATGTATTTACTACAAGTCCTAATATATTTTGCCTATTTCAACACTTATTTATACATTATTTTGGCAACCTATACATTTCAAAACAAAATTTCAAGAATGTCACAACATTATCAAAAATACATCCATTTGTTACTTTCATACTATCATTCAGTGCTTTCAAATATTTTGAAACTATGCAAACCTTTTTCAACTCATCATGCAAAATATACATATTTGCACAATATTCTAAGGCTTCTAGCATCCATATACTTCACTGCACCATTGTGTTACATAACATCCCTACACCAATGATCCACATTCTACCCTCTTTTTACAAATTTATTAACCAATAAATGTGTTCTCTGTTACACTTAGCCCTCATTCACAGTTCAATGTTTTATAGCTTTAATACACATAGGGCCTCACCCTACCTACTTCTTTGCCATACTAAAATAATGTAAGAGGTACCACTAACACACCCCATATATATCTGATAAATGAGTATCAGCAAATACTAGCTCAAGTAACTATTACAGCATTCAAACCAATGTTCCCATCCAATGGGGGAAAAAAATACACACACACATCTAAGAAATATACAATTATATTTTTTCAATCTTTCATGACACTTCAACTCAAGTTGCCATCTATCCTACTTTTGAATAACTTCCTTTTTTTACATTGTTCTTATGTCCTCCCTCCTTTTTTAAATTGACATGGAATGTCCCTTTTTGTCCTCTTAAATTGAAAAAAAAACTGGCTTACTTTTCAAGTAAGTCATTCATTAAAAAGACTGTCTTCAATACCTACATTTTACTCAAATAAATAGTCTGCATACTACATCATTAGGATCTTTCTGCTCTAATATGCTTTTTTCAATACTTAAAATGGTTTGGAATTTTTTATTACATTGTCTATTCATCATGGAGTCTGACAATTTTAATTTCATTTTCATTGAAATATCCTGCATTGGGAGTACAGTTTTTGGTAACCTTCAATTATACCATCACATACAAACATCTCATTAGTGGCAATCCATAAATTACACAACTCTCAAGAGGGGATGGAGGAATGAGGCTTCATTACATTTCTAAATTAATTACATGATCAAAATATACCTAATTCATTAAAATAGACATTTACATTAAGTTATAACTAATTACATTCCATTACATAACTTACAGTAATAATTCAAATTGTTTACTCAATGAATTACATAATAATAATTATTATAATAATAATAATGCAATTGCTCATAACATCAAGCTAAAATACATTTTAAACTATTCAAAGCCCCATTAACACAACAAATAACCTTAACAATAAACTAGTACATTATGATAGTGGCAAATAGCTTACAATGCAAGTAAGTAATTTACTTATCTTACAGTAGCAGTTTAATTAACTTACAATAACTTTAATACATTAGGTCTACAATTAATGATAATTACATTAATTACTACATTACTGAATAGTACATTGCCTTATTGGACTGGCTGAAGACTGGTACAAACAATGGTCACTCTTGTAGCAGTACATGGCTTTCAATTACAGAAAGATAACGCAATTTAGATATCTTGACACATGATGTTTAAGCAGTGTTTTTAAGTATTTATCATAAACAGTTTTTACTTTACCAAGAAGTTTAAAGAGCTCTGCAGCAATGCAGAAACGATCTGTTACTTCAAGACTTGCTAGTGAATATCCTATGGTAGTCCCTATGTCATCTAGTATGGTTGTTATCTCTTTATTGCTCACAAAATAATCATTTTCATTATTTGTCAAAAGTAATAATACTTTTTAAGAGTACAGTGTTACAACAGTGTAATTCATATTTAATAAACAAATCTTCACACGACTGTCTGGGATTCACTTCAAAAATGCTTCTTATATATTTCTTTTCAAGGACCATTAATCTATCCATATTTTTTGTGTTGTGCCACCCCAAATTTCAATGCCATATTGAAGTTGAGAACATTGCTCCTTACTATACTGAAATTAGTGCATCAATTTCCAGGTATAACAAAAAGTACCTCAACAGAAATATATAACGCTTCATTTTATTACAAAGTGTATCAACTTCTTTGTTACATTTTTCTTCAAGTATTGCCTCAAACTCTTCAATCATGTTATGTATGTACTGAATATTTTGGTCAAATACATTGAGGACACTATTTTTGTTTTAAATGTGTCTTCATTGCTAAATGTGTGTTGTCTTCATTGCTAAAGGCCAAGGGGTGTTTGCCTCATGTTTTAAGAAGTAGTGTGTGGTGATGATGTGGAAGCCACAATGGAAGCACTGCATTGGGAAGACCAACAACAAATATGCACAGTGGCTTAGAGGGAAGAATGGGGTTTCAGTGTGGGTGAAAGGGTGAATGATAGAGATGGCAGAAATGTATGATTGTGTCATGGAAGGAGATGGAGAGATGAGGGATGTGAAAAGTGCAGAAAGATGTCGACTTTCCCTTTTGTGGAAAGATGCAGACCATGGCGAGTAAGATCTGTTCTGCCCGAGTTTGCAATTTTAATTCATGTGCTTCTAGCAAGGAACAATTGTGTCGTGTGTCGTGTCTTTGACACATTTGTTTTCTTAGTGACCTCCTTGACTTTTTTTTAGTTTTCCTGTACATAATTGAGGCACCTTCAATGTCCTTCACCGCACTAGTGACAACTACTGTCAATGACCCCATCAATGTCAATGGCGCGCGATATCCCATCATGAAAAACGGCCCGGACACAAAAATAAGTATACTTGTAAGGCAGGAGGCGCGCCGCTTTCTGACGCAAGTTTGAGACTTCTTTCCTCACAATACTACTTCTACTTCGCAATTTTCGCAAATTGACGTAAAATATTTTCAAAATTGTGAACAAACAACCCACCCCGCCCCTGACGATTCCATTGCTTGTCCACTTCAAAATCAGCACATCTTCGTTTCAGATGCTCAAAACCCTTTGCTTTTTGCTTTTTCACCCTTAAGTAGGTACTTAAGAGAAAGTCGTGTAATGCTGTGGGAAAAACTGCGAAATTCGGCCCCGGTTACCAAGTGGAAAATCCAATGGCTACATTTACAACCAAAAAATACTAACACGTGGTATATAGCCAGAATCCATGTTTTCTGGGTCATTCATACCGAAAAGTATTGTTGGAAATATACATTTATATTGTAAGGTTGAAGTTTGTGAACATGTCGACAGTGTCGCCATCTGCGTCTAGTATATTATTGGAAATGTACTATATATTGAGAGATTGAGGTTTGTGAACGCGCCGACACTGTCGTCATCTGTTTTTGGTATGTAAACGAATGATCATATGCATTCGTCCTTTTGTCTTACTGTGCAGCAATGTAGTGTTTGAAAAAGACCGTCAAAGACGTTCAATAAGAGTTTATGTATATGTATTTTGTTATAAATAAAAGTGAAATGCAGTGTAGTTCTCAAGAGTTAATTTAACAAGTATAATGACGAAAAATCGTGTCCTTCTAAACGATAACAGTTAAAATATTTACAGCATTTTCTCAAAAATTTATATTTCTCTTTCCACCTGCCTGATGCTGCCGCTCAAATTTCAAACCGATATTTCAGTTTTCGGGATTCTTTACATGAAGCCATTGGGAAATTTTCATTTTTTTTCAAATAATACTTCCATCTTTCATTAAATTTTATTGTTGGACATATGACAAAACGATCCACATCTCATGTTCGTTGAAAACATTTTTCAAAAACTGCAATAAATCAACATTGTTTTCCAGTCTTCTTACAACTTCACGTTTCAAGACTTTTTTAATGAAATTACTTCATCAAAAACTGTTGACGGTATCATATTGACTCGTCATACACGATTGTAATTGTATATGTGACTCAATAAATATTATTATTATTATTATTGTTCAGGTTGTCATGGCCCATATTTTCAAAATATTTGTATTTTTCACGTAATTTTAGATCAAACTTAGGTGCTTTTTAAACTATTTTAAACATTTTTCTCACACGGCTTTAAATTTTATCACTTCGGCTTTCATATAGGCACTACGTATCTGCTGTTGAAACACCTACATTATATTGTTATTGTACGTTATTTAACAAACAAAAATGTTTAAGTGCACATTACAAATGACTCGCATTATGGAACATGTCACAATGAAGCTCCTCACGACCACTAATGTAACGCATTGCTTACGTACTCCTACGTAAACGATAGTCCAAAATGAAACTTTTTCATACATACGGATGATGCCGTCTTGCACTACTCACATAATGACAGTAAATGCAAGCGAATAATTCAAAACGAATTCACTTCCTATAAAATGGTCCTATCAAAACTATTTGCAAACAAAACTAAAGCAGCGTACTTCAAAACACCTAACGCGTGTTCATCAACTAGGAACAATCTCCATGCACGACGAAAAATGTTCAGATATGATTACTCAAAACTGCCACTATACAAAACTACACTTCTTAACAACCATAAATTATCCGGGAACAATTTTTGACAATCTCAAAAATCTTTAAAAAAAATTACGAAAGCTCGAAAGTAAGAAACAAACAAATATGAAATAATCTACAAATTCTAACTCATTGCACCCAACTACATACCACCACATTTATTTTACGTTCACGAAACGCAGTAAATTCAGAGCACACGGCAGTTTGTTGCAAAATAACAAACAACAAAAAATTACTCATTTCCAACAAATTAAACAGGAACCTTTTCGAAGATGTTTTCAGGAACATTTCATTAACAAGAAAATTGTATCTTCATAATTTTAGTTTTAGGAAGAAGCCGGGAAAAAAAATTTAAAAAAAAAAAAAAATCTGGCTTCTCAAACACGAGACCTGCACTCAAACGTTCTTTAGACTACCAAAGAATTTCATCAACAATAACGCCTATATTTCGTGCAACATTACGTGAAAAATATACCAATTATGGAACAATAGTACACAACTATTTCAAAAATATTAAAAGGACCTTTTATTAAGGGAAAAATACTCCAAAAATATGGAATTTTTTGAAAAATCAGTATTGGTTTCCAATCAAAGGGCCATGACATCAAATCGATTGAGAAATATTAATTTTGGAGAAATTCGCCACAACTTAAAAAAGATAAACAATCCATTTTTCTTCAATAACCTACTAAAATTTTCCATTTTGATCCTTCTGTAACGCTGGTTAGTTCCAGTAAAAGTAATTTGTTTGATATTTTAATCGTCAATGCAGTAATTGACTGACCTGTAATATTGTTAGTGTTCACGTACGTTTTGTAGTAAATCGATTTTTCGGTATCCACGACCCACTACACGAATTCTGGCTACACGTGTTCAATTGTTCTCCCTCTAAATTTACCACATGGATTCATCTACGTTTCCCAGACATGGCCCTGTAAGAAGGGTTTTTCTGCCGAAAATTGGCCACACTTTCTCAATACCGCGATAGAGGTAGTGGGAAAGTAAAAATTAGAGAGAATGACTTTTTTATTAATACTAATTGAGAGAATATTTCTCTCAACTCCGGATGCAAATGTCACAAAAAAGTACCCAATCATTTCCCCTTCAATTTACGTTACTCATTGTTTCCTCGCAACGAAACAAAATCCCCATTTGGGGCACAATTCCCAACATGACGGCCCTGATTTCATTATACTCCGCAAATTCATCAAAATTAGTACTTTTTACCTGCATTGTGAGTCTGCTGGTAACATTTTAATAATGACAATTTAACGCATTAGCTATTACTCGCTCTTCTGTTACCTCACCATTTGTACCTTTCATTTCATTGATATCTTCATTGCTTCGACGTTCACCAATGTTCAATTCATGGTGTTCCAGTGTTATTTCAGGTCATTAGCAGAGATTCAATTTTCTCTCTAATTTTTTTGATTTCTTTATATCCAAATTCACTATTTCTCAAGTTCGTGTAATCACGTTTTAGCTTTGTCTTTTCGTTTTTTTTAGTTGTTTAAACATTTGCCTCTACTGTATTCTTATTATTTTCTTAATGTTGCGTCCTCGCGTCTCTTGAATCCCTGTGGCGTTGAGCGCTTGCGTGGAGTAGTCTTTTACTATCTTGGTCAAATCTCGTCAAGTCATAGTCCGCACGGCTCGAATTCGTTTCACCTCCACGACTTCACGGAGCGAAGTAAACGAAGCCTGTTCACGACGCTGGCTGATAAGCTATCAGTATTCCAATACTTCAATAATTTCTTTCTTAAATTGTATATTCATAATTTTCTACTAATGATTCTTATGAGTAAACCGAAAAGATAGAAATCATGCTTGTTATGTACTCATCATTAGTATCCGATATTGAATTTTCAAATAATATTAATCTATCATTCAGAATTAATTAAGCTAATTAGCTTTTCTATATCTATTCATTTGTAATACTCGTTACTTCCAGTAACAATTTTGTCATTTAATCGTCAATACAATAATTGAATGATATGTAATATTGTTGTGGAATACATTTGCTTTCAAATCATACTTCAATATATTGTTAAAATATCTAACAAAACCATGGCCTCTGTACACGTGCCAGAAGTATCTACAATGCGAGTAGGCTTATTTACTAAGTTAATCATTCATTTATTTATTTATTTACGTCAAAAAAGACATGTAATGTCATATGGGAATAAGTTAATTTGAAGTTGCATTTATGTCCAAAGGCAAAACAAGGGGCTATCTTAGCATTTGCTCGAGGATCAGGCAAACTGGACGAAAACATTATCGAGATGGGGGGGGGTCATTGACTAGCTGAGAGGGTTAAATAGTTCTCATTCAACACAACTCAAAATAAAAGTTCATGTCACCAATGTATGCAATAATATGACTTTCGATTTTAGTTATTAAATTAATATTTCTAAAGCAATCAATGCTATCCTACCCGATGAGATAATTTGGCCGAAATTCACGGAAAACACCCTGTACTAGAAAAAGGAAAATCCACGGTTGCGTAGGCTTCCGCGGACAAGTAAAATCCACATTCTTAAGACGAATATTACGAGTTTCCGAAACAACCACGGGCGGATTAATATTTTTGCCGCCTGTAGGCACATCAAATTTGCCGCCCCCTGTTTACAATTAATGTTACATTTCAAATTGTAACGATCAGTAACAATTCCTCTAATTTCAACGTTTTAACTTTAAAAGTAACATTACATTTTGCACATTGTTTTCATAAATTAAATAATTCTTTTGGATTAGCTAATTTTGGATATAAACTGCATCTTCATAGCAAGTAACGTTCAACATTATTAACGTGTCAACACTGAAGCGTTAACATTAAAAGGAAAAACATGACAACTAGAATTGCAACATGTTTACTTTCGTCAACGGGCCTTACTTTCAGATTCATATACTTCTGAAATCATAAAATCTAAGTAGACAAATAAATACCTTGTATTAAATATTAATGATAGATTTTTATTTACAACAACTGAACGATTAGAATATTACGATGTTGTAACAGTTTTTATAATTTTCGATTCACCATTATAAACAAGGAATATAACATTTAACTTTTTGGATGGGGTTTTTTATACAGTTGAAATAACGTTTTATTAATTAAAGCTAATTTGTCTATTGATGTAAAATTTTGCGACGTGCCTTTTGGTGAGAAAATTCATCAATAATTATACTATAATGTAAAACGCTGAGATAATTTTCTTCGATACACGCTAAGGAGTTCAGTTGATACTCTGTCATTGTAGAACGCAAATCATTTTTAATCCTTTTTAAACAAGAGAATGAACGTTCTGCTGTGCAATTGGCCACCGGAATACATAAAAAAATTCCAAGTACAATGTCAACGTTAGGATAAATACATTCTAATACTTCTTTCCGTAACCACTTTAATAAAGCTGCAGGATTCGTTGGCTTAAGGTGGTTAGAGCGAGATTAGTGTTATGTTTAATGTGCCTTTTTTATTGTATTAATCGAAAGATGAGAGGTTCTTCTATGTTCTGGTAGAGTTTGAATCGATTTCACCGTCCAGTTTTTGCGTAAAGAGACCGTACAGTTTGCTGTTTTAACATGGGCTCTTATGGGGACCTGAGAGATCTGACCTGAAATTTTAAAATCGTGAGAAAATTAACTGTTGAACATGCTTTTAAAAATTTTTCTTTTGGTACCTAGCATCTCGAAGAATCAACATGGGCAATTTGAAAGAAATCTACCGTTTCAAATGGGAGAATTTTGCAAAATTATAAGCCTAAATCAGTCCAAAGGGAGAGGTTCGCGCGCTTTCTAGAGGGTGGGGACATTGACGCGCATCTTGGCAACACCGCGCGCTCAACGCGATTCATTCAAATCGAGTGACAAAACCTTGGCAAGAGTTCGTACATTCCTCTGGATCTTCTGTGATCAGTTATAATATCATCAATCCTGGAGAACATTGAGTTTGATGGTAACCAGATATTCAGAAAACTGGAATTTTATGGATATAACGATTAGTGCGATCTGAATGAAATTTTAATTCAATTAATATACCCAATGACTCACTTTGATACTACTCTCTGAGAAAATGGGTGATCTTGAGAGTTTATAGAATTTTTTAAACATTCCGTACAGTACGAGTTCGGATTATTTTGTTTTGTGCCGTACGTCAGTTTCTTGCTCCTGATCAATATTTATTCAATTATTCGAAAATTATTCATTCTGTTTTTTATCGTGGAGTTACACAGTGGATTGTCATTGTCTTGTGCACCACAGATGCGTACACAGCACTCAAAGCAACAATCTTTATCGCAGATCAGCACCTCAAACGGTATTGCTACTGAGTGGGTATTCAATTCAGAAGAACTAGACTTTGCAGTGGCTTCAAATGTGTTGCAATGATAAAATACCGTTTTGCTGGTGTTAATAAAATTCTAGGGTTTTGCTGGGGTTAAATAAAAACATTTTATGAAATGTTATGGTAACCATTCAATGTATAGGTGAATGCAGAGCTGGATTTCCTCATAGCAAAACTAGGCTTGTGACTCCTATCCCCGTGCCAGTTTTTTAAAAATCAATATTAAAAACTTCATAAAATGTTTTTATTTGAAGGAGCATTAATCAAATAGTTTACTGAACAACAATGTTTGATTTTAAAAATAAATTGAATGGATGCATGTATTTGTAAATGATAAATTTAAAAGCAATTTCTACTTTGAAAGCAATTTGTTAATCTGTATTGGAACAATGATTTATTCTATCATAATTAGTGTTTTTAGATTTATTCATAATTAGATTTAAAGATATTTCTGAATAAGTTCCCAGTTTAGGTTTCTGCTTGAGGGCCTATAATATTTAAATCCGCTTGGGCAAATTTAATAATTACATTTATAATTAATAATTACATTTTATTGAAATTGTAAGAGGAATGATATATCCAGCCTTTCGTAGTTTTAGTATTTTAATAGAAACTCCTTTTCTCTTCAGCACTATATTTTATGTAATTATTTGCATTTCATCGACAATAATAATGCATTTTGAATGGTTCTCATCTTATTTTCTAAACATTTAAACCTGTTTTTCATTTTGAGTGCAACATCAAGGCAAACAATTACAAAAGACTATGCCACTTAGAAATTTCTTTTGAAGGTTTTTCTCCAACAATGGTATAATTTTATTATTGAAGGTCTCAATAATACAGATCTCAGAATTATCTGATGCAGTATTTTCATATTATCAGCTTTAACTTGGTGTGTACTTTACACAATAATCTGCATCTAAATCAATATCATAGCATGATATAAAATTATGATGAAAACCAGCAAATAGTTTCTATGAATTATATAACCGCACTGCTGTAAATAGTACGGCTTATTGCAATTGATAAAATAGTTCTAAAATTTCAATCAAAACTATTAAAACATTAAAAATTGATCATGAAGTTTAATTAACTAAGCAAAAATAAAATAGGGGAATAACAGAAATAGGGGGGGGGGAAACAAAATATATTGTGATAAGAGGGATAATAAGGAGCAGCAGAAGTCAATGATTACGATGTCTGTCAAGTTAAATATAAAGCTTTATACAATGTTGGAGATTCACACTGTTGATCTTGTCAAGCAATCCAATAATCTAAGGTTTGACCTACCATTGGTTCAGGTAATTCAAGAAATAAAAATTAGAGAGAAACAAACATTGAAAAAATATTTGAAAACATTTTATTACGTAATTTTTCTCGTAATAATGGGGGAATTATTTCGTTTTATCTCAAATTCCGCCTTGGAAATGAATTTTCCGACAATTCGCTTACATTGTAATATTTACCGCGTGTCGACCAGGCAACGAACAGAATTCATAGTGATTCAAAACAACGAAACTTTGTAGAAGCATGAGCTCTGAGCAGTCATGCCAATCTCAAGGACATTACGGTGTTACCCAATTTATTATAGTATTTTTGCCCCACTCACACATGGAAAAGTTTGCCATTATTAGCGATCACTGTAACAAAATATGATGTGTCTATAATATTACTTTTTATGATTTTACACGTACTTATTGTGTAATAATTCTTTTTTATGTTCAACCTTATGCTTCAATTTTTCAGTCCGTGGCCACGCGATATGTTGGTACTAGTGAAGAAACTAGTCAACGGTAGCTCTTTATGTGGTATTAAAATATTTTTATTTTACATCTATTAAACTAAATTCATTTCAATAATTAAATGAAGCTCAGCAGATAAGTCCCTATTTGGTTTATGTAGGTCCCATAATACCCACTTATCTCGCAAATGATTATTTTTGAACATAATATGGACTGTCTACTAGGGAATATCTCGCTTAAACCACCTTAACATCTTCGTCAAGGAGTTTTAAATACGAACTTAAATGTATAAGCTCAGAAACAAGCAATTCTTCAAGATCTTGGGGAAATTGTGAACAAAAAAAAATATCGCTGCTTCTTCCAAATCTATCAAAGATAATTTTTCTATTTCAATGACAGCCTTAAATTTTTCATATACACCTTTATACGCTTCAAGTCTCTTATTCAATTCTGCAAGTAATTTATCAACAATAACCAGATAAGTGTCGATTTTCAACTTGTCTCGTGCGGTCAGTTCTGCTGCATTCTCGTTAGTTTCATCACATTGCATTTTACGTTTCCTTTTTCTTTCTTTTACGATTCTTACGTTTCAGTATTTGACAGCTTCTTACCCTTCTCTTCAAAAAATTCAAAATTGTCTGTTCGTTTTTCAAAGTCCTACGAGCGAAGTGTAAATACCAACCACGCAACTTAAATCCACTTCGCCTTTTTGCAGTTGTTTGTTCGACGCATTTAAGCGGTCTAAAATGAATCCGCAAACCTCGGTCATAATAGCACTTTCACGTCCATTTAAAGCAACAATAAGACATTTAGCTTCTGCACGCGTTGAGGGTTTTTGCGTAGAATCATCAGATATAATTTCAAGGGCATCTAAAACATTCTGCTAACGATGTTTTAGAGCCTGACATGCATCATCTCGAGCTGACCAGCGCATAATTGAAAGACTTTTCAAAGAGGATGTACTGGATCCTTCGTCTACTAACTTTTGAAGTATGTCCCTCCTTCATGTAGATGCACTAAAGAAATTATATAAATTTTGTAGAAGTACAAAATAAGTACATGCTTCAGTGCATGATTCAGCTGCATTTGTACCAACTAAATTTAAAGAATGAGCAGAACAGGGGATGAATTCAATTAGAGCCTTCACATCTTTCATACGGGCTTGAAGACCGAACATATTTGACGCGTTGTCGTAGGACTGACCACAATTTTTAATGTCCAGTTCGTTGATCTCCATAAAATTACATACTGCGTCGAACATCATCTTTGATTTATGGTCTGTGTTTGGAAGGAATTCCAAAAATGACTCTTTTGGTGTACCATCTTTTCCCACATGTCTAATAACTATAGCGAGTTGATCCACGTGTGCTATGTCTGGTGTAGAGTCCACAATGATGGAAAAATACTTGGCACTTCGAATGTTTCGGAGAATCTCATCTTTAACTGCTTTAGCTATTATACCTATTAGTTCTTCAACCATCGTGGTGGATAAATACGATGTATTTCCTTTTCCGCAGTTACCAAATGTTTGTATGTGATCTGCTAAGAAGTGGTCAAATTTCGAAATTAACTCAAGCAACATCATGTAATGACCGTTTTCATTATTTCCAAACTTTTCGACATGTCCTCTCAAAGAAAGCGCTCTTGAAACAAGAGTTTTTATTACTAAAATGACACGCTCAAGAACACTCCTCCAATAAGTTGCCTCAGTTTCAACTTGTTCAAGCACCTGCTTATTCACTGTTTTCAGTCCGCTGTCTATTTTGCAATGCGGACGTACAGTTTCTATGATATGTAAAATTCTCATGTTCTTTTCATTTGGTATGCGCATTTTTCCAATAATTGTCGAATGAACTGCAGCAGTGATCAGTTTCACATATAGGTTTAAAGAATTCATTTATTTTTTGTCTTATCACTTTCATTTTTACATTTCTCTTCATTTTCTTTTCGGATTTTTGCATATTGACTTCCGCTGAGCCTTTTTCGATGATCACTCATTTTAAAACTTCAAAATATCACTTTTACTCAGCAGGCTCTTACAATAAACGATACACAACAATAGAAACAAAAGAAAAAAGGGTTGTTTCCAGTTCCGTCTTCTAGAACTAACTCAAGAAGAAATAGATGTCGCTACTTTCTATATAGCGCAATATGAATGTGTGGCGAAATCCGTCAGCAATTTCTGATTGGCTACTTCAAACTCCTTACTCTAAGAATGTAATTCTTTCTGATCAATCAACCAATCAGAAGTCGTTGGCGAATTCTTTTCATGTATTCTGTAACATTGAAAATGTCCCCATTTGAAATTCAAACTAATTTATAAATCAAAGGTTGAGGGGGCGGCTTTAGTCTCGTTTAAGGTGGTTAGAGCGAGATAAGTGTTATGTTTAACATGCCTTTTTTATTGTATTAATCGAAAGATGAGAGGTTCTATGTTCTGGTAGAGTTTGAATCGATTTCACCGTCCAGTTTTTGCGCAACGAGACCGTGAAGTTTGCTGTTTTAACATGGGCACTTATGGGGACCTGAGAGATCTGACCTGAAATTTTAAAATTGTGAGAAAATTAACTGTTGAACATGCTTTTAAAAACTTTTCTTTTGGTACCTAGCATCTCGAAGAATCAACATGGGCAATTTGAAGGAAATATACCGTTTCAAATAGGAGAATTTTGCAAAACTATAAGCCTAAATCGGTCCAAAGGGAGACGTTCGCGCGCTTTCTAGAGGGTCGGGGGAGTGACGCGCATCTCGGCAACACGCTCAACGCGCTTCATTCAAATCGAGTGACAAGACCTTGGCAAGAGTTCGTACATTACTCTGGATCTTCTGGGATCAAATATATCATCACTCCTGGAGAACATTGCGTTTGATAGTAACCAGATATTCAGAAAACTGGAATTTTATGGATATAACGATTAGTGCGATCTGAATGAAATTTTAATTCAATTAATATTCCCAATGACTCACTTTGATACTACTCCCTGAGAAAATGGGTGATCTCGAGAGTTTATAGATTTTTTTAAACATTCAGTTCAGTATTATTATTTTCTTTTGTTTCGTACGTCAGTTTCTTGCTTCTGAACAATGATTATTTATTCAATTATTCGAAAATTATTCATATTCTCTTTTTTTATGGTCAAGATACACAGTGGATTGTCATTGTCTTTTGCACTACAGATGCTTTCACAGAACTCAAAGCTACAATCTTTAGCATATATCAGCACCTCAATCTGTAGAGCTACTGAGTGGGCATTCAATTCAGAAAGAAATAGACTTTGCAGTGGCTTCAAATGTGTTGCAATGATAAAATACTGTTTTGCTGGTGTTAATAAAATGCTGGGGTTTTGCTGGGGTTAAATGAAAACATTTTATGAAATGGTATGGTAACCATTCAATATATAGGTGAATGCAGAGCTCGATTTCCTCCTAGTAAAATTAGGCTTGGGACTCCCATCCTCGTGCCCATTTTTTAAAATAAATATTAAAAACTTCATAGAATGTTTTTATTTGAATAAGCATTAATCAAATAGTTTACTGAACAGCAATGTTTGATTTTAAAAATAAATTGAATGGAACAATAAGAAACCAAATATGTATTTGTAAATGATAAATTTAAAAGAAATTTCTACTTTGAAAGCAATTTGTTAATTTACATCTGTATTGGAACAATGATTTATTATATCATAATTAGTGTTTTTTACATTTATTCATAATTAGTTTTAAAGATTTTTCTGAATGAGGGCCCAGTATAGTTTTGTGCTTGAAGGCCTATAGTATTTAAATCCGCTTGGGCAAATTTAATAATTACATTTATACGAGTAATTAATAATTACATTTTATTGAAATTGTAAGACGAATGATATATCCAGCCTTTGGTAGTTTTAGTATTTTAATAGAAACTCTTTTTTTCTTCAGCACTATATTTTATCTAATTGTTTGCCATTTCCTGAACGATAAAAGTGCATTTTAAATGGTTCTCATCTTATTTTCAAAACATTTAAACCTTTTTTTCATTTTGAGTGCAACATCAAGACAAAGAAGTACACAAGACTATGCCACTTAGAAATCTCTTTTGAAGGTTTTTCTCCAACAATGGTATAATTTCATTATTGAAGGTCTCAATAATACAGCTCTCAGAATTATCTGATGCAGTATTTTCATTTTATCACCTTTAACTTGTGTACTTTACACAATAATTTGCATCTAAATCAATATCATAACATGATATAAAATTATGCTGAAAACCAGCAAATAGTTTCTATGAATAATACTATAACCGCACCGCTGGAAATAATACGGCACATTGCAATTGCTAAAATACTTCTAAAATTTCAATCAAAACTATTAAAACATTAAAAATTGATCATGAAGTTTAATTAACTAAGCAAAAATAAAATAGGGGAATAACAGGAAAAAAAACAAAATATATTGTGATAAGAAGGGTAATAAGGAGCAGTAGAAGTCCATGATTACGAGGTCTGTCAAGTTAAATATAAAGCTTTATACAATGTTGGAGATTCACACTGTTGATCTTGTCAAGCAATCCAATAATCTAAGGTTTGACCTACCATTGGTTCAGGTAATTCAAGAAATAAAAATTAGAGAGAAACAAACATTGAAAAAATATTTGAAAACTTTATTTCGTAATTTTTCCCGTAATAATGGGGGAATTATTTCGTTTTCTCTCAAATTACGCCTTGGAAATTAATTTTCCGCCAATCCGCTTAGATTGTGATATTTACCGCGTGTCGACCAGGCAACGAACAGTATTAATAGCGATTCAAAACAACGAATCTTTGAAGAAGCATGAGCTCTGAGCAGTCATGCCAATCTCAAGGACATTACGGTGTTGCCCAATTTATTAGAGACTTTTTTCACCCACTCACACATGGAAAAGTTTGCCATTATTAGCGATCACTGTACAATAATATAGAGATGTGTCTGTAACGTTACTTTTTATGATTTTACATGTACTTATTGTGTAATAGTGCTTCTTTATGTTCAATCTTATGCTTCAATTTTTCCTTCCGTGGCTACGCGATCTGTTGGTACTAGTGAAGAAACTAGTCAACGGTAGCTCTTTATGTGGTATTAAAATATTTTTATTTTACATCTATTAAACTAAATTAATTCGAATAATTAAATGAAACTCGGCATAAAAGTCTCTATTTGGTTTATGTAGGTCCCACAATACCCACTTCTCTCGCAAATAAATATTTTTGTACGTAATATGGACTGTCTACTAGGAAATATCTCGCTCTAACCACCTTAAATCATTTTTAAAATACAAATATGATTTATGCTGTTATAGTTTTCAGAGAACCTAAATTTATTTGAGAAAATATAAACAAAATTTTGCGCCTTTGTAAATTTGCCGCCCTTGAAAATTTGCCGCCGTAGGCACGTGCCTACTGTGCCTATGCGTAAATCCACCTCTGGAAACTACAACATTAGTTTACTACCTGGCAAGAGTAACCCTGCTAATAAAGCATTTAAGGATTCTACTCCTTCCTCCCACAGTTTTACCTGTCAGAAAAGCTCAGGAAAAAAGACAGACCTGGCCGGAATTCTACGCCACAAAAGCAACGACAGACAAAATGGACAACGACAAGCTATGAGAGGCTGGGAATTTACTATTTCCACTACTTTACAAAACGAAGACCTTCCACGAACCAAAAGAATCTTGCGTGTCCGATTTTTGTGGGATATCCTGCACTCTTTATATATACAATGCAAGCAAAGGAAATTATCTATAAACGAATACGCTAATAAACAATAGGGCTGCAATGCTGAACACGAAGTGAAACTCAACTTCAGCTACGAACAAATGCACATCTCTGCGCATTTCAGTTTATTATCTGTAAAGGCTGCCCTTCAACAACTGAAAGCGGTACACCACAAATGAAGTATGCTGATCAAGGTTACCGACCTTCACGTCTAAGGGGAGTTAATCAGCTGGCCATGACCTTTCTCCCTTTCGCTCTTTTATGCTGATAGTCACAAAGATAAACAATTGTGCCACCTCGCCTGAATTCGTTACATTGAACAATTAAATTACAACTTTCAATTTTATAACTATTCAATTCACATTTACTTTTTCATATTTCCGTTAATATAATTATATCAGGAAACAAATTTAGTTTGCTCCAAATCACAAATAAATTAAAAACTTGCATTCAAGTTCCACTATTTTCATTTACAATAAAATAATGTTCCATTGTTATTAAGTTAAGTACATGGCATTGAAACAAACTCGCCCACCCCATCACTGTCAGCAGTCGTGCCGTCGACATTGACGGGGCGACAAAGCGTTTACCACATTTTATTGATCAAGATACAAATGTTAATATTCAAGCAATGTACTTACAATGACAAATTTGACCCTTCAGTAATGACCAATGATTTACTCTTCATTTTTTTAACATGAAAACTAGTATTTCAAATTATTTATAATAGTCTCATTTGTTAAATATCCATGTCCACTGTTGATAAGACTACATTCACTGTCTCAGTCTCATTTTCACATCAAAACTTTCCTCCCCTTCTCCAAAGAGGAGCCTGCGTCTGCCCGGGCACAGACGGACTCTTCCACGTAAAAACACACTCTTGAAATATCACTTTTAGCGAATTCAAACTTTACAAGGTTTGGAGTTAAAAATAGATTTTTCTTTTTTCCGAATACCATTCCTTTCAGAAACATGAACAATTATTTTTTCGAAGACTCAGTAGCGCGCTAATGTTTAAATTTTTGGCGCAAATGCCTGTTATTTCAGAAAAAAAATAATTACGAATTTTTACATCGTGTCGACACTTAGTTTCAAACTAGTGGGGCTATAACCGCATGTACTTCCTCGCCCGTATTTACAGGCAAAATCACGCGAAAAGTACTCATTTTCGAAAAATTGTACATAACCATCAAAACCTCTCTTTAAGGAACACATTTTATTAAAGGAAATATATCCATTAATGCAATTCGAAGACTTCAAAATATTTAATTTCTGCAATTTTTGAAGATCACGTTGAACGAACATTATACCTACACCGTTCTCTTTAACGTTCTTCAAACTATCCAACAACAATATTTAATCAAACGATAAAGCCTTTTTTTGCAAATTTGGGAAATGTCTCGCAGGCTTCATGTAAAATGGTCCAAAATTAAAATATTCGTTTTAAATTTAAAGGGCCACGACATCCGCCAGATCAATCGGGGAATATCAATTCTGGAGAAAACTTACTGAACGGTTTAGCGGCTAGTGTTTCTCACAGACTGACGGACACGTTTTGTCGTCAATACATTTTTCAGAATCAACACAAAAAATGACTCCTGGCTACACCACATGTTAGAGGATTTTTGATCTTATTTAGCAACTGTATTTACCCTTTTTCGATTCCCGGGCCAAGTAATAAGTTTTTCTGTCGATAATTGCCTTCTTTTCGCGCAGTATTACAGAACTCTCTACTGCATAAGCGGTCGCGAGAAAGTAAAAATTAATTTGAAGTTAGTAGCTTTCATTGTCCAATGTGATTTTTAAAATTATTCTTTCAGACTAACACGTAATTTAGAGACTGCTGTGAATTATTGTCCTAGCTACGCTTTGTTCTTTTGTGCTAAACTTCAGAGAAAGCAAATAATAAACAAATTTAATAAAATCTGTTTCTTCATTCCTGGAACACGACAAATTCAATTCACCATTTTCAGTGTAAGCTCCTAACATTTCTTGAGAAAGATTAGGACAGAGTTATCAGACAATTTTCAGATGGAGAAAGGGCCTAGTTTTACAAAACAATGCGAGGTTATGCTCCCACAAAGATGTCTTCAATTTGAGTGCCCCATGGCATTTTTTCACTTCGCAACGTCTTACGGAAAAGGACCTTGTGATGTAGTCAGAGGAAGAAACCGTAAATATTCTCAATAAACGCTGGCCTTCAAACCTTAAAGGAACTCCATTCACCCACGAAGTTGTGCAAGTGGGCTGATAATGTGAAGAACATTACCTTTATATTTTTAGCAACACTGACAATACCGAGAAAGGACTATTGCCACAATGATAAAAAGCAAGGCACAAAGAAAACATTTCATTTCTTGATGAAAAGGTCCCTTTTTCCCTTCCTCCGTAAAGTAAATTTAGATACAGCCCCTGGTTTGCCGTTCACATCTACAGTCCCTGGCCATATTCTTAGACGCACCCTAAATTTTCAATAAAATTCACGTTTTTTGTGACAAAAATGTCTTTTTTTATTTCTAACGAAATACATAAGTAATAATTGAATACTTACGATAGAAACAAGATCATATGCAAAATTATGACTGTCAGTATAATATATAAACTAATTTTCATAAAAAATCTCCATGCACATGTATATCTTTAATACTTTGTCAAGCCACCTTCGGCGGCTATTAGAGCTTCAATTCTTTTTGGTATGATATTAAAGCATGCCTGGACAGTTTCTTGCAACTCTGGATGATGGTACCAGACTTGAATTATTTCCAAGGAGGCGAATTTTTGTTGTTATTTCTTAGTTTGCGATTTACCTCTTTATGAGCTCCCAAACATTTTCTATTGGGTTCATATCTGGTGAATTTCCTGACCATGGTAACACAGGAACATTTTTCTCCAACAAAAATGATCGAACTGTTCGAGCAGTATGACATGGAGCCCCATCTTGCATAAAAACAAATGATTCTTTATTTGACAACCATTCCTGTAGTTGAGGCAGCAGTCGTTTCTCCAACACTTGCTTGTACTGGTCTTGTTTCATGATGCCCTTAACCAAGTACAGACACCTCGTGCCTTTGCCACTGATCACTGAGCAAATCATTGCCTTGACTGGATGTTTCACAATCTGGATGACAATCTGAATGATACTTTTCACCAGGGCGCCTTGTTGATGCTTGTTTGCTAGAGTTTCGAAAGTGCATTCGTTGCTAAAACAAACCTTAAATACAAGTAAATGACATTAGAATTAATTTTGGTAGCCATTTATACTTATAAAAAAAGCACTAGACTAAATTTTTACCGATTTCCTGAAGTCCAAATCATTATTCTTAAGGTTCTTAGCCCATGCAAGACTTTTCTTTCATACCAGCTGTTAATCTGGGTTTGTGGGCTGGTCTACAAGCTTCAAAATTCATTTGTAGTACTGTACACCTTACTGTCCTTTCAGATACACAAATCCCACTACTTTCCAATTTAAATTTAATTTGTTTAGTAGTAGCAAACCGGTTTTCATGGCAAATCTTCCTCAAATATCTCTCAGATCTTGGTGAAAATATTCTCTTCCGTCCACACGTGTTCTTCCTTCGTGGGGATAATTCTTCACCAAGGACAATTTTTTTTCTTAATTCGCCGAATATATGTCTCGGATACGTTCAACCTTCGAGATAATTCACGATTTGAATAATTTTCTGAGTCGACACAAGCTTTCACTGCTGCGATCTTCCGATGAGACAAATCACTTGCCTTTCCCATTATTTTATTCTAAACTATCAGTTTTTCGTATACAACAATTCACAATTTTTAAATAAACACGGCTATACCTATTTCACAAACTAATAAATGGAAAATAAACCATCTTCATGCAACAACACTACTCATGTCACCTCTTGTTCTACTCAACTCTTGTAATTTGTGCGTCTAAGCAACAATGAGGTGTCACAACAATGGGACATAATGACAAATTATGTGTTATTATTGGAAAAATAAGCTTTGTTTTTATTGATTAATTCGCAACAATGTCAGATGTAATGTACTGCAGTGAGAGACTTCAAAACTTAACATTTTGTTAAAAATTTGGAGTGCGTCTAATAATATGGCCAGGGACTGTACATGTATATAGTCCATTTAACTATACAAATATCTTTTCTATTACGCCGGAGAGAAAATTTGTTGACAAATTGCTGCCTTGATTTTATCATATTTCCCTTCATATTTAACTAAGTGTAGTAAAAGGGCAAGGAATGGATTCTACAGCCCAAGAAAAGTTTATAATAAAGAGCAGATTATACTTCTCCCATACGTCACATACAGCCTCCTCTTCATCATAAAAATAACATCTTATCTTGCAGTGAGTTAAGTGATTATACATAATTATTTACAGTGGTGGTCACGGTAATTTAAAAATTTTCACAAATGAAAACGAGAACTCCGATCAATGAAACTTTGTGGTTATTTGCACACACCGGGCGAGCGAAGCGAGGAAACTTGCCGTTGAAAGTACATTGGCATTACAAGGCGGCGGGGACAAGGGGGAAGAAGGGCGATCTGAAGGGCGACCCATGAAAATCGCATATCCCTACTCTTCATTCATTTCTATCAGAGCGCATAACGTAATTTGTGGAAGGGCTTACGGTGACCCCTCCCCCCGCCAATATGTTCCTGAGGGTGTACAGTGTACCCTACTTTAGTCAAACTGTTTTACAACGTTCTTACCGGCGAGTAAATACGTACACGTTAATATAAATATACGTATAACGTTTGTGTTTTATTGATACAATTTTCAATTAAATTCTTGAACAGTTTTTTAAGTATCCGTAATTGTTCCGGCGAGAAGAAAAAGTCGAAAAGAAACATGAAAACCGAAAATATTTCGAATGAGGATTCGAATCAAGAAGATGACTTAAAATTGAATTATCTCAAGGTGGGTGGGAGGATTTTTATTACGTTCATTCATTTTATTTTCATCTCTAATGCGTATGTTTATATTTATGCAAATTTTTAAATAACTCCAAGACGCCAAAACAAAGAACGTGCTGCGATTCACAACACTACAAATAATTATTTTCAATTAAGTTTAATGTATATATTGTATTTGCGTGTTATATATTTGCTACCTTCCTCTATACTAGTAAAAACCACCTTGCAGCGGCTGTGATAGATCATTTCAACGAAAACAGCTAGTATCTCCTGTGATGGATCTTCACCTGCTTCGGTCATTTCATTACATTTTTTGGAGAAAACCGCGGACAAAAGTTCTTTTACCCAGAAAATAGTTTCTATTTCGTGCCAGTGAAGATGTGTTTGAAATATCACCAGTGCTCGCTGCGAGCTTTTGCTTTCAACGGTTTGTGACAGGTGAGGAAGCAAGGACATCGTTCGAGAAAATTTTAGTGATTAAACGCAACATTCTGCTATTCTTTGAAATAAAACGCATCGTTCCTGTACAAACTCTTGAGTACGCACTATGAAGCTGCAATTATGAAAGCTAAACCAATCTCCAGAAGAATTAGGCAGCAATAATAGATATACCGTAAGAAAATCTGAAGACTATTCCACACGTCATTAAAATCTTAAGTACGAAAATAAAATTTCATACATTTCAAAAAGAACATACTTTAGTGAACTAATTTTCACAAATTTCCGAAACAAGACATTCAATAATTTTCACTGAAAGCATTATGCTGACAGAGGCGGCTGGTGGCTTAGCTAACTGGTTGGGGGGTGGGGGATTCCGACTAATGACGGGAATGTAATTTCTAAAATTCAGAATATATAAAACTTAACCAATTCATGTAAATTCATAAAAGACTGTCTATAAAAAGTTAAATTACTTCGTAATTTTCGTTTTTGTGTCAGGTTCAATTAAATCCAGGCAACCTTTCAGAAAAAAATACCATACCACGTGATGAGGCCTATCCCAGGCTCTTTCTATCAGATCGAACTTGCCCATTTATCGCTCCTCATACTCTAGAAATATTAAGTACACCTCTCCCAAAGATCTGTTATCTCTTACACTAACATACAAGTACCTGACATCTCAGTAGCATCCAACAACATCGGTCAATTCGCCGACTATACCATGGGTCCAATTATTTAAGAACCATAAGGAATATACAGTAGCTCTCACAATTAAACTTACACTTTTACCTTTCATGGTACCACGAATTCTCATATCAATATTTTTAGAGTTAAAATCTGTAATTGTGATATTTGATGTTTCGTAAAAGGACTAGTGCTATTTGAAAGCAGATAATTACTATATTACATCTAACATTGCGCTTGGCAACGTTTTAAAAGCGCGCTTTGAAACGTTACTCTTCAAATGTTTTCCTGGGTACAAAGTAGCGACAACTGATTAATCTGTCAGATTCACGGAGAGCAACATCGAATTGAAAATTGCCCCGAAAAGAAACTACGGTGGAAGAACGAATACTTGTCAATTTAGCAATAAGGAGAATACCAAGAGTTATTGCAAAGATCGTGCGAAAAATCCGCAGTCAACTATGTAAGTTATAATAAACAATTTCATGTACAATGGCAGATTAATTCATAAAATCGGTAAAAGCCGAAAACCTATCTTCAATGAACGAGAAATACTGTCAATCAGCAGCAGGAATCCTCTCCAATGTGTTGTTAAAATGACTCCGTGGGAGGTTTCAGCAACAAGGAGAATTGGATCCACAGAAGCCGTTCTAGTGTCACTACAAAACGCTGGTTACAATGGGAGAGTAGCCCTGAAGTTTGTGAAATATTACAGGAACCATCCTTTGGAGTTCTGGGAAACATTTTCAGCGATTATCTTAATATATATAAATCTCGTGTCACAATGTTTGTCCTCAATGAACTCCTAAACCACTTAACCGATTATAATAAAATTCGCACACCATGTGCAGTTCGATCCAACTTGAAAGATAGTGTAGTTTAAATCTCAAATTATAGTCGCAATTTTAATTTATTGCTAATTTATTACAAATTTGATTGTTGTAATAATTGTAGATAATTGTGACTGTCAAATAATAACAGACAAATAATTAGCAATAAATTAAAATTGCGACTATAATTTGAGATTTAAACTATCCTATCTTTCAAGTTGGATCGAACTGCACATGGTGTGCGAATTTTATTATAATCGGTTAAGTGGTTTAGGAGTCCATTGAGGACAAAAATTGTGACACGAGACGAGATTTATATATATTAAGAATACAACAATCAGCTAGCTGACCCGGCCACGCGTTGCACGCGTTGTGCTGCCACGGAAACAAGGAAAACCACATCCTTCCATTACAGGCATATTCAAAGCTAAGACATTGGGGAGACTTTACACGGTACATCCAAAGCAACGTGAGTGCTTCTATTTACGTTTGTTATTGGTGAATGTTCGACTGGGTTGAGTAAGTAATCAATAGATGGCGCTGCTATGGTAAAAAATCAGCTCCAAGAATCAGGACAGCAGAAGGTCATGCACAAGAATCTCAATAACAGTGTAACGAACGTATTCAAGAGAATATCATAAGAACACTGTGACACGAGATTTATATATATTAAGATTATTTAACCTCCATTTAAAATTATTTTGCACTTATTATTTCAATGTGCTATGATAACATGTTTTTCAGTTCCTCTTTCTAATATTTAAACTATTATTATTATTTTCAGTCAAATGCCACCGAAAAAATCTAACCTCAACAACGCGAGCAGCAAAGGGTCACGACGCAAACGTGTTGAAAGAGCTCAGCAATTACCAGAACAAATCGAAACAAGAAATGCAGCTCAAAGAATCAGGACTGCAGAAAGTCGTACACAAGAATCTCAAGAACAGCGTGACGAACGTCTGCAACAGAATATTACGAGAACAAGAGCGGCACGAGAACGAAACATAGCTACAATACGAGGACTAGATCGACAAAGGCAACGGATTTATATATATTAAGATTATTTTACCTCCATTTAAAATTATTTTGCACTTATTATTTCAATGTGCTATGATAACATGTTTTTCAGTTCCTCTTTCTAATATTTAAACTATTATTATTATTATTATTATTATTATTATTATTTTCAGTCAAATGCCACCGAAAAAATCTAACCTCAACAACGCGAGCAGCAAAGGGTCACGACGCAAACGTGTTGAAAGAGCTCAGCAATTACCAGAACAAATCGAAACAAGAAATGCAGCTCAAAGAATCAGGACTGCAGAAAGTCGTACACAAGAATCTCAAGAACAGCGTGACGAACGTCTGCAACAGAATATTACGAGAACAAGAGCGGCACGAGAACGAAACATAGCTACAATACGAGGACTAGATCGACAAAGGCAACGGATCAGCCGCTCATTAACACGTGCATCATTCGTTCGGCTTGCCTTTGAATATGCACCAGATATTAACTACTCGGCGCATTCAAAAATTGCTATCGGTGGAATGGATAAAGTATGTCAATATTGTCAGGCATTGAAATTTCGGAATGAAGCAGCCGGCATGTGCTGCGCATCAGGAAAAGTTGTGCTGTCACCTCTACCCGCTCCGCCGGAGCCTTTATTATCCCTTCTTACTGGCAATTCAGATGATTCCAAATTATTTTTGCGTAAGATACGCAAATTTAATTCTTGCTTCCAAATGACGTCATTTGGGGCAACTAAAATTTGCGATCGTGCATCCGATGGACGTAATTTTGAAACTACATTCAAAATTCAAGGCCAGGTGTACCATAAAATCGGATCACTGATGCCAATGCCTGATAACAATCCAAAATTTTTTCAAATTTATTTTATGGGCGATTGTGAAGAGCGCGTGACGACTCGGTGCCTGTATAATTTTATTGAACAAGCAGAGGAAAGAGCAATTGTGATATTATTGGAAAATTTTTTAGAAGATCACAATCAACTAATTCAATTGATCAAAAGAGTTTCGCCACGACTGCAAAATGACAATTATCAAATCGTCATAAAAGCCGACAAAGTACCATTAGGTGAACATGCTGGTAGATTCAACGCTCCAACTGTTGATGAGGTTGCTGTTATCATGGTTGGTGATCCAGTTGACAAAAGATCTATAAAAATTACACGGCGAGACAACACTGTCAGTACGATTTCGGATCTACACCGTTCATATGACGCACTACAATATCCATTGATATTTTGGCAAGGACAAGATGAATATCACCTTAATATCAAACAGTATGATCCAAATACCGGTAAATTTTACAATTATCTATTTACTTTCTTACTGTATGTATAGATTTTAATTTCGTATTGCATTTAATTTTTTATTTTTTTAGGTGATTACAGAAATAATAAAGTTAGCTCAATGAACTACTACGCACACCGAATAATGGTTAGACAACATCAAGACAATTATATCCTTCGATATCGTCAGCTGTTCCATCAATACATTGTTGATATGTATGCTAAGGTCGAAAGCGAACGCTTGCGATTCCTTCGATTCAACCAGGCAAAACTACGATCGGAAGAATATATTCACTTACGAGATGCTGTTGCTGGAAACATCGATGGAAATTTAAATCCCATTGACATCGGTAATGCTTTCATTTTACCTTCAAGCTACATCGGCAGTCCACGGAACATGCAGGAATACATACAAGATGCGATGACTTACGTACGTCATTACGGCCGACCGGATTTATTTATTACATTCACATGTAATCCGAATTGGGAAGAGATACAAACTTTACTATTGCCAGAACAACAAGCCATTCATCGTCATGATTTAACTGCACGTGTGTTTAAACAAAAATTGAAATCCTTAATTGATTTTATTGTTAAATATTCAATTTTTGGTATCACACGTTGTTGGCTGTATACGATAGAGTGGCAAAAGCGAGGTTTGCCTCATGCCCACATTTTGGTTTGGCTTAAAGATAGAATCCGTCCTGAAGAAATCGATCAAATAATTTCAGCCGAAATTCCAGACCCATTAATTGATCAAGAATTATTTGATATTGTCACCAAACACATGATCCATGGGCCATGCGGTGCTTTCAACATGACGTCACCGTGCATGGAAAATGGAAAATGTAAAAAAAAATTCCCAAAGCCGTATACGAATGACACGATCACGGATATTGATGGTTATCCAATGTATCGCCGCAGAAGTACTGAGAATGGTGGCCACACATTTACAATGCGACTGCCGAACTTTCCAAATCAAGTTGAGTTTGATAATCAGTGGGTGGTACCATACTCACCACTACTTTCAAAAACTTACAAAGCTCATATCAATGTTGAGCTTTGCAGTTCTGTTAAATCAATTAAGTATATTTGTAAATATGTAAACAAAGGCAGTGATTTGGCCATATTTGAAGTACAAAACATAAATAAAAATGACGAAATAGCACGATACCAAATGGGCAGATACATTAGCAGCAATGAAGCTATTTGGCATATTCTCAGCTTTCCCATCCACGAAAGAGATCCTGCTGTCCAACATCTGGCAATACATCTTGAAAACGGTCAACGTGTATACTTCACTGAAAAAAATGTTCTCCAAAGAGCGTTCGAAGCTCCGAAAACGACTCTAACTGAATTTTTTACATTGTGTCAAAAACCTGATGTTTTTGGCCAATTCGCGAAGACATTGGTGTTTGGTGATGTTCCACGTTATTTCACATGGAACAAATACAGTAAAAAATGGGAGCCACGGAAACAAGGAAAACCACATCCTTCCATTACAGGCATATTCAAAGCTAAGACATTGGGGAGACTTTACACGGTACATCCAAAGCAACGTGAGTGCTTCTATTTACGTTTGTTATTGGTGAATGTTCCCGGACCAACGTCTTTTGAATTTTTACGAACAGTTAATGGTCGAGTATTCAATACATACCAGGATGCATGTCGTGAACTGCAATTGCTAGAAGACGATAACCATTGGGACTTAACGCTTGCTGATGCTGCGTTGACATCAACACCGAATAACATTCGTCAGTTGTTTGCAATTATTTTGACGACATGTTATCCCTCGCAAGCACAAACTTTGTGGGAAAAATATAAAAATTGTATGGCAGAAGACATATTGCACCGAATTAGACAAAACAAATCAATGGCAAAACATAGATTATACACCAGAGATGTACAATGAAGCATTGGTCTTGATCGAGGATTTATGTGTTCTTATTTCAAATTTACCACTTAATCATTATGGTATGCCATCACCTAATCGTCCAGCCACCTACTTAGTCAATACCGATTTACAACGAGAAAATCAATATGACCATGAAAGTTTAGCAACAATTATCATGAACAGTGAACCATTACTGACAACAGAACAAAAAATTATTTATGATCGGATTATGCTGGCTGTTGCTGCTGAACAAGGCGGTTTTTTTTCTTGGATGCACCCGGTGGAACCAGTAAGACATTTTTAATATCGTTGATTCTTGCCAAAATACGGTCTCAACAAAAAATCGCATTAGCAGTAGCATCGTCAGGCATTGCGGCTACTTTACTGGATGGTGGGCGAACAGCACATTCAACATTCAAGCTGCCATTGGACGTTCATAATAAACCAGATGCAATGTATAACATCAAAAAGAATAGTGGAATAGCTGCAGTGTTGCGGAAGAGTTCTATAATAATTTGGGATGAGTGCACAATGGCACACAAATATTCACTTGAAGCATTAAACAGAACCATGCAAGATTTAAACAGCAATAATAAACTTTTCGGTGGTGCTATCTTACTTTTGTCTGGTGACTTCCGGCAGACCTTACCGGTTATACCTCGCTCTACTTTCGCGGTTGAGATTAATGCATGTTTGAAACAATCATTCTTATGGCGAAGTGTTGAAACACTTCGATTGACCATAAATATGCGAGTACAATTGCAAAATGATCCATCAGCACAAATATTTTCCGAACAACTACTAGATATTGGGAACGGTAAAATAGAACTGAAACCAAATACGCAATGCATTAAACTACCAGACAATTTTTGCACTGTTGTTCAGGATAAAAA
This sequence comes from Gryllus longicercus, assembly GCA_038098605.1. Taxonomy (NCBI): domain Eukaryota; kingdom Metazoa; phylum Arthropoda; class Insecta; order Orthoptera; family Gryllidae; genus Gryllus; species Gryllus longicercus. The sequence goes on from JAZDUA010000907.1 coordinate 263,265, forward strand.
TGAATTGATTCAGAGTATTTTCCCGGATATACAGAATAATTATTTGAATCATGAATGGCTTAGTCAACGGGCGATTTTGGCAGCCAAAAACGTTGATGTTGACGAAATTAACTTCCAGATACAACAGTTATTACCAGGCGATAAGATGTCTCTTAAATCAATCGATACTGTTGTTGATGAAAATGAAAGTGTAAATTTTCCGATTGAATTTTTAAATTCATTAGATATCCCTGGAATGCCACCACATAATCTTCGATTAAAGATTGGTTCCCCTATTATTCTCCTCCGTAATTTGAATCCACCTCAATTATGTAACGGTAGGCGTTTGGTCATCAAAAAGATCACCGGAAACATTCTTGAAGCAACCATTTTGGCTGGGAAGTTTAAAGGAAAAGTGGTCCTGCTGCCACGTATTCCGATGATACCATGAGATTCTACCATACCCTTCAAAAGGCTACAGTTTCCAATTCGTTTAGCTTTCGTCATTTCTATAAATAAATCTCAAGGTCAAACAATGTCCATTTGTGGTTTAGATTTGGAAAATCCATGTTTTTCTCATGGGCAACTATATGTTGCGTGTTCACGTGTTGGGAAACCGTCTAATATATTTGTGTTAGCTAAAGACAGGTTAACCAAAAACATTGTGCACCGATTGGTGTTAAATTAAATTGAATTTGAAAGTATTTATAATTGAATAGTACTTATATTTGTTATATAAATTAAATGGAAATAATAAATCTGATAAATTTTTATTTTGTACCTATTGATTTCTGCTTAATATCAAGTGTAAGAACATTTTAATTAATTGTGTTCAACGTACTTCCCCTTCAAATTTCAATCCAGTGAATTTGTATACCAACATCAACATTTTCGTCTTTATTGGTAAATAATTTCATTGTACTAAAGGGTTATAGTAGTAGAAAGTCAAATAAGGAGATCACCATATTTTTTTACAAATACCATCTGTGTGAAAAAGCATAGTGGACTCCGTGACTGATGTTCTCTTATTGTTCCTCTTAGATTGTTTACTATAATGTAATATAACAAAAACTTTAGCCACAGCAACGCGTGGCCGGGTCAGCTAGTAGTAAATTAAAAATATTCATCAGACGGGCAACAGTACGTGTGGACTGGAGGAAGATTAACGCAGTATTAGAAAAATAAAATTTACGCGCAATTGTAAAGCATGGCGAGGGCTCCTTAATGGTATGCGGCTGTATGCCTGCGTCAGATGACGGGACACTATGTTGTTGATTCTACAGTTAAATTTGGACATTTATCAATTTTAAAATGTAAAGCAAAGCGCAGCATATCTTGCACTGGGGCCGACATTACTTTCAGCAGAAAAACGCGCCCAACCACACACAGAACATTGTGAAGTTACGGTTGCTACATAATGGATCAAAGCGCCTTGAAACGCCGCTATCACCCGAACTCTATCCTCTAGAGAACATGTGGGAATTGAAAAACAGTACAAAAAAGAGATCCAATAAAGGAGTCGAGATCCTCGCTGACAATTGGAATACAATCTCGCCTGAGTTTACAAGGAAGCTAGATTATGCATTGGAAGAAATTTATTCTTTATTATCTATTCACTTATTTCGAGATATTTTTATAATGTACGAGTAAAGAATGTTTGCATTAATATCTATATTTGTTTTGTGCCTCACAATTCTGCAACACATTTATCCTATTCCAGTGTGTTTTCTTGCATAATGTATGGTCAATTTCGAGAGCCACTGTACAAAGGCTTCTCGACAAAGTACATCAATGGTCCATAAAACGAAAACTAAGGCTCAAGGCCTCAAATCAAATGAAAAAGTCTTCACCCACGGACAAATGTTTACCCTACTTACAAACCCATTCATTTCTTGCACTATTCCATCAAAACTTAAAATACTTGAGACAGTCTTGCAAAAAATCTACGCCAAAGGAAAGATAGTCCAACTAAAACCACTTCATTTCAGACGTGACATTCTCTGAACAATGCAATAGCTCTTTACAAACGTTATCCGGCCTATGATTTATGCGTGTGCGTGCCCATATCTGGTTAAATGCTTGGGATCTTAAAATCTCAATCGTTCAAAACATACCTCAGAACCATTACAAAGGCCCCATCGTTTCAAATCGATCGTTTCAATTTTACCGTTCGAGAAAGCACTTAATAACCCATCCATTATTTCGTTCATTACCAAGATCTTCAGCAAATTCTACTCTCGCATCAACCATCTCATTCCACTCCATTCCCCCTTTAACCTTGTTGAAATTTCAGATTACCGGACAAGAATTTATATCTTTCAAGCATTTTTGAATACTCACTCCGAATTGCAAAGTAAGAATGGAGCTTCATGATCTTTTTGTCTTTAGCAGTTACATTTAGAATTAAATTAGTTTATAAGGTTAAGAAAAAATTGCATTTGTAAAACTTCTCACCTATGCACCTTACTGGTGCAGTAGTTACGCACAAATCGCCGAGCAAATAAACTGGTCATGTTCCGCAAGTGAAAGACCTTGTTAACCCCCAGTGTCACTGCCCTGAAAAGACTTTAGAACATTCTTGCCTGCGAGTCACAAGTAAATATAAATATAGGTATCAACGTTTTATTGACAAATTATTCAGTTAAATTCTTGCACCGTTTTTTCAACGTGAGTTGAACGTTCAACCGTTTTTGACGAAAAGCAACAGTCGGAAAGAGACATGAAAACATTTCGGGTGATGGTTCGAATCAATAACGTCACTTTCAAGTAAACTATCTCAAGGTGAGTGGGAGGTAATTTTTATTACAGGTTTACTTTCAGATCATTTATTTCATTTTCATCTCTTGCTCATTTATATATTTATGGACATTTTTAAGTAACTTCAAGACATCTAAACTTTGAAAGAAAGAACGTGTCATTAACAATAAATTATTTTTAATTGATGTTTTATTTATGAATTGTATTTGTGTATTTTATCTAATTGCCTTTATTATATCTGCTATCTTCATCTACGATTTTAAAAATCACTTTGCAGGGGCCGTGGCTGAGTAAATTCTAGTAGCTACTTATTTCGATCACGTACGGGCGTAGCTTTTGTTCATGCCAACCTCAAATTCCGTTTATTAAAAACTGGCACCATTTTATGTGCAAGTAAACAACGGCCCTCATTAACGGCCGTTCTACTATTACTCTTTAAGTAAGTGAATGTAGGTTGCGAGCGGCTTCGTCGCAACTTCTAACATCCCAAGAATCTCTTTTCATGGGAACGCAAAGTATTATCCAAAATCTTTAGTCACCCTCGTTGAAACATCTTCAAAGAATAATGGCAGACAAACCACACTAAACTCTTACACATTATAAAGTTACTTCAGATTAATGTTGGCATAATGTACAACGCCATTCTAACTATTGTCTACTGTGCATTAGACGCTAGTGCGCCTCCGATGATCCCTACTCTACAACGATTGAGAAGTTTTTACAATTCGGAATGATAATTAAAACCATACAAGTAGCTACAACTTACGGTAAGTATCAACATTTTGATAATTATCGAACCAAGTTATTAAGGGCAGGAATTCATTTTGTTTTGATATAATCCGGAACTAAAACTCATGTTAAACTATTTTGTTAATGTTTATATAGTGTATATTATAATACGAAATAATCTCAAAATATATAATGACCCCTAAATGAAATAATTGAAGGACTAAACTTTATTAAGGTTCAAGTAAAAAAATTCTGAAAATTCAAATTATTTAGAACGTTTACCCAAACACGTTTGCCTCATACGAAAACCAACTCTACAACAAAAACAATTACGAAGGAAGAAAGACTGACACTGTCTCAAGAAATCTTATTACTAATTATAATAAATTGAATTCGTGTTGCATCATTTATGAATCTCGAACAAAACTACACTATTATAAAAATATCCTCTCAATACATTTAGTTACTTGTGTAAAACGTAATAATACAGCGCACCAGGAAAGCCTATTCGCAGATTCACCTTGCCGGTGAGAGGGCTTGCAACAGAAATTATGTTGGTATCGCGTGCTTAAGCTTCAAAAAACGAATTGCGTTCTTAGCACAATCATAATAGATGTTGGAAGGCCCCTTCACTTGTTTCTCAGTGATCTCATTGCTACTAACAATGCAATTTTTAATACGAATACCTTATTCGGCTCAGTATTTATTGTGATGCTCTGTATTTATTGCATGTAATTTCCATTCACTTCTGACGATTAGTTTAGTCACGCAACGAGCAATTGCTCCATTCGCTTATGAAACAGAATGGAATGGATTCCAATATTCAACTGAACAATATTCCCTGAACAAGTGCTGAATCCCTCAAAGGGGCTAAGCTTGTTAAATAATTTCACATGAAGTAGACTTTTCATCCGAAGGTTGTCATTGTTCCCACCCACCGTCCTCAATTCATCATGACCTTCCTTCCATTGTATGTTTTATTTCACATTCACAAAACTTGCTTTTCATTCAAAACTAATATTAATTGCGAACGTCGTTGGCCTACAATAAACTTTCCGTAAAAATTGAACCCCCAAATTAATGCACGCCCAAGAAAAATACACATGCATATAGTAAATCTTTGTGCTTCTCAATCTCTGAAATTAAAACGAAATGCCGAACGAGTGATTTAAGAGTCATTCATGAGAATTGGAATGTTAAAAAGTCCTCTTCATTTTAAATTACTGTAATAAGACTTGTGATGAAAAACTGCAATAAAGGAGTTCAACGATCTTATTTCCGATTGAAGAGAAATGGTAAACCCAAAGAAACGCTCTTCAAAAGAAATGCTTCCATGTAGTCCATTACATCAGTTAATAAACCTTTCCTTCATTTCAACTAAATTAAACCACGAGCAACGATAACTCAAAACTACCAATTAAATATTTTATAATTCAACGAGAAAACTTACCATCAAATCTTGCACGACCCTCCGCCCTCTGCGTCGTCGCGTCGTTCAACCATCTGCATTGCAACCCAGTTCTTCAGAGTTAGATCTCTTCAAAAACAGCACCGATCTAAAATTAAAAAAATATTATGTATTTTATAGATTACGCATCTTTACAGTGAGCTATAAACTAAGTAACTGCCCCAAATATTATAACGTATACTTTTACACCACGTGTACATATTGCATGCCACGCATCCAGGTGTCCATGCACTTTCTCAAAAACTTAGTCCCTTTGATATTACTACATTTAATTCAATTTTTAGCAGACAAATATTTTCCAGCATTTACTAATTGAAAATATCAACCAATGTTTAATTCTGTTTAACACACAATTGTTGTGTAGCAAACGTAAGTATAAAAACGTACAATGAACTATAAATATCTGACATTCATATAAAATACAATGAACACAAAATTTACAATATTTTTGTAAATAATATAGAACTGCTCACCATAACAGCCGCAACAAGGTATACAACTGCATCGCTCCATATCACAGAACCCCAAGCAACCTCCACCAAAGTCTTCACTGCCAACTGAAAATGAAGAGACCCGCAGCGTCGCGAACGACGGAAATACTAAAGACTTCTCTCCAACCGTCACATTCATTTCATTCGCATTTGAATCGTCACGTGACTCTACGACGTCACGGATACGTCATAGTTTCAGACGTTGCAAGCGAAGATTTCTAGTAGATTCTGAGAGAAAAATTCCTGACGATACTAGCGCTCCTTCGGAAACCGTGAACATTTAATTGATTTACACGAAAAATGTCACGATTACTTTTGATTGACATTGTTACTTTTAAAACTAATTTCAATGATCAATAACAAAATTATAATTAATACATTTAAAGATCACTTACAATCATAGCTTTCTAAATAAATAAATAAATAAATAAGGCCAGCCTTTTCATTCATATTACACATTTCATTTTCATTGCGTCGTTGTTGCAATTACTACTCGTGAATGTGGTTCAAGAAAATAAGATAAAATAAGCATGTATTAATGACGATAGGACGAAAGGTGCTACAAATTCTAATTTTCAATAGTGAATTAAATATATTTACTTTCCTGAAACACATATTATTTAATACATTACCATGTTTTTAAATATTCTTTTCACGAATTTTTTTTCATGTTTCTTTATTTAAAATATTTATTGTTCAATAATAATTCCACCAACATCTTACTTTATTGCCGCATTTTGCATTGCAAGAATCAACGTTCCACATTATATTTACCAAAAATTATGTAAATTATGTATTATATGTACTTTCATAAAGCTCTTTTTATGAAAAATCTGACCATTCACAACAGAAATAAGATTTTCTCATTAGCTGCATGTTTCTTGACAGATTTCTATTACGACGACTTTTCTCGCAATAACGTTTGGAATCCGTAAGGTAATTTACCTTCTTTTTTAGAGGAAGGAGAGCGAATATCTCATCTCTGGATAGTGATTACTAGATCTCGGATTTTAGGAAAAATGCTTATTTAGTTCCTTTGGCAGGTTTCTGGAAAATAATTACAGATGTTTACAAAGCATGAAAAATAGATGTACTGAAAACATGTAATAGTACCCAAAATGTCCTAAAAGGACGGTTACTGCCCATTTTAATATTTTTGGTCCAAAATAAGTAATTTTGGAGAATTATATTTTGATAACTCATTTCCTAAATTTGATGTGCAAAATGATAGACAACATTCATGAACTGTGCTACGGCATACAATCTAACAAGTCTCTAGTAATGGCCTGGCTCCCAAATGCCTGAAAATGACATAATAAGTCTTGAGAAAGAGATATATGTAGAAAGAGGAGTAGTTTCAGCAACTTTGCACACATGGACGGATCTATGGCCACGCTTCAGGAGAATGCAGAAGAGGTGGGGCAACCACTGGAGAACTTTGAAGTCTAAGTTCTTGCACAAAAATTGTAAATGTTTACTCCTTGAAAACTTGCAAAGACTTTTTTTTAAAAAGAACAGGTGATAATATTACAAATAAGAACTAGTCATTTTAACTGATCATCTTCTAACCAGAGAACCCCCTACCATCTGTGTGCCCTGCAATAACTCTCTCAACATCAATCATTTGTTATTCCATTGTAATCTATTTCAGCACAACAGACGAAAGCACAATATAGCTGAGCAAGAGTAAGAACTAAAACTTACATTGAGGATTATCAAAAAATGTCCTACAATTCTATAAAGCAAATAATATCCTAAGAGAAATACAACCCTACTAAATGTGTTTCAAAAGTGTACAAATGCAACTTTATACTTAACAATATATGTTTAATTTATGCTAGCTAGAATTTTTCTGTTCTATTTGAAGCATTGTTTAAGCACTTAATAACCGATAGAAATGTAATGTAATGTCATGATATGAAGCCGCTAATAACCGTAGATATTGATGTAAAATAAATTCATAAAAATGATTGTAGTCACATCCATAAATGCAAAAAAATCCTAATTAATAAAAAAGGGCCTAATTTAATACGTTTGTGATCAGTGCAAACATCACAAACAAAACTTTTCATGTCCAATGTTTGTTAATTGCCTACTTTAATAATTTTGTTACATACTTTGGATATCTAAATCGTCACTTATTTGTGCCAAAAATTCCTTAGTCTAGTGATTGTCCATGAAAATAAAGAGGCAGGATCAGGGAGAAAGTAAAGTGCGGCCGGAGCGGCCGGAGCTGGCGGATTTGACCGCTGACAGATTTGATGGAGCTGACCGAACGGGCAGAGTGTGCTATGAAATAACTAGGAGAACTGTGTTGGGTGAGGTTGACCAGATGAATAAGCTGATCATTTATTATTAATTGATTTATTTCAGTTTTATGGCTTCTCATTTGATATTGTACTCTCTGAAATGACAGATGTTCCTGTCATAGGATACAAGACAGTTTTATGTCTTGTATTCTCGGAAAAGACACGTTACCTAAATACTCAAATGCAACAGGCTGGTGAGACCGCACTGTCGTGAACCTTTACGGACTCCACCGCGTCTCACAACGGACAGTTAGTTGGGCGTAGGCAGGCGTACAAAGCACTCAGCATGACTTTCCATGACCGTTTGGATGTTAAAGCGCGGAAAAGGTCCTGCGTCGCCACTATCTGCCCATCTGTCGTCAGGGTCTCGGTTACTTCGGAGGGAATCAAGCAGGTTACATAATTACACCTATTTGTAAGATTATTGTATACTATAATATGTAGTAGTTGCATACAAAAACACCAATCAAAACTGCAGTAAACATTTGCTTACTATGAAATAAAGACACCAAAATATTACAACTCTAAAAGGAGACTCTACGGTTAAATTGTAAAAAAAATCGTAATTGACGAAAGATTATTCATTAAAAAACACAGCAACAAATAAGTTCCAGATTTTTATTGTAAATTCAGAAGTATTCAATTGAAAAATCAATTAACTTTACAAATTGCTGGTCACTAACACATAAAAACACAGTGTTATATTTCATTATTAAAAAAAACAAAAATGGTTTTTTGCTGACTTTCTTCTTAGAGTAGAAGCTGCGACGATAAATGGTCATTCTGATCAGACCCGACCTCTTATCCCCAGCATTGCGGAGAATTATCGCTTATTCGATGGGTCTATGTTGAGTTTCTTAGAGTAAGGGCTGGGTCGTCCACCAGTCACGCCGAGCGGCCCCTGTCACCTTATTATCTGCGCCGGAGAATTATTGTTTGGAGAGAAGATGGAAGTTTGTTGCCGGGTCACGGTGTTTTATTTGCGCCGCATCACCTGCACAACCGAAAATTTAATTGCTTTTTTTTTTATAAATAGTAGTTTTAGATCTCATCTGTGTTAACGTATTTGTGCTGCTTATAGCATATTTTTGACAAAAAATGTCGAATTAATTATCTATTATATTGTATGGTGATGTAGAATGGATAAATATACATACTCATGGAGGGAGGGAGGTTTGAACACTCCTCTTATTTCAGAACATTTAATATTTACGAGATTTGAAAGCAGCATTAGGTACACTAAATTTAATGTTAATTTACTGTCATAGGAGGTAATTTAGTGTCTTGGGCACCAGAAGTCCTTTTCCTCCATTCAATTACTATTGAGCTCTCAAGGAATATTAATATTTTATAAGCACTCCCATACAATAAGTTTAATCTCAATACTTCGAACTACGGAAAGAAGTTTTGAAAACCCTCCTCAGTTAGCCTATTTGGCAGGGAGTTGTCCATTACTATGAACCTCTCGGGACAAAACTTTTTCGAGGAGTAATATACATTTCCATGACGATAGAAAGATAGTTCAAAAGTTCATATTCCTAGATAACAAATGGTGTCTATATCTGTTTCTCTTTTTTATGGGGTTAGACCGCTGTTGCACTCATCCCTTGTGAACTCATGTGAACAAAGTATTAAGAACTATAACTACAAATGAACTTTCTACGATTAAACTACGATACGAAACAACTTACACGATTCCTAAATAAATTAAAAGTTAAGTAAAGTAATTAATCTGTTGAAAAACTCGATTGTTTGTTAACAACTTTTGAAGTAGTCAGTTTTCAAAAGATTTCAAATGAATACATTTTCAAATTTTTGAATTTCCTACTAAATTTTGCAAATGACCCAGAATTTCCGGAACAGCTAACAGTAGCAAATGAAAGGAAACTATCCAAATCGTAAATAAAATCGCAATTGAAATATATTCTTTTATCTCTCTTGAAATATCCTTAGAACATATTAAAAATATTTAATAAACAAAATCAAGCTTGTATTTAATAAGTGCACGCTGTGACCAAACTTCGTAAAATACCATACATGAAATTCTGAAAATTCTCAAACTTAGCAATATAATATTAAAAAAATAAGAAAATATCAAACAAAGACGGAATTTACCTCTAGGGACTTCACTTTTTGCCGTAAGAAAGAATGGGTTTTCCCCTGGAGGGAGGTTTGAGAAGGCCAAACTAGCCTCACTGCCCCGAATCACCCGGCAACTGATCGACAAACACAGACTGACAATACTTATTGTTAGTATAAGCGTCATTGTTCGATAAAAAAAAGTATACTAGAAGATTTTTTTACGTCGAACGAGTGTGAAAGTATTCAATAGAACATGTTGATCAATCCTGATTAACCAGGCGGGAGCCCAGCGTCTTTTTCAAATTTCGCCAGCCTCTGGGTGGCGTTCAAGTGACCTAAACTCCGAGGTTCCTTCTAGTAATTATTTGAGCGATTGATTAGCGATTGTGGGTACGTCAATGGCTAATGACATTATTCCCTTAAGTGTAGTTGATGGTTTTGTAATGAAAGATGGATGTGATCATCCTCTGCTGGATGACCAGAATCGGCGCCGACCTAATCGTCGGCTTGCAAGATCCCCCCCCCCCCCACCAAATACATCCCAATCTCCCACCAGTGGCACATTGCCTCAGCCGGGACAAGCTCTATGCTCCCGATTGGTTTCCTGGCTCGTGTACGAGTGAAGTGTCTGTAAGTGTGTTTGTTAGTAAAGGGTAAGGTTAAGATAAACTAGAGGAAGGAAAAATCGCACGCGGTCCGTGACTTATTTGCAACGGTACTCCGCTATTCGCCTGGAGTTGACGATAAAAAAAGGAAAACTATGGATCGGAAGAGCCGGCCGTTAGAATTCTCCTCCAGATAGTGGCTATCTAGCCAATGTGGAAAATCCTGGCACCGTCGGGACACAAAACCTAGGACACGTTACTTCAAATATTAATGATAAAGTTAATTAAATGTTAAGCAAACATTCAGTTCGAAAGCAGTTCAGTGCATCATGTGCGTCGGCCTGCATAGGAAGTAAGTGGTGTGCTGTCTTTCGATAAACGGTCTTTTTTTTGTTACGAAACCAAACATTAAACAAATATTTCATCACTGCTTCTTCTGAACACTAATAATTTTCATCTAATTTCGTTCTTAGCAAAATGGACAGCATCGAAACACAAATTGGTCGATGGTAGCAACTAAAGAATATTAGGGGAATCTTAAATGGTAGTTTATAAGGTCTTTTGCCGTTTTGAACCGGCTATGGACCCCTTTTCTGTGTGTTTAAGTAGATGAAATAGATTAAATTTAAATATATTTCTTACTGAAAATCTAACAGTAAAACAACTTAACTTATGTATGATAATTTTAAAAATAAATTATACACAATATATTAAATCAGTTAAATGTATAACTAGTAGAGGCAACCTTGAAGCAAAATTAATATTTTATAAACAGATTATGCTGTATCAAACATATTTTGACATAGTCTTGTGTCAATTACGCATATTAAACCACTGTAAATGTTCAAATTTGTCAAATACAATATGAAAAATAATTCCAAAAAAGATGTAAAATACCTGGGGCTCTTGGCTTTTCGGTTCAAGCATTGATGTTTTTGTGACCCCTGGTCGCCGTCTTCGGGGACTCGTCGCCGCACCACCCATCACCCGGCAGCGGCCACCTCTCGTTGACCAGGGGGCAACATTACATGACATTGTTGCACATACACACTGACCTCACCGTTTTGGTACATTCTTTACAATATAACACGTTTGGTCGGTTTTGAGAGGTAAAGGTTTTTCAATGATACATTTTCTAATTACTTCTAATTTTTCTTAATATAATTGAATCGGTTAAAACAAAAACCTTCGATGTTCAGCAGCTTCAAATTTGGAAGAGCAAGCACAAAATTTGAAAGAGAGTATAAAATGTTCCCTTTAAAAGACTCTCGCTATTAGTCGCATGAATCCGCCATCTTCTTTTTTCTTTTATAAGTTTCATGTGACACACAATTGCTAACAACGCGGTATCCCGGTTGACCAAAGGGCGTCCGTCGCCAGACAGTGTGGCCCGCCAACCAACGGACGTAAACGACGTACGTTTTGCGACGCTCGTGTGTAGCTAGACTTATAGTTGTATAACTACTTCCCCGATGCTTACACTATTCTTATTATATCATCCTCAGTCAACAAATACGTCTTTTAGGAGAAACGACAATTGTTTATTTACTTACATCCCCTGTTTGTTACAATTATTTAACTTTAGAGCTCAATATTTCAAAACTAGTGTGAATGGATTTGTTGAATAATCGGATCTTTTTTCAGCTAATGGAAGAGGATACGCAACGCTATTAGAAATGAGAATCAATGTAATATTTTCTTTGGGGTCTCCACTTCCTTCATCCAATAATTACATATCCATTATGTTCATAGTTAATAATAAGTCATTTTAATCGTCATTAATTGTATTGAGAAATTGCTACGGGATGATTGTGGGGAAGGATGCTACGAAATTGAATTCTTGTTTAACAAATTATATTAAAGTCAATCTTTATTAAATCATATAAGATAATACTTATGGCTGGGAAATAATGGTTTTTATCCCATTCATAGGTTTTACGGCTCTACAGTCAATAAAAGCATTTATTTTGGGGTGATAAATTATGGACTGTATAAAACTGCTAATGGTTTGGTTTGGAATCTGATGGACTTGGAATGGAGATGTGAACATGGATTTTGCATAAAATTTTAAACTTGTTTTTTAAGAAAAATGCATACACTGCAGTTATTTTGTGAAGAAACAATACGCGTTACAAGGCATGTAAAATCAGTCCTCATAAAGTCCAGTTCCCTAAGTACAATTTTACTACCACAATTCTTCAGTAATTGTTTTTAAACAATTTACACACATTGATCACTCTTGAACCATCAAAACTCGAGGCACAACGTCATGCCATCTCAGTGGAGCACAGCGTCAACGGGGGCTCCCTCCCTCCTGTTGCGTTTGTTGAGCTCCACGTGCACCACCTCTCGCAGCATGCCCCACAGCGCCGTCTTGTCCACGACGAAGAGCTTGTCGTCGCGGGGCGTGGTCGGGGGCTCCGCCGACGGGCCGCCCAGCGCGGGCGGCGTGGACGGCCGCTGCCGCTCCTTGTTGATGCTGTGCGCCTGTGGGCGCGACGGGCGCGGGGGCGTCACCGTTGTTGGGGCTTCTGGAAGGGGCGTCGTTTCTGTGGCGGTGCTCGAAGATGCGGGCGGAACCGGGCTGGGGGATTTTGTGATACTAGGAACGTTTGTTGATTTATTTGTGTTGTTTGTTTTTAACTGATTGTTATCATCTGTTGAATTTTGAGTGATGGTGTTTGATTTCGAATCACTCACGTTTGTAGCAATTATAACTAACTGCTCAGCTTTAGCACCTAACATTTCTGCATCTTCTGCTGGAATTATAAGGTCAAATGACGCAGATTCAGTTGCTACTGGCTTACTGCTACTTATTACCAACACTGGCTCGGGATTTGATAAATTACTGACTAGTGCTATCGTAGGAATGACAGCATCGCTAGTGTTTGTGCTGTTGTTAGGTATTTTTCTTTCTAAGGTCAGCTCTGCACTTGACACGGTGAACTGAGTCACATTTCCAGTCACATTTGCTTCACTGAAGATGAGGATGTTAGCCATATCGATATCACGTTGCACATGATCCACTTTTGAAGCGTTGGAGGAAGAAAATGTATTGGCCGAAACTAGAGGTTTACAAGATTTACCACACTCGCATATTTGAGAGAAATCAGAGCTCGTGCGAGGTTGTCCTGTAAAAGAAAAACATCACTTTACAGGTGAAATTTTTTAAGAAACTCTCTAAGTAAGTACTTAAGGAACAGTAGTAAAATAATCTGATCGAATAACATTTCAACAAAAAATAAGGAATTATTGATAATGCTTAATGCATCATTGATTAAGTTTGATTTACAACATTTGCAATTTCATTCATAATCAACTCAAAAATTGTATTTTTTGTGGTGAGTTTCGGGCCACGAGACCCTCTCTTCTGTTAAACCGTATCAGTAAGTTTACATGATTTTGAATTTTTTTTGGAATAATTTTCAAATAGGAAGGACCCAGTCTGGGTCTGTATTGGAAGGAGTCATCCAGTCAATTACCTTCAGCCATTTAGCAATCACAGAAAAACAAACATGATGTCGGCTTACGTCTGAAATTATAGGGTGAACGTGAAAGGTTCTGAGGGCAAGAGAGAAAACGAGGAATAAAGATGCAGTGTCTTGTTGCTCTTAAATTATATGCTCAAGATTTGTGCTTATGTGACTTGAGATAGAACTTACAGTTCACTCACGAAACTAATGACCATAGCAACTGACTCACCCGGAAACGCAAAATAATCAATCTATCGGCTACTCACAGGCGAAATGAAAAAGAAAATAAGAGCGATGGAGAAAGAACGAAGTGAGAAAAAAGGAAACAAATTATTTTAGAAATAAATTTGAAACTTAGTGAATTATAAATTTGAGGAATTATGCCCCTGAAATATCAATTTATGAACCTCTTTCAGTTTTTGTTTATTCTGTTTAAATAACATGTGTAAGATATATCTTGTAGTCAAATTTTTTCTATATATAGTTATCACCTATTTAATCAAAATATTTGTTTTCTAAGGAGTAAAATAAGTAGACTTAGAAAAATAATGAGAAGCAGAATTAAAAATATGACTTCTTTCTGGTCTTTCCAACAGAATGATAGTTATATGATGATTTTAATATAGGGATTCATCCTTTGTAGAAAAACTAACTTTTGATAACATTGCATTTGTTTATAATATGTTATAAAATATATAATATATTAAAAGAAACCATCCAATGACATTGAGAAAGATTTGTTCTTGTTTCTAATGTTCAAGCTTTGAAAATGGCCGATTGATTGACCCATTCCTGAGAGAGTCTTAATTGCTCATTTGGTACTTCTGCTCTCCCCCCAATTCCAACTCACGTTAACATCCAAATTCTCTCTGAGACAGACATTTTAACACTGTTACATTTATCTGTTACTTATATCGTGTGTTTGTGAGAATGTGGAATGTAAAGGTCGGAATTTGTCGGAGGAATAAATTTAACTTGGACTCTTTTACACATCAAAATCACAAAGGCCCTTTTGTCCACTTGAAGTATTCAAGCAGGGCTATGAGTCAAATTCACACTTTAGGGGCATTTTCCCATTCACGACATTGGGGTCAACAACACTGAAACCAGTTGGTAGAAAGATAAATTGTTATTGTTACTAGACAAGTAGTTACGTACCTCTATCATCCTTTCCAAACCATGTAATAAGATCGTCATCGGTGATGTCAGCAAGTAAAGGGCTTCCTTGGCTGGTGTGGAAAAAGGTTTCTGCTGCGAGATCTTCACGGCCAGCGGGGTACACTCGAGCAAATGCTGGTCGCAAGCCAGTAACGACAAATGGACTTCTTACCAAAAATCGGATGCAGTGAGGACAGGTATTGCTTACCTAAGTCCAAGAAACAATACATGTAATTCAGAAACAAAAATAATTGAAGGTCATTCTTAACAAATATTTTACAAGTTTAATTTTCAATTGAATTCACTATCCCTGGTTAAAAGTTTAAGTTGTATTAGAGAGTTATTAAGTCAAAATATTGAACGGAGTATACATGCATTGTATAAGTAGGTTTTCTAACTCTTGTTTTGCACTTTTAAACATGTTTTTTAGCTTCAAGATGGTTGGAAAAATTGTGAAAATAAGCAGACTCTCGTAAGTGTCAAATGAATAATGGAGTTATCCATCAATACAATTTTTCTGTCCTAAAAATAAAATATTGATAAAGAGCAAAAACAATTAGTTTTTTGAATTTTTGGAACAGGAATATCAGCCCAGAAAAGTATTAACCCTGCGGCGAGGACCGTTTTCACGATCTTACCCCGTTAACCCTTTACAGAATATTTCCTGTCTCAGTATAAAAAACTTGAAAGAGAAAGTTGCTGTCACTCACATTAGAAAGCACAAACCACACAAGATCCCCCAGAGAGCCATGGTACACATCCAGATCAACCGGGCTCACTGATTCCAGCTGGAAGCCAGAAAAGAGGGTTACCTCTAGTCGTAAGACGCTTGATACGTCATCGCCTTTCCACCTGCAACAAATTAAGTCTTAATACATTTTTTTTATTTGCATGGTAAATGATAAATACATAAAGAGGTCGTGACAATTGAACCATGAGCAAATGTAACTGAAAAATTAAGAAAATTGAAAACAATTCCAAGTCTATGAAGATATTATTAGGGTTAACTAAATATACTGAGAAATAATAAAATAAAGATAGATTTGTCTGGCGCCAAAGCACCAATGCGTAATAATAATAATAATAATAATAATAATAATAATAATAATAATAATAATAATGTAGATGGTGAGTTAAAACTTACATCAATACAAGAACTAACAACAATTTAAATAATAATATTAATGATAATAATAATACGGTTGATGTTATTAATAACAGTATTCAATTGTTGGGAAGATTGCTGGGAGTAGTCTAATGACGTCACGCAAGTGTAGGTAATGATAGTTTAATTTTATTGGACAACTGAACATTAAGAAAGTTTCATTGTCTGTGTGACCACCCGAACAGGTAAACATTGTTAGAAGGAAACACTGGGAAACAAGTTATGTCTTCTTCTGAAAAAATTATTTGGAGATGTTTGTATGTTATATTTGTACTAGTAATCAATTTCATTAAAACATTGAATTATATACAGATTAAAATAATTACAGACTAGATAGAGTGCTAGATATGTAATCTAAACAGTAATGTAAACAAAAGTGATGAATGTAAACATATTACAAGATTATTTTTAATTGCAAGAGGGAACAAAAGAATACATATGAGGCACACAGATCCAAAACCTCCCTTATCGATTTTTATGATAATTGTAAGAGTTTAAATTATGAGTTTTTGGAATATTTGTGAAGTTAACGTTATTTATAATCTGTCATAATGGCAAAGCTGTTTACAAACGCATTCTAAACTCCATGTAAATATATTGCTAGATCAGTCAACATTTCCATAACCCGCCGTATCTTCACATGCTGTTGGCATGGAGCTGTCTTTATTTCAAAGGAATACTCGCCTAGCATAGATGATTAGTAAAAGGATACTATGAGTATTCTGTAAGATTATTCTCTCCGATATGTTTGCACAAATTTTACCCTCACATATCATTACTCAGTTTGCACTTTTACCATTACACATCATTATTAATTTTATTTTATTATTTCTTATAAAATCTAATCACAGTTTAACATATGGATAATAGCATTTAATGTTTGTAAGGTTTGGATATAAGATTAATACGTACTATTTTGGAATATCCATACCAATAATTAGTTGTGGCACGTCATGACACGGCTATATCGTAATAATATGTTATTTTAAAGACTTAATATTTTTATTTGACAGATTCAATATTACTTTTTAAGACGTCTCTTGAAAACTCTTTTAATAGCACTGCTGTAATGAAATGTATGTACTGTTCATTTAGTAACGTCAAAGACATTAGCAAAACTAACTTTTCCGAGGCTTTGTGTCTTGAATATAAAGGCCTACCGTTCAACAATTTCTTTGAATATGTTGTACGTACATTAGTAAAATCCCACGTATTCGAATGCGTAGACTTTGTGCTAACTCCGTGAGGTACACGAAATAGTATTTTTTTCTAAAACGTTTTCGTGTTTTTCTCTTTCTCTTTAAAGACTTGTTAACTAGTGGAGGTCTAACAGCACACACTTTTCCGCAGTATTTCTAACATTTTCAATTTCCGGAAATCCAAGAAGTTCAACAGAAATAAGACCTGCGCCATTCTTTTCAGAGTCTTTTACACTCTCCCAGGACAACGCATAAGAAAAAAATTGAAGCCATGTAAAGTACTACCTAATATCAAAATATCCATTTCAAACTTGGAGTACCTCGAATCGGTTCGGAAATATCAGTTTTGGAGAAAATCGTCTGCATTGTTTAGGTGCCAGAGTTGTCTGCAGACGGGTTGACTATAGACGTGACAGACGTACAGTTCTGTCCGACGTTCAGTCATGACAAACGACAGACACTGACAAACGACAGAAACTGACAGATGTACAGACGTGTCAGATGTACAGATGTGTCAGACGTACAGACGTGACAGCCGTACAGACGTGACAGCCGTACAGACGTGACAGCCGTACAGACATGACAACCGTGACAGCAGTGACAGATGTACAGACGTGACGGACTTGTCGGCATTTACTACGCTTGTGCTACGTCTGGTCTTAGCTAACTGAGTTTCCGTTCATTTTATTCTTTGGCACGTAAACTGTACTCGGTTGCAAACTACTACTTCGCTTTAGAATGAAGATTCGGCGTTACAATTATTAAATTGCAATACAATTCCACAGATATACTGTTTCCTAGATGCTCGAATAAACATTATCAAACGAAGTGTAGTTAAACGGACTCAAGGCGCTCCATTCCACGTCAAATATCGCCTTCAGGGCTGTGTAGACGTCCAGGACACTTCTCAGGCGTTCCAGCATTTGCGGAGAGGTCGTGGCGTCTCGTAGCTGCAATTTCAGGTTGAATCCACTCTTCACCCCTCTCAAGAAGTATTATCCTTCCCTCCGTCGTTGGCAAGTACAATGCGAGTGTTCTGGATGTAGGTGTTTTAATCAGTTAATGCATCAAGTGTGAAGCAGGAATAAGAAAATAAAAGCCGTAAGAAACATAACTTGAATTAGATTCCGAACACTATGAGACGAAGTTCTCAGCGCCAATTTAGTTATTCAATGAGGCTGGGCACGTACTTTGTCGTGCCTAATTAATTTATACATAATCTTTCTTTAAAGATAATTGCATTATAGTGAAAAATGAAATTTAAAACGTAATTTACATCTTAACGAGCTTCTTATGAATTCTGTTCTGGAACAATGCGGTTGGGATCACACTGAAGCAGACGACGAACCTCTCTTTATCACATTCTGTGATAAAAGGAACAATTTTTCTCGCAGTTCCAGCGAATTTCCGTTATCACAACTCGGAAATTTGTGATTCAGATGATTTACTGATGCGTGAATTTTTCCCACTTGGGTAGTTCACAAAGAGCTCTCCATCCGACACACGAAGAAGGAATGCTACTAGGTTGCGGCGCGAACTGCACACACGAGTGTTTGTTTCTTTGCTCCTGCTGTTTTATATTGATTTTCATAATTCTCTTCTTTTCTACGGGAAATACTGCATACTGCACGTTGGAGGCAAAACAAACATCTTTAGTTTCAGAATCGGCCGTTTGAATATTTATCTGGCACACAATATTTGTAAGATAATATTAAAACGATGCTAATATAATGGAACTCAATACATTGTTTCTTCACAGCGAGTTAGACCAAGATATGTTTTCCCTTTGAAACTTCTGTTAAAAAATGAAAAAGGTGGATTTTGGATCTGTTGCTAGAAAATTATTATTGATCTATACTTACCGCACACAAGTACTGAGTCTGAGGCGAGGTAGTTTCCCTTCTAACTCATCCAAAGAATTTCTACTTGGAACAAGTTCGCCTTCAACACTTGCCCACAAGTCTAATAAATGTGTATGATCTGCGGGGGCGTAAGTTGAGTAACTGACACGGCCCTAGAAAAGAAAACAAAACATCATCCGTAAATGCGACATGAAGTATTACGGAAAAAGTCAATTTGTGTCTTGTTAATATTTTTTTAAAAAATCGAGAATTTTTCATTAACTTAATCAAAAATTTACACAATTTTGATAATAAAAGCATACTGAAACAATGTTATTGTATGGAGAAAAAAAAATTGTAAGTAATGAAATCGTAAATTAGGAAAATAAAGCCATATTCAATTTTCAATACTAAGTACATGAAATATCGATTATCTCTTCCTCGTGCACTATGTAAGTAACACATGGAAAGTATTGTAAAGTTGTAAGAACATTTTACCAAACACGGCTCCAATATTTTCTTTAATTTTTGTGTTGGGATCGCCGGATTCATAGATACTTACTCAGCACTTACTTCAGGTGCTTTCGTTTGAATTATTTTGGACTTTTTAAAGTGATGGATGAAATGTTAGTTGGACAGAATTATTCTAATATTACGTAACCGTTCCCAAATACGCGAGAAAGTATGACCTGTTCTAGCACCATTTGTTATACTTGTAGATAAAGTAGTAAAGTAGCTATCCGTTTTAATTAAACTGTCATCATTTTCTCTTTTACACTTTTGTGAGTTAGTTTTCAAAAATATACAAATACTTCAATAGTTGTGGTACATGTGCTATCTTACTTAGTAAGTCTACCAATACGCTGAATTAATCGCATGCGCCTGGTGTTGATCGGAGAAACCACGGAAATATACCGATCAGAGCAGCCTGCCGATAGAATTCTCCTCCAAACGACTGAATTCGATCTTGCTGACAAGCTAGTGTCGAAAATCCTGCCACCGTCGGGACTCGAACCTAGGACTTCCCGGTTAGAGGCAATGCAGGGACATCAGTTGATGCCCTGAGCCACCCATCCCGGTTGCCATACGCAAACCCCGCGCTCTGTTTACAATCCTACGAGAACCAGTTGTGTTGTTTCAAAATGTAAAACCAACGAGGAACCCACCTGAACAGTAGCACATCCTGCTCCTGTAGCGTAAACAAACACTTTCGTGGGAAGAGAGGGCAACTGAAGATGTTGAGGTTCTGAGTCAGGCCTTAGCTCTAACGTGTCTGTTAATTCCATGCCTGACGTCGCAAGAGAAACTGTTAAAGCGCGATGGCGGTCAAGAGCGAGAGATGCAAATTCCGAGAAAGCTTGAACGGCAGGATACAGAAACTGAAAAAAGACAGTCATATTATTCTAGGTTACCCTTTTATCCACATCTTTAACTTTTATTTCTCGTTTATAGAAGAGCTTCCCTGTTTACACTATTAATGATACAATATAGAGCATCTTTCAATATCTTAAAAAAATTATAATACGTGTGTAAACCACAAGGAACGCAGCTATGAAACAGATGGCTCAGATATTTTTAGAAATATTCCTCCTGGAAACATGAGATTTAAGAATACATATGGGCACTTTAGAAACTATAAGGACTCTCTTGAAATACATAAGGACGTTCTAGAAATATATAAGGACACTATTATGAAACGAATACTTACCTCTATATGCCTGTCCAGTAAGTGTGAACGGTAAAATAGGTAACGTGCAACAGGTTCCGCTGATTTCAAATCTCCCAAGCGGGCGTAAGTCATCAATGTAAAAAGTGAAGCTTTAAATTCTGCAACTGTTGCTGTGGGGAAAAGGAAATTATTATTATTACACGATTGATAAAGTCAAACAAATTAATCAATCACATCACTGAACAATATTATAAACCTAATTTTACGTGAATTAAAAATAATAAATTTGTAATTAATAAATAACATTTTGAACATTGAAACAATTTACGAATAATAAGAGATAGGAAGCCATGTAGGTTATATAAAGTTATTTTAAACATTTATTTTTGAATTAATAATTTTTTCAAACAAAATTAGAAATTTATATTATCTGATGGATCTGATGATCCATCCCATACACAATAGTTGTAAGTCATTTTTTCTGCATAATAAATAAATGTGATTAAGTTATTTACGTAAATAGTAGTGCAGAAAGTGGGTCTTTAGCGAAGGAATGAAATGTTGACAGACGAATCGACATTCTGAGTAGAGTCTTGCATTTTGAAATGAGTACAAAGGCACGTTTGCATAAGAATTGCCTACATTATTTTTTAAGAATTAAAGAGAACTTGCAATGTTGAGGTTTTATTGAATAAGCGAAGCAGTACCCGAGTCGATTCCTGTCGTCCGCCACAATGTTTCGTTTACTTTGCAGCAGTTAATTGTTTTGTAAGGCTTTGACTTTTGCGAAAACCGTCTGGCCTTTGCCTTAACGCTGCGCTTCCAATTAAAAGAGGGCAGGCAAGTAAAGAGGAGGGAAGCAACTTCGACAACAAAATAAACATCGGTGTTTCTAAACATCAATGCTCAAAATTAAAACATGGGTGTTGATAAAACATCGACCAAAAACCAGTGATGTTCTTGCACATTGACGATTTTAAAAATGGATAAGTAACCACTGAGGTTCACGTGGGGGAATTTAATTCTAGGACCTTATGGTCGGAGGCTCTGCAGTGACATTTGTAGATGCCCTAAGCCACGTCTGACGGTATTGGCTTAATCGATGATTCGTCATGAAACATCGATGCTTTTATAAAAACATGGATGTTTAGAAAGCATGTCGATGTCTAATGCCTAGTGGGGGAGGAACGGTCTTTCCTGGGTGATTGCTCCTTGTGCCGGCGATTGTTCGACATTGGCAGGTGGCATACGGCGCAAATGTACCATTCCTTGTGTGTGTGTGTGTGTGTGTGTGTGTGTGTGTGTGTGCGTGCGTGCGTGTGGACTCACTGGGCGCTCGCTCCTTGCGGCGGCGGCCGGCGCCGGCCTCGTACAGCCAGTCGGGCGCGTCGCGCGCGGGGCGGCGCGCGCGCGGCCAGCCGAAGTCGCCCTCCTCGTTGGCGGAGGCGTTGCGCAGCAGGTCGAGCGCCGCGGCCGCCATCTCGCTGCGCGCGCGCGCCAGCGCCAGCGCCTGCAGCGCCAGCGCACACGGCGCGCGCGCGCGGAACACGTGCCGCTCCAGGAAGTAGCGCGCGCGCAGGGCGCACTCCGCGTCCGCCTGCCCGACAACACACACGTCGCACGCGGAAGCGACTCGCGAACGTCGCACATTTTAATTTTGACATCGCTAATGTTTTCTTTGAAAATAAACGAGCGGCGAAAAACCAGTTACAAATAACGAGTGATGTTGCCACTACCTCACACTCAAAATAAACATTTCTTCTCAGGCAGGTTTTGCAAATGCATTGTTATCGCGAGGTACAACGATACACTACCGACGAAACTGGTGGGGTTGATGTGTAAGGCAGTATATACAACTGACAGACGTTTTTGACAGGCCTTTGAGAGGACTTAAACCTTACAATATGTCCCTCAAAATTTACGCTCTAGCACCCCTCAATAAACTTTTGTAACTATAAAGAAAATATATAACAACATGTTTGGAGACACTTTTAACCAATATGATGATTCTTACATTACTGCAATATCGGCATCTTAAATTGTGAGATAAAAAATGTAAACTTTATTACCTATTAAAATTAGAACCCCTAACAGTTAAATGAAAATGAGAAAACCGGTGTACCATCGAGGAATAAAATATTTTGCAATACACGTTTGAGAAAAAAGGTTTTTGAGAAAATACCGTCAGCAAGAGACATTTGACAATTCCTAACGTCTATTTTATCCCTAAGCAGGTACACATGTGTAGAATACAAAAATACAAAGTGTAAAAAGTAAAATAAAAAGTAACAACTTTATTCCAAGGTGCATGCACAAAGCAAGTTATCCTCAGTCGTCAACCAAAGAGAAACAATTTTATGGAAAAACTTAGTAGCAGTTACTATAACATATCACAATGTTTTCCCACATAAACACTTGGAGAACTGAGGCATTTGTCAATCCATGGGATCAACATTTTACCGCATCGTGTCGTCGAAGTCTGCCCCTCTAAGAAAAGACAGACAATGTTTGACAGTGACCTGCAACTCTACGTCACTGTGATTCGCTTAATGATGAGCGGACAGAAATCTCATGAGATGGAAAGCGCTGGAGGCCAATCCTATCCATCTAGTGGATGGTCATTGAACCATAGGTCAGGTAATGGTCAGGTGAACCATAGAGTGGATGGTCACACGCTTCACAGTGGAACGGTGGAAGAAGACCGATTGTGCACGTTGATCCCAGGGCGTGCCGAGTGCCTCCGATCGGGTGAGGTGTGTGTGTGTGTGTGTGTGTGTGTGTGTGTGTGTGTGTGTGTGTGTGTGTGTGTGTGTGTGAGAGAGAGAGAGAGAGAGAGAGAGAGAATGTGTGAGTGTGTGTGTGTAAGAGAGAGTGTGAGTGTGTGTGTGTGTGAGAGAGAGTAAGTATGTGTGTGTGTGAGAGAGAGAGAGAATGTGTGTGTGAGAGAGAGAGAGAGAGAATGTGTGTGTGTGTGTGTGTGTGTGTGTGTGGCTGACCTCGCTGTCGAGGCCGAGGTCGAGCAGAGCGGCGAGGGTGTCGGCGGTGCGCGCCACGTCTTCGTCCAGCGCGGAGGCGTCGCTGTCGCTGTCGCCAGCGCCGTCTGCTGGCGCCGGCGGGAAGCGCCCGTCGGCCGCCTGCCGGCGCTGCAGCCAGCGCTTGGCCCCCGCCACCACCTCGGGGTCCACGCCCGCGTGCGCCTGCAGCCGCCACAGCACGCGCAGCACCTGCAGCGTGCCCCTGCCGCACCCAACCAACACTTCGGTCACATATACACAGGGGCTCGGCAGGTCACAGCTCAGTAAGTGCTTTCTTAGTCAAATTTATACTCCGAACTTTGATTTATATTTCACAAACTTCAAACAGCACACACTTATTTCATTGCACAACTGCCCAGAGTTCGCTGCTTCGACTGCAAACAAAATGGCTCCAGTTTGCTTGCGAGGTGAAGACGAGTACCTGTGGCTGCCGGCGGCGCGCGTGTCGCTGAAGGAGCCGTCGGGGCGGCGGAAGGCGAGCAGCGTCTGCACCTGCGTCACGAGGCGGCGCAGCAGGGCGGCGTCGTCGCGCGGCGCGGGCGCGGGCGAGGAGTCGTTGGCCGGCCCCCGCGCGCCCTCGCGCTGCAGCAGCGGCAGCGCGCTGAACGCCGCCACGGCCGCCGACAGGCTGCCGCACCACACACACTCGCGTCACGCTTTTGAATTGAATTGAATTAATGCCTTATTTTACGTGGCGAGACTCAGGCCATTAGGCCTGCTCTTCTGACCCGCCTGACCACGCAAATTTCGCTACGCTCCTTTCACCAACTAGCAGAGGAAGGAGGTATTTCTTGGGCGAGAAACAGGCGATTTGAATTTGGCTCAGAGGCGTCATTTAGGCTTGAGGATCTTTTACATGCAAGTAAATCTACTAACATGGGACAGCCGGCTTTACTTCCCCTCCGAAGGAAGGTGTACGAAGGATTTTTTCGCCCTTAAAAATCCACGGCTTCGATCGGGCGCGCTTTGGGGCACCTTGTCAGACAGCTGCTTCTGAGGGATGGGCAATTCCTCCCGTCCCTCACAACTTGGATCAGATTTCAAATTAAAGGAGAAATGCCTTTTCTAACAAAAAAAGAACGAAAAATGTCGATCCGGGTAGCCGAGATCAACTAACGCAGTAGTGCCATAGCGGTCTTGGACCGAAGGATAGCTGGTTCGAGTCCCACCTCCGGCATTGATGTGTTTCTGTGCGTCTCTGTACGTTTGTGAGTCTATTTCATCCTTCATTATCTTTACACGTCCTCTCCCGGGGCTAACAACCCTGTGTGTAAAAACGCATTCAGCACGAAAATTCTTATCTCCCCCATAGTCTCGTGCATGTTCAATAAATATGAGTGCGCTCCGGTGGGGTGCACGTTCGCGTGGCCGCAACATGCCCGATTCGCGATCAAAAAAAGAACGAAAGATGTAAAGCATTAAATCCCGCGCATTAATAGTACCTAGTGTTTCGGTCAAGTACATGCAGAGAAATGTTAACTTTGAATGTGGAAAGTTTGGCGCACCTGGTGGAGCGCGCGGGGGCGGGGCCGGGGCCGGGCGCGGGGGCGGGGGCGGGCAGGCTGAGGCCGCCGGCGATGAGCAGCGCGCCGGCCTCCGACCCCGGCACCACCGGCTGCGGCACGTCCAGGTGCAGCACCTGCGAGAAGCCCGCCTCGTCGTTGTACTTCCACATGCTGCAACCACACACGCACACACACAACTCTGCGTTATGGAGAGTACGAGGAAAGACAAGATTTATCGGGCAGCCAACGCAAGGGCGCAGCAAAACCCAACCCAACCTAACCCAAGGGGCCCAGTCGCCCGGCTGGCCCCTCATTGGCCTTCCGAGAGGATATAACATCCTGCGAAGCGGAAAGAGAGAGAGGGAGAGAAGGAGAGAGTGAGGGAGAGAGACAAAAGGAGAGAGAGAAGGAGAGAGAGAAGGAGAGAGAGGCGAGAGAGAGAAAGAGAGAACGAGAGAGAAGGAGAGAGAGGAGAGAGAGAAGGAGAGAGAAGGAGAGAGAAGGAGAGAGAGGAGAGAGAGAAGGAGAGAGAAGGAGAGAGAAGGAGAGAGAGGAGAGAGAGAAGGAGAGAGAAGGAGAGAGAGGAGAGAGAGAAGGAGAGAGAGGAGAGAGAGAAGGAGAGAGAAGGAGAGAGAGGAGAGAGAAGGAGAGAGAAGAGATAGAGAGGAGAGAGAGAAAGGGAGAGGAGAGAGAAGGAGATAGAGAAAGAGAGAGAGGGAGAGAGACAAAAGGAGAGAGAGAAAGAGAGAGACAGAGAGAGAAAGAGAGGAAGAGAGATAGAGAAGGAGAGAGGAGAGAGAAAGGGAGAAGGAGAGAGAGGAGAGAGAAAGAGAGAGAGAAGGAGAGAGAGAAGGAGAGAGAGAAAGAGAGAGAAGGAGATAGAGAAGGAGAGAGAGGAGAGAGAGAAGGGGAGAGAGAGAAAGAGAGAGCAACCTGATGCGAGTTCCTGTGCAGCATTGCGAGCGTCAGGAGTTTTGCGCAGGAGGTAGTTTTCGCGTGCGCTGCCTCTTCTTGGCCTTGTGCTGGTTCCTCCCTTCTCGGACAGGAAACAATTCCAGCCCGGTGCGCCTTACGTCGACCCGACTTCCTTCTGTACGTCATCTCTCCCGGAGCACGGACATCGATCCGGCGAGCGCTGCGGACTTTCATATGAACTTTGGCAGCCGCCAAACGCCTCCCCACGAGCCAGGGCCCTGTCCTTCGTCTCTACGGCCCCCGGGCGCCCTTTGTACGTTCTGGCACAACCTCGCCACCGGCAGACCATCTGACCATTCAGTATTGCTGTGTGTACAATAAATGTTTGTCTGTTATCCAACGCAGACTCATTTGTTTCAATAAACAACACTTTTATTCCTTAAACAAAAATGCAATGGGAGATTTTTCTCTTTCATTTTAAAATGTTTTTTATTATAAATTTTCCCTATGCAGTTCCGAGAAAAAAAATTCTTTAACAACAAATTTCTAATTAGGAACGCGCTTGTAAAGTTGATCTCCAACAAGGAAAGTTTCTTCTCAAAACGCAAGCGCTTTACAAAAGATAGGCTCTCTTACCTGTTAATTGTGAAAACGAAGGTATATTTTACATTCTTGAATGATTTATTTCATTCTTGTAACAGTGATTCTGAAATGTTTGTCGTGCCTTCCTTCTCAAAATTGAAAGAATTCCACCCCGAAACAACCTCCTCCTCCTCCCTTAACTATAAAATCGCTCGAACTACACGCCAGATATTTCAATAGTTCAAGATAATATGATTTCACAGCGACCGGGGAGTTTTTATTTTTTTATTGCTTGCTTCTAATTAGAAAAAACTTCGACAGCCTATCTTCAATTTTAAATTAAATTAACCAAAACATGTTGTTTCTATATTGCCCTATTTGCTTAAAAGTAATGAACCAATCGCTGATGGCTTCGTTAGACCAATTGCGTTTGCTCGGAAGTTAAGAAGTCAGAAGTTCAGAAATTCGAGACACTACGCATTCCCGGACGGGTAACCATCTGAGAACCCCGGATACTAACGATATCCTGGCCAAAGGCACGAAGATTGCGTCATCACAGTCAGTCCCACAAGGTCTCGTAGCGTTACGAGAACAACAAAATTTAAGAATTTTCCCCATTCCCTCGGTACCCAAAAGTTGGATAGGATTGATATTGTTGCGAGAAAGTGCAGCAGATTTGAAAAGGAAGGGAGGTAGGAAGGGATGTTGTAGATGGACAATGTGAGGGGCAGGGGCTGACCTGAACTCCGCTGCGCGTCCGAAGGCGGAGGCGAAGCCCACGTGCTGCACGCGCAGCTTGCGGTCGAGGCGCCACGACAGCAGCGTGCGCAGCCCCGGCTGCGCGCCGCGCCCCACCGACACGGCGCCGCCGCTCCAGCGCACCCAGAAGGCGCGGAACGCGGACGCCGACAGCACGTGAGGGCTGCTCGCCGTCGCCAGGTGCACGCCGTACCCTGCAAGCACCGCCCTCTTACTACACACAGCGCACCCGGAAGGCGCAGAACACGGACGCCGACAGCACGCGAGGGCTGCTCGCCGCACCCTGCAAGCACCGCCCTCTTACTACACACAGCGCACCCGGAAGGCGCCGAACGCTGCCGCCGACAGCATGCGAGGGCTGCTCGCCGCACCCTGCAAGCACCGCCCTCTTACTACACACAGCGCACCCGGAAGGCGCCGAACGCTGCCGCCGACAGCATGCGAGGGCTGCTCGCCGCACCCTGTAAGCACTGCCCTCTTACTACACACAGCGCACCCGGAAGGCGCAGAACACGGACGCCGACAGCACGCGAGGGCTGCTCGCCGCACCCTGCAAGCACCGCCCTCTTACTACACACAGTGCACCCGGAAGGCGCAGAACACGGACGCCGACAGCTCGCGAGGGCTGATCGCCGCACCCTCCAAGCACCGCCCTCTTACTACATACAGCGCATTCGGAAGGCGCCGAACGCTGCTGCCGACAGCACGCGAGGGCCGCTCGCCGACAGTACGCGAGGGTTGCTCGCCTTATCGGTTCATATTTTTTATACTTAATTTTCCACTTAGTTGATCATTCATTATTAATTTGTAAAGTCACGTTCCAAACGCGGAGAGGTGAAAAAGAGCTGTACCGTGCTTCCCGCGTCCAATCCAGGAGACGGAGTTGTCGAGGTCGCCCAGCACCACCTGATACATGCGGTCGCTGGTGTAGCGCACGTCGGACAGCGCCACGTGCGCAGACGCCGCCGCGCGCACTTCGAACACGAGCTCAGCGCGGCCACGCGGCGCCGCCACGAACTCAAAGCGGAAGTCCTCTGCCGACGATACCACCACATTCTCTGCAACAGAGGCACTCAGTCACGTTTACGATTCACAAAACGCAATTTATTTCAATTTTCATTGCATTTGTAATCTCTTTTATAAAATAATTAATATTAGTGACACATTTTGGGTGCTTTTACAGTCTACTAGTTCAGAAAAGATGTCACACTATTGTTACATTTCTACATTTAATTACATTAATTTTGAGTAATGGTTCCCAGAATTTCTTAAATATTTCCTTTTACGGCAGGTTTTCGATTACAGGAGTGTTCTTCACGGAGGGTAAAGGTAAAAGAAACGCCAACGCTCTATAATGATATACCTTTACTTGGCGCATTGCGTTTCGCTCACGGCGTGTTAAAAAATGTAAACGCAACACGGGCGCGAAACGGGTGATTGCCGCACTCGTCTATTTGTCGTCGACAAACTCGCCTCATGCGTGAATCACCTGTTTGGCGCCCTTGTTTCGTAAACTACTACGTGCATCGCTAGGCGTGAGCGAGGCTGGAAGCTGACCGTTGGCGCAGAAGTAGGCGCTCTCGGTGGCGCTTCGCACCAGCCCCTCCGGCCGCACCGCCACCGCCGCCGCGCGCAGCACCGACGCCACCAGCGAGCTGTTGGCCGCCGCACCATTCGCACCACCGCCACCGCCGCCGCCGCCGCCCAGGCACGAGTCGCTCGCGTAGCCAGACACCTCCGCTGCGACACAAGCGCTCGCTTCAGCTCACCACTCCGCCACAGGCTGGAAACTCACAGCACGCACTTCCGCCACAACACCGAAAATAGTTCAAAAATAAACGGATGCCGATTTCATTGAACAGGGCGGGGACTACAAGTTTTCATTTGCAAGCACGGCCCTTCTCAATCGAACAGCATTCCACTGACGTATTCGACCTCACGCCAAGCACGTTATTTCGTCACCACTCTTTCATGGATGGCAAGTCAAGAAATGTACGTACTTCTTTACATGAATATGATGCTAAATAAACTTTTCAGAACATTTTCAATTTGCAATTGATGAGAATATAATACAAAATAGAATATCAAATATTAATTTTATAAATGACAATGCAAGGAGACAAAACGAAAATCTGGGCAGCTCGAGACGTAGTAGTTAGACAACTCGTATTTCATCGCTGGTAGCCGAGTTTGATCCTAGACGGGCCGAAATGGATTTTTTTATCAGCCAACTTCACATCCCATTAAGGGCAGGGCCTCCTGCTTGGGCAGGGAATTAATAATCATTCTTCAATGAAGTGATAGGATGATGATGAAGGGTGAAGGGAAGGAATTACAGGCGGGGCGAGAGGTACAGCTTCGTTGACCCTGGCGGGAAACAGAGTTTAGAGTTTATTACCTTCCAAAAGAAGCATTTTAATGTGTGTTCAATCGCAGTATAACACTTGTGCAATCAGTCAATTAAATTTTTTGTAACGTTTGAAAAACGGTCACTATAGTAGTAGTAGGAACATATTGTTACATGTCATCAGTCATATATTACTTAGTATTTTTTTGGTTAAATTTGTAATTGTGACCGTTAATAGTTAAGGTAATAAAATACAATTCTCACCGCTATGAATACAGAATCATGAATAGCCAACAAATTCACCTTTCTATTAAAAAAAAGTTCTTACTGCTGTCGTCTTTATATTAAAATATAATGGTTTGCAGAGAATAACTAAACTCTTTTCCTCTATTTGACATTCTCTAATCATAAGATAACCGCCATTTTGTTGACGCGGGCAAAGAGATAATCGCCAATCGCTGATAGGAGCAGCCTTTACTTTGAAAATTCAACTCTACGAAGTCTGCGCGGTAACATAAAAAAACTTGGCTGAGCTCTCTCCTTCCCGGTCAATCGAGTGGGATTTCGATGCCGACGTCGGCTTCAAATCTCCGTTATTAATGTCCCACGGAGCAGACACCCTTCCCTGCCTTCGACAGCCACCAATACCATCTACGTCTGGGTCGTCATCTCTCCCGTGTTCGACCGTTGCCTTAGGTTCTTACCGCCAGACACTGGTATGAAGGGGCTCGAAACCTGGGCATAATGAGGAAAATCGAAATGGGATTATGCAGAACTTTGAATTATCTGAGCTCCAGAAACGTAATTTTATCGTTTATATCCCTCGCGATGTTGTTAAGTTAACATTGGTGGAATCGGTCTAATTCATTGATTTTTCTCAACGATATTTGTCACGAGGAAAGTGCTTTGATCGTATTTTTTGTTACATGTTAAAACATGTTAAAGCAGTTTTGAACATGTTAAAGCAAAAGTGTCAAAAGTTTTTGTATTTGATAAGTGTTTTTGTATTTGATAACCACTCATTACCACAAGTTGTACGCATAGTGGATTATATTTTTGGCGAAAGGTTTACAATTTTAACAAATGTTTTTTATTATAGAGAACCATTACCCTTGATTACAATAATACACATTTAGCGTCAGATAACTGCATCCTTTTCTTTCATCGGCATTTTACTTTAATGCTGCAAAGATTTCATCGTATTTAGTGACGTCGAAACATCCATATTTCCACGCTTCAGTCTTTACGATTGGGTCTGCCATTTTCGAACCTGACATTTCACATCTTGCAATTTCATTACATTTGAAACGAGGCACCTCAAAAGCTTTAGACCTACTATCTCTAGGCAAATCCACTCCCTTGCGCAATTGTGGCTAGGTCGTTGGGTTTTCGGGCGTTCCGAGCGAGGGGGGGGGGGGGGGGGCGCCTCCTGGGCCTTCGATGCGGCCCTTCACCCGCCACAATCCCCCAATTTCCTCGAGAACCTTTTTTATCAGCGGCGGCGAATACAAGCCATAAATTACGGCTCTAGCTTTCCCGACGGGCCGACGCCGCCGCAGCGGCTGCAGCTCGCCTTTCGCAACTCCCGACCACCAGAGGGCGCGGCGGCGGAGGAAATATGGCGCCTCCGCGGGCGCGGCGGGGCGTGGGGAGGGGGGGAGGGCGATCAATCCTGGTGTTTTTGTTCCCTGGCAGCGACTAATGACCGTACGCGCCCTGAGCAATCGGCACTCGCCTCCCTTCCTCCTTGCTTCGATTCGCCGCCGATTCTCCCGGTGTTCCCGACGAGAAAGTGTTGGTCGCAATTAGATCTCAGGTGTCCACCACACTAACGGCTTTCTTCGCTCCCAGACCGATTCCAAAACGAGTCAACGACGAGTGGGACGAGTTTAAAAAACGGAACATTACGTATCGCCGAATAAATTATTGGCAAAATATGGGAGGGCGGATAATTTATTATACGGACATTTTGAAGGTTGAAACAAGTGATTCACAGAACGGCAAAAATAGTATATCAGTGGGCGAAAGGTTTCATTGGCAAAAAATGCAAACCGGCATGGATATTTTCGAAGTAGTACAATTTACATTTCCCTCAGTCGCATGGGTCGAGTCCCCCAGTGTCGCAGCGGGACGGAGCGCGTCGGATCGGGTCGGATCGGGTCGGAGCGAGTCGGAGGGGTCGGAGCGGGTCGGATCGGGTCGGATCGGGTCGGAGGGGTCGGAGCGGGTCGGAGCGGGTCGGAGCGGTCGGAGCGGGTCGGAGGGGTCGGAGCGGGTCGGATCGGGTCGGAGCGGGTCGGAGGGGTCGGAGCGGGTCGGAGCGGGTCGGATCGGGTCGGAGGGGTCGGAGGGGTCGGAGCGGGTCGGAGGGGTCGGAGCGGGTCGGAGGGGTCGGAGCGGGTCGGAGCGGGTCGGATCGGGTCGGATCGGGTCGGATCGGGTCGGATCGGGTCGGAGCGGGTCGGATCGGGTCGGAACGGGTCGGAACGGGTCGGATCGGGTCGGAGGGGTCGGAGCGGGTCGGAGGGGTCGGAGGGGTCGGAGGGGTCGGAGCGGGTCGGAGGGGTCGGAGCGGGTCGGAGCGGGTCGGAGGGGTCGGAGGGGTCGGAGCGGGTCGGAGCGGGTCGGATCGGGTCGGAGCGGGTCGGATCGGGTCGGAGCGGGTCGGAGCGGGTCGGAGCGGGTCGGAACGGGTCGGAACGGGTCGGAGCGGGTCGGAGCGGGTCGGACCGGTTCGGAGCGCGTCGCTGCGAGTCGCAACAGGTCACAGTGTGTCGTAGCGTATTGGAGATGATCGGAGGGAGGCGGAGCGTGTCGCAGCGGGTCGGAGCGAGTTGGAGCAGGCCGGATCGGATCGGAGAGGGTCGATACGGATCGAAGAGGGTCGGAGCAAGACGGAGTGGGACGGAGCGGCTCCGAGCGGGTCTGAGCGGGACGGAATAGGAGTAAGCGATGAGAAGGGGACTGATGGGGCGATCGGGGAAACTGTGTCTGTCGGGCCTGCAATTTAAATAAAATTAGACAATATATTATTCAGATCAATACACCAATCCACGAGGCAACAGCGGGTGATGAGCTAGGGATGGAGGGCGCGTACCGGTCATGTTCTTGGTGCCGGGGCTGGTGACGACGACGCGCACCACGAGCGAGGTGGCGCCGTGCGGCCCCAGGCGCAGCTTCTCCGTCACGTACAGCAGGCCGTTGCTCTGGAAGTGCGCGCCCTCCGTCAGCGCCAGCAGCGCCGTCACCTGCGACCACAAGGCAACGGCTGTCGTCACTTGTTTCTATACGTCTCCTTCGTTCTCTCCGCGCGCTCTTCCCTCCTCTCCCGTGTTGCATTTCGTCGAACTAGAGACAACGTCGCTCTAATCACTCATTTACGGTTCTATTTTATAGAGTATTTTCCAAAATATTTGCGAATGTGATCTATGATGTTAAAAAAGTAAATCTGTGAAATAACATATCTTTCATTTTAAATGTTTGTGCATTTTCCCACCGCAAGAAGTTGCATTCACCAGATGAAGTGCTCCCGGTACATGTAGACCAGGAAAGTGATAAAGTGAAACGTAATTACACCCTCGTAAAGATAAACCTAGCGTACCCCTTCAAGCAAGGGTCTAACAGATTAGTTCACTGCTCGGAATAGTAAGATAACAGTAATTTGCAGAGTTATATGAGGTTTTGCTTAGACGATATTTTCATGATATAGACTTTTTATGACATCGTCAGATTAATTCAGTTAATTAACCGTTGTATAAAGAAAATGATACAGTATTTCAATTACCAATATCAAAATAAGCGCAAGTGATTCACAAAATTAGTAATACGCATTGACTGCTGCTGATAAACAATCACTGACCTACGTTAGTGGATATGTAGGCTGCAACAAAATGAATAATATTTCTGAGTTTGCTTTGAGAAAATACAAGTTATTGTAGCGAAACCAATTTCCTCATACAAAATTTCATAAGGCTGAAGGCAGTTGGGAGAAGAAGCAGACGGCGTTGTACGTGCGGCCTCGCTTAACGCGGCAGCTATTCACGCCCTCGGCCCATTACGAAGTCGCTGTTAGGGCTGGTGTTAGAAATTAATTGAAATGCGCTCGAACGCAGCCACGCCTGAGAACTCTTTGGGACGCCTGTCGAGATGGAACAATAGAACACTGTATCGTAGCGATACAGAATTCCTCAGACGAGTTAAATGAAATTAACCAGACCAAGGGAATTTATTCTGGAAGAATAACCATACGGCGTCAGACGCCCACCCACCGCTTTAATGACCGTCCCTCGCGCCCCCGGCCCATTACGGAAATCATTATTTGGGCCAGTGTTAAGAACTTAACTGAGCAGCACTCGGAAACTCGCTTCCGAGCTCTCGAGCATCTGGTAAATTTCTAGAGCGCCCACTAGTTTCCGGGGAAACCCCAAATCGATAATTCCTTCACCGGACAGCCCTTATGTAGGAATGCCCGATGTATTTGAGATGGAACAAGAACTTACTGTATGCTTGCAGTGGCACAGAGAGCGGAAAATTCTGTGGCTTCTCGCGTGGCGATTGGTTGAAAATAGTTCACTGCACCACTACTTTTTGGCCAATAGCTACACGGCTATTACAAGGAACTCGAGCATACGAGAATATTAGGGTGGGGGGGCAAGAGTTAACCTTATACAATTTCGACTGAGAGAACGGCAGAAGGGATTTGAATGCTAGGCAGAGCAGTCGGGGTAGAAGCTGCGCCAGGGGGGGGGGGGGCTATTCTTCGGTCAGAGGCAAATTCGCCTCTGCCGGACTTATAAACTTTTCATTAGTGAGGAGGGCCAGAGCAGGAGAAGACGCAGGATAGTCAGGGGAGAAGCTGTGCCGGTGGGAAGCCATTAGTCAGTCAGAGGCAAGTTCGTCTCTAAAGGGCTTAGAATTTTACAGTGCAGTTTTGAGCATTGGGCCAACCAGTAGACAGAGAAACTTCTCTGGAGTTTGAATTAATCGTTAAGGATTTCTTAATCTATTGAAATCGGACTTGAGAACGACTGTCATAAGAATCGGAAGAGACGCTTGGCTGTTTACTCCACTCCTGAGACCGGGAGAAATTCCCGGTGTTCGCCTCCAAGATCTGCCAGACATCGCTGCCAGACGCCGCTGACGCTATCGAAATTGAGAGCGAATCCTGGTCGCCACCGACCCTACCAGACAGCGCCGCAGACGCCGCCGTTCCTTCGATGACGTCACGGGACACCGCTCAGCTGCCGGCGAGGGGAGGCATTGGCCTCTGACGCACGCCTCTTGAAGGTCGCTGTCCCCCCCCTGCTCTCCGCGCCGGGTCCGTCTCGGCCACACAACAGAATCTATTCACAGGCAATACCGCTCAGGGCTACCGCCCGTTTTTTTGTTTTTGTAATTTTTTTTTAGTAATGCGGTGTCACGCTATGACACACTGAATTTTCACCAATTGTAATTGTTAGTTATAATTCTTCTTAGTTTTTTAAGCTTAACTCCTATTACTAACTTTCCATCTTCGTTTATCTTCATCTAATTTTCTCACTATTCTTTTTATTTGGTTTAAGAGTGTAACTTCCCTGGGGCATCTTAATTTTTGTTGCCCAGGAATAAATGTGAATTTTTACCAGTGAACAAGTGTTTATTTTATGTTTCCATCGTACTGTGTAACAATTCCTTCCATCACCGACTTGAGCTAGCATCAGGGCCGCTATCCGGTTCCCCAGGTAACCGGTAGTGTTACATTATATGAGAGGTACGATTATTATTAAAACAAATTTAAACGTAAGCTTTTCGCCCAAAAGTAGTGACGGCCATAAAGCAGTTTGCACCATTGTATACACCCCTTCATAGAAACACAAGTAAATAAAGTGGAAAGGTCGACTAACTTCAATGAAGGAGTTGACGTTAAAAAAATTTCATACTTGAAACACAACTGAAAGAAGTGAAGCTGGTGACTCACTTACAGAAAGTATTTACGTAGTACGAAAAAGAAATTAAATGGGGGATACCAGATTCTAATCAGAACAATAGTTCCGGAGATAAATAAAAAAAAAAAAGAGAACCTTGGTAGAAACGACAACCCAACCAGAATTGAATTTTCGGAGATAGATGGAAAGAAAGTCGTAAGTGATCGAATACAAAATATCCCCACTTAACATGACAAATTAGTAAAAAATTTAAATTCAGCGCGTCCTTCTCAAATTCCCTGCATAGAGAAAACACATTACGAGAAATTAAATGGTAGAACAACGAATCCAACAAGAATAGTAGTTTATAAAAAAAGACAGAAATTAAGAAAAACCATAAGTGATCGACTACAAAATATCCCCCATTACAAGAAATTTTAGAAAAAAATAATTTCAGCGTATCGTATTAAAAACAGGTATATTAGCAGAACATATTAAGAGAAATTGACTTGAAAAAAAACATGAATCAAGTCAAATTAATAGTTTCGAAGTTACATGCGAGAAACGACTTCGGCTAAATGCGAAAGTGCAAAATACCCCTCCATTACGTGACAAATTGGAGAACAAATTACCTTCAGCTTAAGTTTTAAAAACTAGTATATTAGTAGAACCAGTCAAGAGAAATTCAAAGGAGAAAACCAGAATCCGGTCAAATTAATAGTTTCGGAGTACCATGTGAATTACGCTTATGGCTAAATGCAAAAGTGCAAAATACCCCCCCCCCCATTACATGACCAATTGGAGAAAAAATTAATTTCAGCGTATAGTTTTTAAAACTAGTATATTAATAAAACAAGTTAAGAGAAATTAAATGAAGAAAACCATAATCCGGTCAAATTAAAAATTTCGGAGTTACATGCGAATTACGCTTATGGCTAAATGCGAAAGTTAAAATACCCCCCATTACGTGACAAAATAGAGAAAAATTAATTTCAGCGAATAGTTTTAAAAGCTACAGCATTAGTAGAACAAGTTAAGAGAAATTGAATGGAGAAAACCAGAATCCGGTCAAATTAATAGTTTCGGAGTTACATAAGACTTACGCTTATGGCTAAATGCGGAAGTTAAAATTACGTGTCAAATTAGAGAAAAAAAAACTAATTTCAGCGTATAATTTTGAAAACTAGTATATTCGTAGAACAACACGAGACGTATAAAAATACGTATCATCACGTATACAAATACAACTCGAGACGAGAAATTCGATGGTGCAAACCAAACTTCAATCCGACTATTAGTTTCGAAATTAAACGCTTGAAAAGAAATGAAGCCCAAAACCCGAAATTGGGGCAAAAAATGGGAAAAAACTTAATTTCGTAGGATCGATCTGAAATCACGAATACAAGTACAACTCGAGACGAGAAATTCAATGGTGCAAACCACACTTCAATCCGACTATTAGTTTCGAAATTAAACGCTTGAAAAGAAATGAAGCCCAAAACCCGAAATTGGGGCAAAAAATGTGAAAAAAATTAATTTCGTAGGATCGATTTGAAATCACGTATACAAGTACAACTAGAGACGAGACATTCGATGGTGGAAACCAAACTTCAATCCGATTATTCGTTTCAAAATCAAACGCTTGAAAAGAAATGAAGCCCAAAACCCGAAATTGTGGCAAAAAATGGGAAAAAACTTAATTTCGTAGGATCGATCTGAAATCACGTATACATGTACAACTCGAGACGATTTAATGGTGCACACAAAAAATTCAATCCGACTATTAGTTTCGAAATTAAACGCTTGAAAAGAAATGAAGCCCAAAACCCGAAATTGGGGCAAAAAATGGGAAAAAATTAATTTCGTAAGATCGATCTGAAATCACGTATACAAGTACAACTCGAGAC
Organism: Gryllus longicercus; assembly: GCA_038098605.1. Classification (NCBI taxonomy): domain Eukaryota; kingdom Metazoa; phylum Arthropoda; class Insecta; order Orthoptera; family Gryllidae; genus Gryllus; species Gryllus longicercus. Next base: position 301,143 of record JAZDUA010000907.1, read on the forward strand.
GAGAAATTGAATGGTGCAAACCAAATCTTAATTTCGGCCCTGCCATCGGTTATTCCGTACACAAGTAGAACACTTTAAAAGAAATTCAGCGGTGCAAACTAACTTCAATCTGACGCATAGTTTCCGAGATAGACGACAAACAAAGGCGAGCCCAAAATCGCCAAGTACAAAGCGACACCCCCTTACGTGCCAAATTTCGAAAAATCTTAATTTCAACCCTGCCATCTGTTATTCCGTATACAAGTAGATAACTTTAAAAGAAATTCAGCGGTGCAAACTAAACTTCAATCTGACGCATAGTTTCCGAGATAGACGACAAAGTCGAGCACAAAATCGCCAAGTACAAAGCGACCCCCCCCCTTACGTGCCAAATTTCGAAAAATCTTAATTTCGGCCCTGCCATCTGTTATTCCGTATACAAGTAGAACATTTTAAAAGAAATTCATTGGTGCAAAGCAAACTCCAATCAGACGAATAGCTTCCGAGATAGACGAGAACAAAAGGAACCTCAACTGATCAAGTTACAAAACGACCCCCCCCCTTACGTGCCAAATTTCGAAAAATATGAATTTCAGCACTCTATTTGTAATTTTGTATACAAGTAGAACACTTTAAAAGAAATTCATTGGGAAAAAAAACTCCAATCAGACGAATATTTTCGAAGATAGACGAGAAACAAAAGGAACTCAACCGATCAAGTTACAAAACGACCCCCCCTTACGTGCCAAATTTAGAAAAATTATTATTTCAGCACTGCTATCTGTAATTCTGTACACAAGTAGAACTCTTTAAAAGAAATTTATTGGTGCAAAGCAAACTCCAATCAGACGAAATGTTTGCGAGATAGACGAGAAACAAAAGGAACCTCAACTGGTCAATTTACAAAACGACCCCCCCTTACGTGCCAAATTTCGAAAAATATGAATTTCAGCAATGCTATCTGTATTTCTGTATACAGGTAGAACACTTTAAAAGAAATTCATTGGTGCAAAGCAAACTCCAAATAGACGAATAGTTTCCGAGATAGACGAGAACAAAAGGAACCTTAGCTGATCAAGTTACAAAACGACCCCCTCTTACGTGCCAAATTTCGAAAAATATTAATTTCAGCGCTGCTATCTGTAATTCTGTATACAAGTAGAATACTTTAAAAGAAATTCATTGGTGCAAAGCAAACTCCAATCAGACGAATAGTTTCCGAGATAGACGAGAAACAAAAGGAACCTCAACTGATCAAGTTACAAAACGACCCCCCCCCTTACGTGCCAAATTCGAAAAATATTAATTTCAGCACTGCTATCTGTAATTCTGTATACAAGTAGAACACTTTAAAAGAAATTCATTGGGGCAAAGCAAACTCCAATCAGAAGAATATTTTCCGAGATAGACGAGAAACAAAAGGAACTCAACCGATCAAGTTACAAAACGACCCGCTCTTACGTGCCAAATTTAGAAAAATATTAATTTCAGCAATGCTATCTGTAATTCTGTATACAGGTAGAACACTTTAAAAGAAATTCATTGGTGCAAAGCAAACTCCAAATAGACGAATAGTTTCCGAGATAGACGAGAACAAAAGGAACCTTAACTGATGAAGTTACAAAACGACCTCCCCTTACGTGCCAAATTTCGAAAAATATTATTTTATGCACTGCTATCTGTAATTCTGTATACAAGTAGAATACTTTAAAAGAAATTCATTGGTTAAAGCAAACTCCAACCAGACGGATTTAGCTTATGGCTAAATGCGAAAGTTCAAAATACCCCCCCCTCTTTACGTGACAAATTAGAGAAAAAATTATTTTAAGCGTATAATTTTGAAAAGTAGTATATTAGTAGAACAAGTTAAGAGAAATTGAATGGAGAAAACCAGAATCCGGGCAAATTAATAGTTTCCGAGTTACATGCGAATTACGCTTATGGCTAAATGCGAATGTTCAAAATACCCCCCCAGTACGTGACAAATTGGAGTAAAAATTATTTTAAGCGTACAGTATTGAAAACTAGTATATTAGTAGAACAAGTTCATTGAAATTGAATGGAGAAAATCAGAATCCGGTCAAATTAATAGTTTCGGAGTTACATGCGAATTACGAATTCGGCTATATGCGAAAGTTCAAAATACCCTGTCAGATTGGTAAAATTTAATTTCGGCTTAACGTATTAAAAACTGATATATAAATAGAACAAGACACGAGAAATTGAATGAAGAAAACGTGATCGAGTACAAATTACTCTCCCTATTACGAGACAAATTTTGAAAAAAAATAAATTCGGTGCTTCATTGTGAAATTTCCTGCAAAGGGAGAACACATTACGAGAAAATGAATGGTGGAAACCAGATGACAATGGATTGAAAGGTATAACTCACGTCCATGCAGGAGTTGGCGTCATATGCAATTCCCTCCTGGAAACACCACTGAATTGCGTGAAAGGGGTAACTCACGTCATTGCAGGATATGACGTATAAAAGTCCCTCATAGAATCGCTAGTTAGTGGAGTGAAAGGGGTAACTCACGTCCTTGCGGGAGTTTGCGTTGTATACAAATCCCTCTTGGAAACACAACTGAATGGCGTGAAAGGCGTGAGTCTCCTCACGTCTATGCCGGAGTTGGCGTCGTATACAATTGCCTCCTAGAAGCGCTAGCGAGTGGAGCGAACGGGGCAGACTTACGTCCATGCAGGAGTTGACGTTGTTGGCGATGCGCACGTCCACCTCGAGCGTCTCGCCCACGCGCAGCGCCGCGGGCAGCGCGAAGACGACGGCGAGCGGCCTGAAGACGGCCACGGCCAGCGGCGCCGACACGCGCAGCCCCTCGCCGGGCGCCAGCGCCAGCGCCCACTGGCCCGGCTCGCGCGGCGCCGACACCGCGCCGGCGCCCGCGCCCGCGCCCGCGCCCGCGCGCTCCGCCGCGCTGCAAGCAGGGGCCGACGCTCTCCCACCCGTCAGCGCTCGAGGCCGCGCCACGACCGCCATGCCCGGTCGTCCCGGAACAGTAAGGTTGTTTTATCGCACGAGGTGACGGGTGATCTCCCCCGCTGGATGGTGAGATCCGGCGCCGACTTACACGTTCACTTGCGGGATTTTCCCCTACGAGTTTGCCCCCAAAAGAGGGGCACCGTTCCAACCAGGACGAGGTCTATAGCTCTTTTAACTGGTCTCCCGGTATGTGTTGTAGTGTAGCCTCGAATTAACTCGCATACAAAGGGGGAATCAAAAACAAACCGATAATATCTTCGTTTAGGTAAAGGGTTAATGTTCCATAGTTACTTCAACGGGCTCCAATGATTGTAACATATGTATAGTTCAATAATGTAGCATTAGTTCTTAAATTAATACAATTTTACTTGAAGTATAGTATTCTGCGGTCAGGCGTTGGGGTAGGGTCAGGCGTTGGTGTAGGGTCAGGCTTGGTGTATGGAAAGACGTTGGTGTAGGGTCAGGCGTTGGTGTAGGGTTTGGCTTGCGTGTAGCATCATGCGTTGGTATAGGGTCACGCTTGGTGTAGGGCCAGACGTTGGTGTAGGGTGAGGCGTTGGTGTAGTGTCAGGCATTGGTGTAGGGTCAGGCTTGGTGTATGGAAAGACGTTGGTGTAGGGTCAGGCGTTGGTGTAGGGTTTGGCTTGCGTGTAGCATCATGCGTTGGTATAGGGTCACGCTTGGTGTAGGGCCAGACGTTGGTGTAGGGTGAGGCGTTGGTGTAGTGTCAGGCATTGGTGTAGGGTCAGGCGTTGGTGTAGAGTCACGCATTGGTGTAGGGTCAGGCGTTGGTGTAGGGTCCTCTTCAATTCAAATTCAAAACTAGCACCTAAACCAGACAAATATAGTTAAGCAACCAATAAATAATATAAAATCACTCATTGAATACATTTCAATAATTATACGAAATCGAATAAGCAAATATACCCCAGCCGTAACTAAGGCTGATGAATGAACCAAAGCAGAAACTGGTGTAGGAGCAGCTATAGCTGCCGGAAGTCAAGAAGAAAATGGAATTTGAGCTCTCCTAGTCATAGCTGCTATAATAAGCAAGACAATTAAATATCACATTTCTACATCCAAATTCCCAAAATTATTTACTCATAAATAATTTCAACTACCATATCTTATTATTCAAGCAATCGATAATAATAATGCTACATCACCAATACGGTTAGATAAAGCTGTAATTATACCAGCATTATAAGACTTTACATTCTGATCATAAATTACTAAACAATACAAAACTAATCCTAAACCATCTCATCCCAAAAAAATTCTAATTAAATTAGGACTAATTATTAAAAACATTACAGATAACACAAATATCAATACCAAAATAAAAAAAAAAGAGATAGATTATGATCACCCATCATATATCTATCTCTATAATAAATTACTAAAGGAGAAATATATATTACAAATCTCATAAACAGTAATGATTTATAATCTAAAAGAACTCTTAAGATAATATTACAAGAATTTAAAGTTACAATATTTCAATCCAAAAAATCACATAATCATTAACACAGACAACCAACCCCAAAAAATATTACTATTGCCATTGAAAATAAAACAACAAAAGATAATTTACAAATAAAATTATTATAATTAATAGCCTAATATACTAACTATCATATACCTTTGATTCCACAAATCAACATTCTTATTAAACTAAGAAAGCTAAATACAAGTAAAAAAATAATCCCCACGCAAAATCAAAATATTTAAAGGAAATCAATGTAAAAATAACAATAAATATTCACGAAAATATCCATTCACATAACTAAATGAACCAGAAAAGTTTATTCCATGCTGAGTATAAGAAAATAAGAATAATCTATAAGCAGCTCCCAAAAAAGATATTAAAGCAATTAAAAATATTCTTAATCAATTTCATGACATAATTCTATTAATTAATCTAATTTCTGCCAATAAATTTAAAGGAGGAGGAGCCGCTATACTAGATGATCTTAATAAAAATCATCATAATGTTATTCTAGCTATTAAACATATTAATCCCTCATTAATAATCAATCTACGACTCCCTAATCGCTCATAAATAATATTTGATAAACAATATAAACCAGAAAAACATAATCCATGCCCAATTATTATTAAATAACAACCACAAAAGCCCCAAGAATTCAAAGTCATTAAACCACTTAAAACTATACCTATATGTACAACAAATGAATAAGCAATTAATGATTTTAAATCCACCTGACGTAAACATACTAATCCCATTAAAAAGCCTCCAATTAATCTAATACCAATTCAAATAAAATTATATTTTAAACAACAAAATACTATAATCTCAAAAACATGCATTCATCCATAACCACCCAACTTTAACAAAACACCTGCCAACACTATAGAACCAGAAATAGGAGCTTCAACATGGGCCTTAGGTAATCATAAATGAACCATAAATATAGGCATTTTAACTAAAAACACAATAATGATACTTAAATATACATATACATTAATAACTTCATCACCCCAAAATCCATACAAATATAAAGTACCATTCATCTTATAAAAATTTAATAAACCAATCAACAAAGGTAAAGAAGCCAACAATGTATAAAATAATAAATAAATACCAGCCTGAACACGTTCAGGCTGATAACCCCACCCTAAAATTAAAAATAACGTAGGAATTAATCTACCTTCAAAAAAAATATAAAAAGATAATATATCAGTTCTCAAAAAAGCACATATTAATATCAATATTAACCTTATTAATATCAATCTTAATACAAATTTAATATAAATAATTACATCCCAAATAATTATTAACAAACTCATAAATAATAGCTAATTAAAAGCTCACATAACGTATCCAACTAAATTATATTTAAATTATAAATCCAAGCTTATCCCCAAATTATTAAGTATATATACACACACACACACACACACGCACGCACGCACGCACGCACGCACGCACACACACACACATATACATACATACATACGTATAAATATCATAAATAAATACCAAAATTAAATTTTCATTTTAAGAAACTAGATATCTTTAGAAACGAATAACATATCACTACTATTTAATTATTCAATATATTTTTGCTACAATATAAATCATAAATAAATATATACTATTATACCCTTCGTGAAGAAACTATTTACTAATAATTAAAACATAATTATTAAATTATTTTTTTAAATTTTATTTCCCTTTAGTTGCTTAATTTTTTATGTATATTTGGAGTTTATTAAAGATAATTTTTCCTCTTTTGTAAGCAAAAAAAAAAAAAAAAAGAGAAAACTAGTAGTAATAATAGTTTGTAATAGTTTTATTGAAAGTAATGTGAGAATATAATAATTGATTTATTATAATTGTTTGTAATCGAATAATTTGGCTGGTTGTTCGAGCTTGAAGATTTGTTGGGGGCATGCCCCCCAAGATTTCTTGAACCGTACAATAATTTAGAGATTTAAGTTGAAAATTAGAGTTTAGTTTCTTGAAATATGTTATTGAATAGAATTTATATGTGATGTTAATTGGTTGATCCATGAATCATAATATGAAAAATAAAGTTTTATTCTTGCTTTTTGATTTGCGTAGAGAATGATTTACATATATTTATTATCTAAAAGATATATAATGTAGTAATTAGTATTATACAATTAAGTTAATTTGGATATAGTATTTCTTATAGTATTGGTTAAATGCGTGCCAGCTGCCGCGGTTAGACGTGAAATACAAGTGAATATTGTTGATTAGAAGTAAAGTGTTGTTTTCATAATATTATGATTATTTTTGGTGAAATGAGTAAATTTTATTTGTTTGATAGAAAATTTAATGAATCTTCGAAATTAATAAGTTTAAACTAGGATTAGATACCCTATTATAGATTATGTAAATAATTAAATCAGGGTAGTAGTAGTTATGGTCTTGAAACCCAAAGAATTTGGTGGTGTTTTAGTCCTTTCAGAGGAATCTGTTCTGTAATTGATAATACACGATTTATGTGACTTGATTTTGTTATCAGTTTATATACCGCCGTCAGTAAGATTATCTTGCTGAGAGTATAAAATTTCATTATATTTAATATGTATGTTATATCAGGTCAAGGTGTAGCTAATAATCAAGTAGAAATGGATTGCAATAAAAGTATTTATATGGATGATATGTTGAATAATTTGTTTGAAGGTGGATTTGATTGTAAATTAATATAAATTAATTAGTTGATTAGGGCTCTAGAATGTGTACATATCCCCGGTCGCTCTCGTTTTAAGATGAGATAAGTCGTAACATAGTAGATGTACTGGATGGTGTATCTGGAATGGCAAAGTAGAGCTTGTTAGTTGAGCAATCCATTTACATTGGAGGGGTTTTGTGCAAATCAAATATTTTGATAATATTAATATTATTGTTTTTATTTGATAGAAGTATTTTTGTTGTGTTTTTTTTAGTATTATTTAGAAATTAATATGATTAATTATAGTTGATTTTTACAGTGATGGAATTATGAAAGAACTTATTTATTTATTTATTTATAAACATACAGGCTAAATAGCCCAAATAATATACAAGAGTTAAGTATACAGTAAATATTACAATTGAGAGTCACATATTTTGTATGATTTTAATCTAATGAAATTTGTTTAATATAGATAATTTCGCATGTTTTTTGAATACATAAATTGATGACGATTCAAGTGCAGGACATGTCACGTTGTTACATAATCGAGAAAGTCTGGGTATTGGTGAATAGTATCCATAAGATGTGTTAAAATGTTGGACATTCAGTATGCGATTTTCTCTCAGTGTATAAAATGACGTATTGAATTCGAACATTGTAATTCGTTACAGGTGATGTTGTTGTTAATGATGTTGTATAACATACAGGCATCTGTATAAATTCTGAATGATTCAAGTGTACTAAGTTTAGTTATTTTAGCTATTTCCCGATAGTCATGATCCAGCGATGGGTTTCGTATTTTTGCTTTGAAAGCTGCGTATTTAAAAAATTTGTGCTGGACTTTTTCAATTCGTTCAATATTTTTAGTAAAATGTGGAGTCCAAATCGTGGATGCATACATCAAAGTTGGTTTGATAAGAGTATTATACAATGATACCAAGGTCTCGATTTTAGAAAAATTAGAACTGTGTCTCTTAACAAATCCTAACATTTTTAGACTTTTATTTACAATGTAATTGATGTGTGGGTTGAAGTTTAGTTTCGAGTCTAAAATAACTCCTAAATATTTAATATGATTAACATGTTCTATATCAACTGTTGCTATGTTATAATTAAATTTAATTGCATGTTTTTTTCTATAGATACTTAAAATTTTACATTTATCGATGTTAAGATTCATAAAGTTGTTTTTACACCAGTCAGATAAGCTATCTAGATCTTTTTGCAAAAGAACACAATCCGTAACATCACTTATTATTCTATAGAATTTACAATCATCTGCGTAAAGTAAAAATTTGCTATCAGAAAAAGATACATTTATGTCGTTGATAAAGATCAGAAATAATATTGGCCCTAAATGTGAACCTTGTGGCACACCTGAGGTAACATTTATTTTTTTGATATAAAGTTTTTATATTTTACATATTGTATTCTATTTGACAAGTATGATTCGAACCATTCAATTAGGGGTCCTGTGATTCCAATGTTTTTGAGTTTTTGAATTAGTAAAGGAATATGTACTTTATCGAACGCTTTGGAAAAATCTGTGAATATTACATCAATTTGTGAACCATTTTCGAGTGAATTATATAAATCTTGAGTAAGTATCATTAAATTTGTTGTGGTTGATTTACCGTTTAAAAAGCCATGCTGTTCACTAATTATAAATTGATTAATATAAGGTTTAATTTTAGATGTAAGAATAGACTCAAAAACTTTAGGAATCACATTCAATATGGATATCGGTCTATAATTATTAACTGATGATTTGTCGCCTGATTTGTGGATAGGTGTAATATAACTTTCTTTCCACACGTTAGGAAAAATGCCTTCATTCAGGGACTTACGGAATAATTTGTAAATTGGTATATAGAGGGCTTCAGAGCATTTTTTCAAAAATATCGAAGGAATACCGTCTGGTCCGGAGCTTTTGGTCTCTTTCAAAGCACGCAATACTTTTAGAACATCATCTGGTGAAATATTTAAGTCATCAATGGAAAAATTAGGAGAATTCTCAGATTTTTCAGTATCTATATCAACAACACCAATAGAATGATTTCGACAGTAAGTTGACTGAAAATAATCTGCAAGTAGATTTACTCCTTCGAAACCGTTATCTGAGGTTATATCGTTGTAAGATAATGATTTTGGCAATCCATAATCAGATTTATTATTATTTACGAATTTGTAGAAAGATTTATTTATTTATTTATTTATGTATTTAGCAACAGGCTAAAGCCCAATACAAAAGAATAAAAAGTATACAGTATAGTACAAAGGATTAAAAATGGTTATAATATACATAACATGTTGACATATAAAGGTGATAACGGTGAATATTTAATACAGTTCATACAAATATGCGGATCTTGCATGACGTTTGAATATATGAAGCGATGTTAGAGACAATGAAGGACAAGACGCATCATTGCCTATTCGTAACAATCTAGACACAGGAGAATAAAATCCATACGATGTTCTATGAACTGGAACATTGAATAATCGATTCCTTCGGATATGCCGATTGGGTTCATTAAAAACAAAAAATGCAGATAGTTCAGGACAGATAAACAGGCCGTTTACAACCTTATATAAAACGCACGCATCGTTATAATTTCTAAATGATTTTAATGAACTCAAATTAGTTAAGGTTGCAATTTCGGAATAATCGTGAGTTCTGGCTGGATTTCGCAGTTTAGCTTTAAATGCTACGTATGAAAAAAATTTATGCTGTACTCTGTCCAAGCGTTTTATATGAGTTGCAAAGTGAGGAGACCAAATCGTGGAACAGTATAACAGGATTGGTTTAACTAAAGTGTTGTACAAAGTTACCAACGTTGATACCTCTTTGAAGTCGACACTATTTCTTTTCAAGAAGCCAAGCATTTTCATGCTCTTATTTACAACATAATCTATGTGCTGATTAAAGGTAGCCTTAGTATCGAATATGACACCAAGATCCTTTATATATGTGACACGATCAAGAGGTATATCCGATAGTATATACTTGTAATCAATGAAGGTTCTGCTCCGATGAAAACTAATTTGCTTACATTTGTTTACATTCAAATACATACCATTTTCAGAGCACCACAATGCTAAATTTCTCAAATCTTCCTGAATTTTAACGCAATCACTAATATCATTAACAGTTCGGTAAAATTTACAATCATCCGCATAAAGTAGAAATTTACAATGTTTAAAAGATGAGGCAATATCATTTATGAAAACAATAAATAAAATTGGCCCTAAATGTGAGCCTTGTGGTACTCCTGAAGTTACATTGATTTCTTTCGAGACATAAGACTTATATTTAACATATTGTCTTCTATCAGTCAAATATGAATGAAACCAAGTCAACATTAATCTATCAAATCCAAAACTCACGAGTTTTGCAATCAATAAACAAATAGGAACTTTGTCGAATGCCTTTGAAAAATCAGTGTAAATAGCATCAATTTGCTGACCATTTTCCATATTAACATGTATATCTTGGCTAAATAGCATCAGGTTTGTCAATGTAGATCTACCATTCACAAATCCGTGTTGTTCATTTATAATCAAAGAGTTGATATGAAGATTAATTTTTTTTGAAATAATAATTTCAAATATTTTCGGAATAGAACTTAAAATGGATATTGGTCTATAATTAGAGATATCAGACTTACTACCGGATTTATGAATCGGTGTTACATAACTAGATTTCCACAATTCAGGAACTGTGCCCTCTCTGAGAGATTTATTGAAAATTTCGCAAAGAGGTTTATAAAGAACATGTGCACACTTTTTTAGAAGAATAGCTGGTACTCCATCAGGTCCAGTACTTTTCGATTCTTTTATTGTGGTTAATTCAACTAATACTTCTTCTGGAGTAATGACAAAGTTCGAAAAAGTATTGTGTGTTAATTGAATATTATCGTTACTCGTGTTAATAAGTCTATTCACATTAGAATCATATGGGGAATATACAGATTGAAAGTAATCCGCGAGCAAGTCAACTTCCTCTAGTCCTCCAATAGCAGTATGATGCTCATATGAAAGTAAAGATGGTAGGCCATAATCTTTTCTATTATTATTTACAAAATTCCAAAAGGGTTTAATATCATTTTTAATTGATTGTTCAGTATCATTTATATATTTATTATAACAATCACGCTGGAGTGCCTTTGTTTTGGATCTGAATTGTGAAAAGTTAGTATAATCTTCACTTTTTTGAAACATTTTATACCTCTGATGATGGTTATTTTTATCATAAATACAAGCTTTCAATTCATTGCTATACCAAGGTGGAAAATTCGACATTTTTATTAATCTGTTTGGAACATACTTAGCAATACAATCGTTTAGTTTATTGTAAAAAAAATTTATGGACTCAGTCAAAGTAAAATTTCCAAGTAAATTCCAAGATATTAATTCGAGGTCAGTTGACAAATTATTGTAATCGGCTTTCAGGAAATCTCGTGTAAGAAAACTAAATTGCAAGTTAGTATGAAAAGGATGATTTAAAATTGCTTTGAAGGTTAACGGGGGATGATATGAGTCGATCTGTACTATTGGATCTATAGAAATACAAACATCGTTACATTGAATGTTGGAAAAAATTAAATCTAGTTGTTCATCTAAGGAATTTGTAATATCATTAAATTGATTTAAGTTGAAAAAATTGAAGGAATCCGATATCATTGAGGCTTTTTCGTATACGTGTTGGAGATAGTTTAGTTTAGGATGAAGATATAAGTTGTTATTATCATCATTGTGCCATGACATTCCCGGAAGATTATAGTCTCCCACGATTATAATTTGTCTATTTTCATTTGTTAATAACAGTTCGATATCTTCGCAATGTTTCTCATATACATCAGATTAAGCTCTTGGTGGCAAATAAACTGTACCTACAATAATGTAATTATTGTAGGTACAATTATTGTATTATTTACTGATAACTGTAACAAAAAGATGCTCAACGTCTTGATTAACTATTGTATTCACAAAGCTATCGTATCTTTTATTAATGACAATAAGAACTCCACCTCCTCTATTAAAATTACAAGTTGCGTAGTCTCTGTCTTTTCTATATATGTTGAAATTTTTCAAACCCAATTCAGCATCGCAGAAATCTTTGTTGAGCCATGTTTCTGTTAAAATAATAACATCAGGGGTGTCTGATTGATGGTATGTGTCACGTAAATGGTGAAGTTTGGTCCGAAGTCCTCTCACGTTCTGGTAGTAGACACTGAGCGACGAAATCACTGCCTCCTGGTTGCGTTTTTTGGCATCTGGTTACTCTGCGTCACAATTTCCGGGAAACCATTTCGGTACTTGATGATTTTTTTCTCAGATCCGGGAATAGAGTTCAGGCGATCAACTTCCTGTTTGAGATCCTTCAAGTAATTACGTTGCTGCAATGTACGGTCCGATGAAAATTTAGCTGCTCCCTCATACAAGTTTTTTCTCCTCAGAATTTTTAAGACCGACTCAGAATCACGAAGCACAATTTTAAGTGGTCTCGGATGTTGATCGTCCCTTTTTTTCCCCAGTCGGATGACCGTTTGCAATTCCGGGCAATCATCGTTGAACGAACCCCAGAATTTCGGCAACCTTGGATTTGTCCTCATCACGACGTTTGCCTGAGTCAGCGTGGCTTGATTCCGGCACTTTATATACAATGATGTTTTTGGATCTCAATTGGCGTTCTGAGAATTCCTTTAACGTACGCTCAAATCTGACTGTATCATGTGCTTCCGCAGTACTCGGATTAGCACACTCTGGATTCCCCAAGCCTTCAGATTTAAGTGTAGCAATTTCCTGTTGCAGGGCTGCAAGTTTCGTCAAAATCTCAGGGAGAACCCGAAGACCTTTCTCACAGTCATCACAGTAAAACTTCAAACATCTTTTTCCCTTCAACTCAAGACAGCGTTGCTCAGTTGAAGACATATTGACGCAATCATAGTGATATGATCTATTACAACTGTCACATTTGGCATATCTGTCAGATTTAATATTGCGAGTGCATGACGAGCAAATAATTTTCTCAGACATGATCAAATTTAATCAAATTTTAAAAATATTTGATCAAAAATTAGAAATAACTATAATCAGAGTTACTAACCTTAGTTACTTAATCAACTCACAATATAAACAAATATCAAGATACCTATTTATACTGCATACAGTGTGTTTATTAACACGTCAACTCTGATCGGAATCAAATGATTATTGTCAACGAAAACTCGCCAAAACACACTAGTTGAGTTAACACACTAGTCACGCCACACGCCATAACACGCCATCTTAATTGATTTAGGATCATTTTTTATATTATCTTCTGTTTTTCGTACGTAATTTTTGAAGCATGTTCTTTGTAAATTTTTAGTAGTAGACCTCAACTTAGAAAATATTGAATAATTATTGACAGAATCAACGTTGGATTTATATAATTTGTGGAAGTAATGTTTAGCTTTTATTTTTTCTTTCAATTCTTTACTATACCAAACAGGGAATTTAGATGTATATGTAACTTTCAGTGGAATGTTTTGTTTGATTATGATTTCAAGTGTTTGGTAAAATAAATTAATTGAATCATTTAAATTGTTAACATCAATAAAATTCCAAGATATTGCTTTTAATTGATCTATTATCAGGGGATAATCAGCGTTACTAAAATTGTATGATTGAAAATCGTAATCTAGTTTTGATGTTTCATTTACATATGGTATTTCACATAAAAGTGGTGGATGATAATTATCAATAGGTAACAATGATTCAATAGATAATGATATATTTAGAATTTCGATATTAGAAAAGAATAAATCTAGAGTGTTTCCAGTTGAATTTTTGAAAGTATTATGTTGATACATATTATATAGACTAAATGAGTCAGAGATAGCTAAAGCGCAATCATAATTTGATGGAATACAATTTGGATTGTTAGGATTAACCGCAACACCATGATCATCATTTATCCAATTTACGTCAGGGAGGTTGTAATCGCCAGCAATAAAAATATCATGTTTTGAACTATCCAAAATTTTTTCAACGTCTTCAATATGTTTATAATATAAATTAACCGGAGCTCTAGGGTGAAGGTAAACTGAACCTACAATAATTTCCCTATTGCCGACGTTTACATTAACAAATAGTTGTTCTATATCGTTGTTAATCAATGTTATTCTTGAGCTAAACATTATCTTGTTTACCGCAATTAAAATGCCTCCTCCTCTTGTGTAGTTACTCGTCAATGGGCTTCTATCTTTGCGATAGATGTTGAAGTTTGACAGGTTGAGTTCAGCATCGAAGAATTCGCTGTTGAGCCAGGTTTCGGTTAGGATGATGATGTCCGGGTTCTCTGATGAATGTTGGATATTCATCAGTTGGTGAAGTTTGGTGCGGAGGCCTCTTACATTTTGGTAGAAGATGTTGACTGGGTTGCTTGGGATTGCGTCATTCCCTTTTTTGATTTGGCTTGTGGTTTATTAATTATTTTGGGAAAACCATTTATGTACTTAATGATTTTTGTTGGTATACCTTCTTCTCGATTTAGACGTTCAACCTCTGAGTTAAGAAACTTTAAGTGATTTCGTTGTTGCTGTGTTTTATCAGATGAGAATTGAATTGGTCCAGTGTAAAGTTCCTTACGTTTTAAAATATTTAAAACTTGTGAAGAATCTTTCAGAACTATTCTAAGTGGACGAGGTTTGGTTATGGTGTCTGTTTGTTTGCCTAATCTAGTTGTCATAACAATGTCCGGGCATACCTCGTTGAATGACTTGAAGATTTTTGTAGCCTCATTGCGGTCATCTTCTTGACGTTTTGTAGCAACATCTTGGGTTGATTCCTTGACGTTGTGGAGGATAATATTATTTGATTTCAGTTGTCTTATCGAGAGTTCCTCGATTGCATTCTCAATTACTGGTGTGTGACCTTGATTCTCCAATGTGATTGCTTCAGATTTATTTTTGGTAATCATTTCTGTGAGCTTAGTTATTTCAGCTTTCATTGATGTTATTGAAGAGAGAACTTCTGGTAGAAGACTCATGCCTTTTTCGCAGGCCAGGCAGAAAAATTTCATACGCCGTTTACTTTTTAATTCAAAACATCTTTGTTCGGTTGTACAGATATCCGAGCAAATGTAATGACTAGTTGCTTTGCAACTATCACATGTTGCAAATTTTATATCACTTATCTTCTCACTGCAAACTGTACAGGTGTTATTTTCTTCCTCATCATCTTGGATCCTTTGAGTTTCTTTGTTGGACATTTTCAAATTAGTATTTGTGTTCTCACAATCTTCAACCACAAACCGGCTTTACAATTTATGCACTTCTAATCAAAGTATAACCAAGCACTACAACAGGCCGCACACACCAAAATATATTTCACTTTGCGATAGATTAATATATAATTTATAAGATATTATAAGATTTATAAGATAATTTATAATATAATAAGATATAATTTCGTTTCATGAGACGCAAGGCAGAATAGTGTTCTGTAACTGCCACAGCGCCAGACCGTTGAGAAAGAGCTGAAATTATTATTTTGAGGTAGAAGAATATTTGTACCTTTTGTATCACGGTTTATTAAAAATTGTTAATTTAATTGTTTATATATATATATATATATATATATATATATATATATATATATATATATATATATATATATATATATATATATCTATTGTTAATAGTTATTTGGGATGTAATTATTTATAAGTATTTATATTAAAGTTATATTAAGATAATAAGAATAATTTATTTCTTATGTAATAATGATGGAATTACTAAATGAATTGTTTATGGTGTGTTGTTGATTATTTATTTTAAGGAATTAGGCAAAATTATTGTTCGCCTGTTTATCAAAAACATGTCTTCTTGAATTAATATGAAGTCGTGCCTGCCCACTGAGTTATTAAATGGCCGCGGTATATTGACCGTGCAAAGGTAGCATAATCATTAGTCTTTTAATTGGAGGCTGGAATGAATGGTTTGACGAAACAATAACTGTCTCGGGATAATTAATTGAATTTTATTTTTGAGTCAAAAAGCTTAAATAATGACAGGGGACGAGAAGACCCTATATATCTTAATATTGTTATATTAACATTTATGTTTAGTGGTATTTAATATATTTTAATATATAATGTTTTGTTGGGGTGACAAGGGAATAATTTAACTTCTTTTTATTTAACTATGATGATTGGTTAATTGATCCTATTATTATGTAATGAAGATAAAGATACCTTAGGGATAACAGCGTAATATTATTGGAGAGTTCATATTGATAATAAGGATTGCGACCTCGATGTTGGATTAAGAAAATTATTGGGTGCAGGAGCTTAATATATTGGACTGTTCGACCATTAAATTCTTACATGATCTGAGTTCAAACCGGTGTAAGCCAGGTTGGTTTCTATCTCTGTTTCATGAATGTATTTTAGTACGAAAGGATTAAATACATTAAATAATTTATTGTTTGGAATTATATTAATTACTATTTTGGCAGAATGAAGTGCAATGAATTTAGAATTCATGAATGTAATAATATTACATATAGTATTGTTTAATTGTATAATAAGTTTATTTTGTTATGTTGTGTTAGTAGTTTTTGTATTAATTGGTGTTGCTTTTTTAACTTTATTAGAGCGTAAGGTTTTGGGTTATATTCAGATTCGAAAAGGTCCAAATAAGGTGGGTGTAATAGGAATTCCTCAGCCTTTTGCTGATTCTATTAAGTTATTTTGTAGGGAGCAAACTTATCCTATGATATCTAATTATTAAATATATTTTTTTTGTCCAGTAGTTAGATTATTTTTATCTCTTTTGGTGTGGTTAATTTATCCTTTGGGATATGAATTGATTTCTTTTGATTTGGCATTATTATTTTTTTTTTGTTGTACTAGTATAGGTGTATATTCTATGATGTCGGCTGGTTGATCATCTAATTCTAATTATGCATTATTGGGTGGTTTGCGAGCTGTAGCTCAGACTATTTCTTATGAAGTTAGTATGGCATTGATTTTATTAAGATTTATTATTTTGGTAGGTAGTTTTGGGATTAATTTATTTTTTGTTCATCAGTTGTATGTTTGGTTTTTTTTGTTAATATTCCTTTATTTTT
The DNA here is from genome assembly GCA_038098605.1 of Gryllus longicercus. Taxonomy (NCBI): domain Eukaryota; kingdom Metazoa; phylum Arthropoda; class Insecta; order Orthoptera; family Gryllidae; genus Gryllus; species Gryllus longicercus. Next base: position 318,411 of record JAZDUA010000907.1, read on the forward strand.
TTGTTGATTTTCTTCTTGTTTAGCTGAGACTAATCGTACTCCTTTTGATTTTTCTGAAGGTGAATCTGAATTGGTGTCGGGTTTTAATGTTGAGTATAGAAGAGGTGGTTTTGCATTAATTTTTATAGCTGAATATTCAAGAATTTTATTTATAAGAATATTAACTATTTTAATTTTTTTTTGGCGGTGATTTATTTTCTTTATTATTTTATTTTATATTGGTTTTTATATCATTTGTTTTTATTTGGGTTCGAGGTACTTTACCTCGTTTTCGTTATGATAAATTGATATATTTGGCTTGAAGGACTTACTTACCTGTTTCTTTGAATTATTTGATTTTTTTTTGTTGTTTTTCATTTTGAATAAATAATATGGTTTATTGAGACATTTTAAGAAATTAAAAGTTAATAGAATAAACTTCTATCTTTCGTTTTCAAAACAAATGCTTTAAGCTTATTAACTTAATTAATTAATTGGTCTCATAATTTAAATATTATGGGATTGATGATGGAGTATATAAAATATCTAATGGTTAAAATTTGTCCTGTTAAGATATATGGTTCTTCAACTGGTTGGGCGCCAATTCAAGTTAGTAAAATAACAATAGATGAGTAAGTTCAGAATAGTATTTGATTAATTGGATAAAATTGTATTCTTCGGAATTTATTGTTTGATATGAAAGGTAAAGTAAATAAAATGGCAATGGATGCGATTAGAGCTATTACTCCTCCTAATTTGTTAGGAATTGATTGTAAAATGATGTAGGCAAATAGGAAGTATCATTCTGGTTGAATATGTACTGGTTTTACTAAGGGGTTAGCAGGAGTAAAATTGTCTGGATCTCCTAATAGATAAGGATTTGTAAGTGATAGAATAGTTAATGATATTAATATAATTAAAAATCCTATAATGTCCTTTAAGGTGAAGTATGGATGGAATGGAATTTTATCTAAGTTTCTATTAATTCCTATAGGATTATTTGATCCTGTTTGGTGAAGAAAAAGTAGATGGATTATTACGAATGCTGCGACAATAAATGGGATTATGAAATGAAATGTAAAAATTCGAGTTAGTTTAGCATTGTCAAATGCAAATCCACCTCATACTCATTGAACTAAATCAGTTCTTAAGTATGGGATTGCTGATAAAAGATTGATAATTACGGTAGCTCCTCAAAATGATATTTGTCCTCATGGTAATACATATCCTATAAAAGCTGCAGCTATAACTAAGAATAAGATAAGGGTTCCTGTTATTCAGGTGAATATTAAATTAGAAGATCCGTAGTATATTCCACCTCCTACGTGAGTATAAAGACAAATAAAGAAAAATGATGCTCAATTAGCATGTATTGTTCATAAAAGTCAACCAAAATTTACATCTCGGCAGATGTGGTTTACTCTATTAAATGCTATGTCGATGTCGGCGGTGTAGTGTATAGCTAAGAAAATTCCTGTTATGATTTGAATAATTAAACATAATCCTAGCAGGGATCGGAAGTTTCATCATGTTGAGATGTTAGATGGGGTTGGTAAATCGATTAATGAGATGTTTATAATTTTTAGTAATGGGCGATATGTTCGTAGGGGTTTATTCATTAGTTATGAATTTGAGTGTCGTAATGGTCCTTCTTGAAATGATGTAATTTTTACAATGATAATTAATGTAATTGGTAAGTAGGTAATTGTGATAATTGTTAAAATGAAGTTTGGATAGTTGTAGAGTTGATTTAAGTTATTATTTTCTATTGTAATATTAATGATTTTGTTTATGAAAGAGCCATTTTTATATATATGAAATGATAATAAATGGTTATATATATATATTATTTATAATTAGGATAATAATGGTAGATATTATGAAATTAATAATTATGGTTTTAATGGGTAATTGAAATATTTCATTTGATGCTAGTCTTGTAATATAAATGAATAATACTAGTATACCTCCTAGGAAGATTAAAAATAGGATGTAGGAGAATCAAAATGAATAAGAGATTGATCCTGTTACAATACAAATTATTAGTGTTTGGATAATAATAAGTAGGGTAATAGCTAGTGGATGATTTATTATAATAAAAAAGGTGTTGATTATTAATATTATTATAGTAAATATAAGTATATAAATATCAGAGAATAGTTTAATTAAAATACTAGTTTTGGGGATTGGTGATAGATAAATTTATCTTTCTCTGAAGTTTTAAAAGATGTTCTTAATTTTGGCTTACAAGACCAATGTTTTACATTAAACTATTAAAACTTAATGTTTGCATTTTTTTGTTTAGTAGTAGTAATGTTTTGTTATTTTAGTGGTATCTGGATTTATTGTTCTAAGCGAAAGCATATATTAATTATTTTATTAAGTTTAGAATATATAGTATTGTTTACTTTTTCTTATCGATGTTTCGACTAGGAGAGTTTCAGAATGAATTATATCTTTCAATAATTTATCTGGTATTTGCGGTTTGTGAAGGTTCTTTGGGGCTGGGGATTTTAATTTCTGTGGTTCGTTCTCATGGGAATGATTTTTTCTGTCTTTAATAGTATTGCAATGTTAAAATTTATTATAACATTTTTGTTTATGATTCCTCTTTCTTTTTTAAATGGAATGTTTTGATGAGTGGTTCGGTTTTTATTTTTTTTTTTTTTTTGATAGCTTTTTTATTTATGTTATCTATTAACTTAAGTGGAAATATTGAAGGTTTAAGTTACATGTTAGGATATGATTTATTATCTTATGGTTTAATTTTATTGAGATTTTGAATTTGTGGTTTAATAATTATGGCAAGAGTTTCTATCTATCAATATCATTATTATTGAAATTATTTGGTTTTATAATTATTTTTTTAATATTAATATTAATGTGTGCTTTTTCAAGAACTGATATATTACCTTTTTATATTTTTTTTTTATATATTTAGTAGATTAATTCCCACATTGTTTTTAATTTTAGGGTGGGGTTATCAGCCTGAACGTGTTGAGGCTGGTATTTATTTATTGTTTTATTCATTGTTGGCTTCTTTACCTTTATTGATTGGTTTATTAATTTTTTATAAGATAAATGGAACTTAATATTTTTATGGATTTTGAGGTGATGAAGTCAGTAATATATATAGTATATATAGGTATTATGAACAATAACTAAATTTAAATGTCAGAAAGTTTGTTTTAAAAAAATAATGGAAATAACCAAATAAATGTTTCACTTTACTTACCTAAGGACCCTGAGTTTCTATCCCTCCCTTCAGAGCCAACATTGAAATCCTTCCCACACATGTTGCCCTGAAATATAGAAAATCTTTTTACTTGAGATTCTATATACTCACTCTAACCAAACCTTACTTTCTCCTTTTAGGAGAATTTATGAACTATGGAGTAGGTTTTGCCAAGATCACACCACCAAAATCAAGAACAAATATACAAATTCTACTTGTTTACAGTATATATTCACTAAAGATTCATAATCAGTCATTTGATAATATGTTTTACACCAAAATAGAGAAGCACTATTTCCATAAATTATGTAAGCAAATATCATTAGAATTAAGATTTTATACATATTAATATTCAAAGTAGTGGGATTAAACTATGAATGAATTTCAACTGCATTCATTATTCTTACCTCCACCTCCTCTTTTTCTTCTTCTTCTTTGTCCCACTCCACCTCTTCCTTAATGTCCTCCTGGAGAAAGATTGCAACTGGGGGCTCAAGCTCCTGCAAAAGTAAGATCACAAAACTTGAGAGCATACAACATGAATAATGAATTAAAAATACCCAAAATTATGTATAAGCATATACAAACTGCATTCATGAACTGTAACTAGTAACATAAAAAAAATCAATAAATTCATACAAAAGAAAAGTTTCATAACAACTTCAAAGAAACTAAAAAGACATTTTCCATTTGTTGAAACTTTTAATAAATTGAAATTTGAAACATCAATAGCTATTTATGGACCAAGCGTGTAGTAAGGGTTCTATTGATCAAGCTGTGACAAAAAGCCCAAGGGCCTTTGGCCAGAGAGTTTTTTATAGCCCGTGATCATTTGGTCCAATTAATGCTTGTGGCACATACATGACTATTTTTTACCTCATTTTATTGCTTCACATTTACTTATTTATTAATTAATTAGATGTTAACTTGACTCAGATTATCTTTTCAAAATTCCCTCCATAAGAGAACAAGTAGCATCATGCAACTCTCTTCATTTTCCCCCTGTAATCACAATCCTCTAGATCCAGGTAAGTAATGCAGTATATATTGAGCTCCGTACGAGAAGCCAAGAGACTCATGGTTCGTAACATTAAATATACATTCAAGAGCACTAGCTCTAATCGTTTTATATGATAAAACTATCATTTTATATGTTAAAGCTATTGGTACATACACCTACCACCTTCTAAAATTATTTTAAAAAAGCAGAAAAATTTCAAGGAATGACAATGAACTTATTTAACTTATAGGGGCTTGGTACATTCATAATTAGTCTGATAGAAAAAATATTTTTACAGAAATTGCACTTACGTCCTTCTTTAATTTCAAGTTTTGAATTATTCAGTTACTTTTATTTCCTTTAATGCCAGTGATGAAGTGAGTTCTAAAGATTTACAAAGTAGATAAGCAATAAGGCAATCATTGCAACAGCTTACCTCATCACCTTCTTCTTTCAATTCAGTATTTACGGAGTCCTCGAGGTGCTGGAAATCAAAATGTAGTATTTAACAATTCCTGCATCAAGACGCTAATGGTGACCCAAAGAAGTGAAAATCTTTATTTATTGTATAATTTATATGTTCCTTAAGTTTATAGACAATCAATTATGAGTCCATATCAATATATCGGCCATTCTATATAAAAGAAAATGTGTTAAAAATTAAATTTGGATATAAACTTAAATTTATGAGGTATACATCCTCTCTAAAATTCAAATCATATGATTTCTAAAAAAAATGTGTCAAATTGCAGTTTTCAAGTACTTTTTCAATTATTGAAATCCAGTATTTTAGGCAATAAATTTTTAGTTTCAAATTAATTTAATGTTGGTACATCGTTATAGTGGCCATTCAACTGTTTTCTGCTTCAAAACAGGGCTGAGATGGGAGATTCATACATTGGTTTCGATTTTCTTTAATGTCAAGAAATTTGGTAAGGAGCTAATATTTTTTTTATTAAATTTTTAGAGTTATGACTTTCAGTGTAACATCCAAAACAAAAATTGTTGAAAAGCTTTTTCTTACCCAGTGCAAGAGTGCACTTGTTTTATAATGTTCCTTAAGTTGACATTCTGGTGACAAGGTTTCTATAAATATGATTTAATATTTATTTTGAATAAGAATAAGTGTTAGAGTGTTACGGATGTTACACACATTTTATTCATTTTTTTGAAACTATACAATTAGAGTTATTTTGATAAAATTCAATTGTTTTTAGGTTATATTGTATAATTATTTCATAGTCTCTTAATCTGTATCAATTATATTTAATTATTAGAGAAGTTAATTATTCACATTATACTAATAATTTCCTAAAGAATAAATCATTTTTAGTGTGTATCTGATATCATATAATTTTATTCAGTCATGCTTTTCTAATTCATATTATTTGCCACTGAGAAAAGAAATGGAAATTACACCATTCATATTTGTTTAGGGTAATGGCACCTACATCTATGTACGAAGGAAGCACTATGTAAAGGAAGGAAGACCTTTGCCCATGAAAGAAGAAAGCAGTTCATCAGCTTGTGAAAGAATCATTCAGTGGTAGTGTTGACTTGTTTCATGACTTGTTAAAAAAATTTTAAAAAAAAGGATAGGAAGTTCAAATGCAAAACCACTACTGTGCTATAGTACTGAAAGTGATCCTTGCATGATAAATAAATGCAAAATGTGATATTACAACATTAAATTGCCAAAATGTGATGTTGAGAGTACGTTCTTTTTTAAACAAGTGATGGGAATCTGTGAAAGAAATACCTGGGAGTTGGAACCTCCATAATTTTGATAGATTTGATGAAAAATATTTTTTGGCAAGCTTTACTAATAATTCAGAACAAAAGAAAACACAAGTTGTTTTTCCTAAGAAAACAATATAAAATTATAGTAATTATAATTATTAAAATTTAATGTTATTAAGAGAAATTTATGTAATAAGTTGCTTTGGATTGTCATGTGAAACATCCGTTACAAATGGAATGTCTGATATATCAATTAAAAATTATTTTAAACAGTTGAATGGTATCTACAAAGTACAATGTTCTAAATGAACACACGTAAATTCAAAGTATAGTACGGAGAAACACTCACCACAAAATTTAAAATCCAAAACCATTTTACCATGTAACAGTAAGGTTGATTCCAAGCCATATATGGTAATGGCTGACCTCAAAAGTTCTGCAGCAGAATGAGGGTAACATCTGTTGGAAACTGGTCGCTGAAGTGAGGCATTGTGGATTTTGGCAGGAGGGGAAAGATACAGACACAACCCAATTCGACACTGAACCAACCTTACAATTATATCTAGTTATAATATTTTGAATTTTAAATTATGAGAAGGTGTGTTTTTCTCCATTCTGTGCTTTGAATATACTTGAGTACATTAATTTATATCCTTCCTTTTGTTATTAGTAAATTTCTTTCTCAGATACAGATTATAATGTACCTAATGAAGTAACCACATTTCAAATGTACTTTGTTGATAAATTCAACTGTTTGAAACTATTTTTAATGGACATATCCAGAATCTATCGGCACTCAAACTCAAAATCAATTGTTTACACATTTCAAATTCTTACATATTAGAAAATTTCACAACATATAATCATTAAAATATAATCAGTCATTGAGTTAAAAGATATGCAGCTGAAGAATCAAATCATCAGGTTTTTCACAAAATTTAAACTAACAGGAAAATTATCTGTCACACTTGTGAGAACTTATTTTTATAATCTTTTTATCAAGAATTTCTGAATATTTTGCTCATAAGTGATATACAAATGAAGATGCAAATTGTCTTTCTAATCCGTTAAAAATATTACTAAAAATGCAGTTGCCTCTCCAAGTAAAAAGCAATTTTCTCTTCCATCAACATAAGAAAAAATTGTGGTGTACAACAACACAAAGTACAGGACAGTAACATCAGTAATAGTGGCCAATTCATGGGCAAATTTGAAAAATAATAATTGAAATTTACGCATGCTTCAAACTTGCAAAATAAGTGGGTTAGTGGTGATGATTTAAACAAATATAATTTATTTTTTCACATAAGCTGAAAAAATCTCATTAATATTCACAATGCAATACTGTAATATGAATCTGCATTACTTTGGATGCTTTTAGTCTCAAACATGCTCAGGAGGTGGAATATTAATTGGTGATTTCTGCAACCAGTACACAGCCACTATTAATTTTTATTTTGTAATTTTCAAGGAGCCAATACGAGAACAAAATCAAAGTATGGAAATAAATTAATAAAAAATAGAACACATTAACAGTTGGCCTCTTTTAGGCAAGAGATGCATTCAAAAAGAGGTATGACCCATTGAATTTAGTACAAAAGCCCAAGAATACTGACAAAACTACATAAATATTCTTAATGGTGTCTACTTCTTGGTTTAGTGAAAGAAAAAAGTTTTCGACAGAATTACACATCTTTTACTTAAGAATAACAAATGGCAGAAAAAGAACTAACTTAAATAAGAACACTCTAGAAAAGAAAGTGGTAAGAAAACTCTATGCCGATTTAAGACTGGTCCTTAATTAATTTCAAGCAAGCAAATTGATAGTTAATACAATGGTAGAACCCTGTTTTCTTCAGGAACATCAATATTTATGAAGTACAGAGTCTAGCCGCTATGGCTTGCACTTCTAAATCAACACAACGTCTTTGGCAATATCATGCCAACAGCTAAACTTTATTCGTGTACCTAAAGAAGCAACCTGTAGTAAAATGTAGTGGTATAACATGACAATAATATGTGAGAGGTTTAACAAATTTTACAAGTTTTAATTAGAAGTTGAATAATGTCACTGGTGAATCAGTGAAATAACTAACAATCAGACAGCCTGAAATAAAATATGGAAATTTTCAGTCATAAGTTGAAAATTCTATTTCAAATATACACGTTTTGATCTCTTTTGCTAGATCTTCTTCAATATCTGTAACTAATTTGAGGTTATGTCATCCATATTGAATATTTAGTGCTAGTAAAAAAGATTGACATTCCAGAAACCAGGACATGTGCTTCATTGCAATTTATTTCCAGTCCAGGACCTTGGGTATGCTTACAGTCTGAACTTGAAATGAATTGCAACAAAGTAACTCTACTGTTATAAAATACCGCTTTCTGAATTTTCAATCTTTAGACAAGCACTAAATATTCCATAAGGGTGACATAACCTCAAATTAGTAACAGATACAGATACTGAAGAGGATCTTGAAAAAGAAATTGAAACGCCTGCCATTTAAATACAATTTTTCACTTATGACTGGAATCATCAACTCTTATTTAAAATTAAATACCCAAAAATCAAATTAAAAATATCCAAACTTACTGTGTAATTCCAAACAGGCTCTGCAACAGAGTCCTCCGGTTCTTGCTTAATCTATAAAAAAGGAAAAATGAAATTCATAAACTGTGATATCACCTGGAATGAACACTTACTCGTGAGATTACAATTTCAAATTTTTACAATCAATTTGCACAAAATCTTACCTGATTTTAACACATAATTCTTTATCGTTAAAGTACAACCATTTTACTAATTGTAAAGAAATTATAATAAACGCACAGTATTATCCTTTAACCTCAAATTTGAATGTTGACTGAAATATTCAAATATTGAATTAACCTGCACGAAATAAATTATATACCCCAATAAACATTTTGTATTCCCTGAAGGGACGATTTTGTACCAACATTTATACTCTAAAAATTCTGTTTTCGTTACACACACACACACACACACACACACACACACACACACACACACACACACACACACACACACGAGAGAAAAAAAACTTTTTAGCCTGCATTAAATATATGAAATTAAATCAAAGATTGAATAACCAAACTTACTTCTTCTAATTTAATAACACTTTCTGCTAACAATTCGATATGATCCATTGTTAATGCACATTAGTTTCACTCGTTTTCCCGAACAGATCACTTAAGTAGGCATTTGAACAACAAAACGTATTTAGCATTATTCGTTGTGAAATGACACTTCTCATGATTGACTACTTGTGATTGATTATTTTCCTATAAACAGAAATGACAAAACGGTGACTTAACAAAAGCAAATTACACAAAACACAGTTATAAACATTAGTGGTTAAAGGTTACTGATGTTTGTGGATTGTAACAGATTTGTGTTGAGCAATGTTAAATTGTTGAAAGTTCGTATTCTGGTCCATTAGTTTTATCCCTGTTGTCTTTATCACACGTGTGCCATCATGTACAGAGGGTATATAATCACATATATGTCATCGTCCGTTTTGATAATGCAAATGAGCGTGATATATAACTTGATTATAATCTTGGCCACAGGTATTATACCAAGGTTTGACAGGTACGTATTATGCGTATTATATCCGCACGTTTTCTTGAGGCCTCAATCCGTTTGTTGCGGAAGAGTGGGGGAATTAGTTCCGATCGTGGCCACCAGAATTAAAGTACTACCAACCTGGTCTCGCACCATATACTCTCTTCCATAAACACCTGCCGTCGCTTAGATCGTATTGTACACCAATGAGCACACATTTTGCTCTCCTTGAATCGATCTGCAGCTGCTCTCACGTAAATATCGTATGAATGTATGTTTAGTATTCACTACTAGGGCTGTTTACACGTTTCCATGCTCCTTTGTATTCGTATTTATGTGTCATTTCAATAAACATCATAGCTCGTAACAATACAAGTTAAATTAACATATGTTCACACGTAATATGCAATAATATCATCTTCAAGAATATATGGCCATTTAGTCGACCAGCACATTTTGGCTACTGAACAGAATGGCTGTCGCAAGGGAAATATGGGATGCAAAGAATTATTGGTAATTGACAATGTAATTATGCAGCAAGTATCATTCGCGCACGATTTCTTGAGCCCTCGCTTCGTTACTTGCAAAAGGAGTGGGGAGTAAAAAGTTTGACGCAAGGAATTTTGTATCAAATTTATAGTTTGTTTTTCGATACAAAATATTTTCTACTACACGGTAGCGAACATTTCCGGTTACCAGATTTTATCTATAAAGCTCGTTGCTATCATTTATTCTTCATTCAACTAAAGTGGGCAAAGGAGTGGGGGTAAGGATCCCGGAGCTCAAGAAAAACGTGCGCGCATAATACGAAAGCACCAGCGCAATCTTTCTGTAGGCTGGATAATTACAAAAAAGTATTTGATTCGGTAATATTCGCGCAACTTTTCTTGACCGATGGATTGACGATTTTGGGAGGAGTGGGGATATTAGTTACGAAGTCGGCCACTAGAGTATTTTAAGTAATGCCAACGTCTGTGAAATGAAAGTCAAACCTGCATCTTGTGCGGCGAGGTCATCGCCCTGGGAAAGCAACAGCAGGGACACTAGATGAATGAAAATGTATTTAAGCAGTCAGATAGTGTAGATCTTCGCTAATTTTGACAAGTATTTTTGTCGAAATTACCCAGAACTCACCACGTGGAGGTGTTTACACATCGAGTTCCCCACTTGCCCTCCCAACCACCCTACCTTTTGAGAGCAAGTTAGTCATAATCGAGGTTTTTAATGTCAAGTCCGGGTTTGGTGTCGTAATCGGGTAATGGTCAAATTAATCAGAATCAGAGTTTTCTGATGAATGCAAATCTTCACTCTCATCACTGGACCGTGAGGAGGTGTTAATAATAATGTCATCAATCGACATTTCTAAAATGCCATCATTGGTCCAATATTCCACCTCAAGGTTTTGCACATGTCTACAATAACCTTCCCAGTCTGATGGTGATACTTGTGCAAAAGCTGATTTAGTTAGCTTAAGCAAATTTTCTGCCGACATATCTCCTGAAATGTTCTGCTCTCTGACATATCTTTTGATTTTAGCCCATGCAAGTTCTATGGGGTTCAAATCACAATGATATGGGGGCAGACGAATTACTGTGTGGCCTTTTTTTGCTGCAATTTCATCTACAACATATGTCTTATGAGCAGGCTTATTTTCCTTAATTTTTTTAAATAGTGCTTCTTTTCTCATGGACATATCACATGAAATGCCCTTATTTTCTAACCATTGAACCATGGTTATTTTGGTGTCATATCTGCATGGGGTTTTGTCTACCTGTCTGCTGTGATACGATGCATTGTCCAGCACTATTACTGATTCAGGAGGCAGATTGTCAAGTATTTTTGTACAAAACCATCTTTCAAAATTTTCTGAGTTCATCTGACCATGATAATCCCCTGTTGTTGATTTGGCTTTAAATATTAATTGAGCCTCCTCAATGAATCCATTTTTGGAACCTATACTGGCAACAATAAATCTTTTAGATGTACTTCCCCAATCAGTGACACCAATAACGTCTTTCCTTTGCCAGCATTTTCTCACAGTAAGATTGCTGTCGATCCATGATTCATCTAGGTAAAAAATTTCTCTCCCATTCTCTCGGAAATGTTTCATTTGTACAATGAAACGAGTTCGCCAATCCACAATATCAGCTCTCTCCAGAAGCAAAGTTCTCTTATTTTGAACTCTTCTCCAAAAAAAACCCATGCTGTGCAATGTTTTTCTAAGAGAGCTTTTCCCCCATTTCCAATTAATCTTTTCTCGCAGAACAGGTAGAAGTTTGTCTATTGATGGAACAACTTTTTCTACTGAATAAAAATGCTGGATTGTATCTCGAATAACTCTCTTGTCAAAATCATCAACAGCAACCTTACCTCTTGTTCTTGTTCTAATATAAAAAAGAAAAGAATAAGCCCTTAAATAATATGTAAATATTATGGAATATTTCAAATTAGCAAAAAATGATGACGCAATTACATCAAAATTCCATTTTATATATTTTAAGATAGGATGCCTTAGTTTAATAATTACAGAGGTGTCCAATTTATTATAATTGAAGTATATCTATATTTTCCTTTTACATCTTTTCACAATTGTTTCCAAATTTTTAGAATGAATGGTTGATTTATAATATCATAAGTAATTAGATTTTTAAAAACAATATTAGTGTTGACAGAATTAAGAAGAAGGAATTCATTTTTATGTCATAATGCAACCAAGTTTAATGCCCAGCAAAATGCAGATGTTTGTATTTTGCTGATCAGAAAAAAACTAAAATCATTTTGAAGTCAATAAGGCAAAGTGGATTAAAAATAAAGAAATGTTAAAACATTAGATTATATCATAATTAAATGTTATTTAATTAAACCATCATTGTTTTTAATGAGTGGATACCAAATAGCAATACTGATTATGGAGGAAGGAAATTCAATTCAATTTAAAGAGATTCAATTCAAATTAAAAATTAATAAACATTAATATTTTTGTTTTTTAATATTATATTATGCCATAATTATAAAAATAATACTCAATAACAATTATTCATTGACTGATTGTAGTAAAGTAATATTCAGTTCCAGAAAATAATAGATTATTAAGATTTGTACTTTAAGCATTCGCAACTTTTTCATTTTAGCTTAATTGATTTTTGCTCTCAGTACATCTTTAATAGAAATGTTCTGTGTCAGATTTGTATTTAAAATTGCTCCTCACATTTTTTAATACATGACTGGTTAATTTCTTGACTTTTGTTTGCCTCTAGTGAGAAATACTTTTATTGTAATACATTCATTGTAATACTTTCTTCTTATAAATTGTGACTGTCTAAAGAGGAAGTAACAAGGCGAACATTTTTAATGTCTTAAAGTACTATAAATCAGCCTTTCATTTGAAGATCTGTGTAAAGTATATGGAAATAGTATGTAAGAAATATAATTACAGAGAGTATGATAAATTGATTTCCTTGAATGTTACCTTTTTTTACCGGGCGTTTCGGGGGATTGTGAAGGGTCATTGGCTCTTTTTGACTTTATTCTACGTATAGTGGAAATACTGGCTCCAGTATACGCAGAAGCCCGATCTAGAGCATGACTTAGAGGATGCAACAAAACATTGTTCCCCTTTTCCATTTCACATGCATGAACCACTTTTTCAATCATTTTGCGTTCGCCGCTACGATATGTCCTCTTAACTTTTTCAGGAGTTTTAGGTGACTCCCTTGAAGGACCTGGACCTGACTCAGCCATTTCTTTTGATTTAGACAAAAAGCCTGAACAGAGGTTCTGCACTGTAATAGCAACTGGCTTTGACTAGCTTCTGTTTCGCGCCAACGAAGTTTTAACGCTTGGAAGGTTGTCATCAGTGCCCGCTGCGAGCTTTTGCCTTCAACTGTTTCTTGCACAAGGGTGGGGGTTCAAGGTCATCGGTCAAGAAAAGTTGCGCGAATATTACCTCACTCATTACTTCTATGAGACCTCAACTTGTATAAAATTGATCGAAGACTGATCGTTTTCTTGAAGAACTGCATGTCAGAATGGAAAATTAATTTGCAGAATAAAAACGGAACCTGCTGTTACGAGACGGAAGATATTGAAATTCGTCGTGGAATCTTTTAAGGGGACAGCGTAAGTTCGTTAGGGTCGCTCGGACAATCAGGATATGGGTACTTAGGAAAGAAAAACCATGATGTTCGTATCTCGCATCAGCTCTACATAGATGATCTCAAACTATATGCTTCTAATAGAGATCACTTACAAAACGAGATCGAACTTGTCAAGAGTGTCAGCGATGCAGCTTGTATGGAGTTTGGGATTGACAAATGTGCTACCCTTCATACCTTGTCGGCAGGAAAGTCCAAAACGGAGAACAAAATGTGCATCTGGTGACAAAATTATTAAAAATCTGAAGACTCCTACAAATATCTGGGAGTGTTGCAGTTGTTAGAATTTTCGATTCAGACGTTAGGAACAAGATTGTTCAGAACGTGCTATCGAGAGTAAATAAAGTCTGCAAAACACGGATAAATTCAAGAACCAAAATATATGTTATTAATACTCTGGCTACTCTCATAGCAACTTACACATTTAGTGTAATAAAATGGAGGGAAACATCCTTACAGACTTGTGACAGGAAAATAAGAACTACGCTTACAAGGCATCGACTTCACCCTCACCCTCCGAGTTCAGTGCACAGGCTGTACTTACCTCGAGGTAGTGCAGGAAGAAGACTCCTTAACTTGGAGGCACTATGCCGACAGCAAGAAGAAAAAAACACGTCTGTCCATGATCTCGGCTGTTCACAAAGCTATCTGTGATCAAGATAAAAAGATATCCCCATTATGACTGGCACAACTAAGCAATGATTTTGATTACTTGCCGCATCAAGACCGCGTGAATATCTGGCAAAGAAAGGAACTTCATGGTAGATTTTTTGCAACTTTAACTTCGAAGAAAATTGATAAGAAAAGCTCAGTGGAGTAGCTTCGAACCGGGGGTCACTTCGGTGAGACTGAAGGATTTCTTCTCTCCATTCAAGACCAAGTTGTCAAATCCAGATCATATAAAATATTCATTATGGGTTAACAAATTGATAGCCAATGTTACCTTTGTAAATCCACCAACGACGCAATCCAACATATTTGCTGTGGGTGTCCCACATAATTTCAAACAGAATACCTTAAGAGAGACAACTGTCTCGTCAAAGTAATCCACCAAGCCCTTTCCACGAGATTCGACCTCGTAGAGAGTGAGCAACCTTATTATAAGTGCAAACCAGAGCAAACAATCAGCAATGAGGATGTAAATGATTTGAACATATAAAATATATATATATATAAAATATAAATAAATAAAACATATAATATATATATATATATATATATATATATATATATATATATATATATATATATATATATATATATATATATATATATATATATATATTTGCCCCTTTAGCAGAAACCAAGGTCATTAATATTCACAATGCAATACTGTAATATGAACCTGCAATACATTCAACGTTTTCAGTCTCAAACCTTCTCAGGAGGTGGAATACATGAATGAATTGTACTGATGGATGAATCAAGTACGTAGCCACTACTATTTTGCAATTTTCAAGGAGCCACTTCTAGAGCAAAATCAAAGTATGGAAACATATGGTAAAAAATAGAACACATTAACAGTTAGCTACTATTGGGCAAGAGATCCAATCAGAAAAAAGTATGCTTTACACACATTGAATTCAGCATAGTAGCACAAGTACATTGACAAAACGTCAAAAATTTCTTCCTGGTGTTTTTACTCTATTTCTTGGGTTAGAGAAAGAAAAAAACTATTTAACAAATTTAGATTTTTTAAATTTAAGTATAACAAATAGCAGAAAGAGAACTAACTTTAGTAATAAAGGATTCGGAAAGAAACAGGCAAGAAAACTGTGCGTATTTGACACTGGTTCTTATTTAATTTCAGGCAACCAAGTTGTTAGTTAATAGAATAGTAAAACCCCCTTTGGTTCCTTCTTCACAAACATCAATATTCATGAAGTACAGAATCTCAATAAAACTGAATGTCAATAAAGGATTGGCAAACTATTAGCAATTATGCGCCAATGCCTCACTTTGACACTACAGTGCCTTTGGGTCATGCCAAAAGCGCACTGTCGAAACAACCCCAGAGATCCTGTACTTCACATCTAATAATGTACCGAAAGAAGGAACCTGTAGTAAAATACATTTATATAACATGACAATAAAAATTTGAGAAGTTTTACAATTTTTAGAACACTTAATTATAAGTTGAACAATGTAACTAGTGAATCTGTGAAATAACCAACAATCTGGTGGCCTAAAATAATATATGAAAATTTTATGTAGGTAAGCTAATTATATACATAAAAAATTCAAGAATCACTGGATAAATGCAATAAATAACAGGCGGTGATTCCAGTCATAAGTCAAAAATTCTATTTCAACAACAGAAGTTTCAATCTCTTATCTCTGATCCTCTTCAGTATCTGTTTCAAGTTTGAGATTGGGTCATTGATATTAAATGTTTAGGGCTAGTAAAAAGATTGACATTTCAGAAACTGGTGCACGCCCATGGTCGCAATTCATTTCCAGCTTGGGACCTTGTGTACATCCAAGATTCAGACTTGAAATTAATTGCAACAAAGTGACTCAAACTACATTAAATATCGTTTTTTGAATTTTCTATCTTAACACTAGCACTAAATATTCAATATGGGTGACAACCTCAAATTAGAAACGGATTTTGAAGAGGGTAGGGCCTAGCAAAAGAGATTGAAATGTCTGCCATTGCAATAGTATTTTCGACTTACAACTGAAATCGACTGTTATTGAAAATTATACATACAGAAATCAAATTAAAATTATCCAAACTCACTGTGGAATTCCAAACAGGCTCTACAATAGAGTCTTCTGGTTCTTGCTTAATCTGCAAAAATAAAAAATTAAATTCATAAACTGTATTATCATTTGAAAAGAACACTTACTTGCGAGATTACAATTTCAAATTCTTATAATCAATTTGCATAAAATCTTACTCTGGTTTAAATACACAATTCTTGTTTGTTAAAGTACAACCATTGATCTAATAATAAAAGCACAATAATATCCTGTAACCTCAAATTTGAATGTTAACCACAATATTGAATTAACCTGCATGAAATAAGTTATATACCCCCAATAAACACTTTTTATTTCCTGAATGAACTATTTTGTACAAGTAATTACTCTCTAAAAACTTCATCTTTCTAACAAAAATTATAATTTCACTCTTTTAGAATGCATTAAATATATGGAATTAAATCAATTTGGTTGAATAACAAAACTTACTTCTTCTAATTTAATAACACTTTCTGCTAACAATTCGATATGATCCATTGTTAATGCACATACAATGCTAACAGATAACTCATCACTTCAGCAGATACCTCAGCAACAAAACGAAATTGGTACGTATCGTTGTGTAATGACTACATTTCTCATGGTGGACCAGTTTTCTATAGATTAATTTTTCTATGCACTGAGATGCCAAACGGTGTCTTAAATAAAAGCTTATTACTCAATACACAGTGATAAACGTTAGTGTATTAAGCTCTCTGCTGTTCTGGTCAGGGGTACCGAACTACGTGTTAATTTTCGCGACTAGCGTTAGTGCTGCGCTCGAACGGGCGGAATCCCAATTAAACTAAGTGGTGGTGGGGGACCGTACCTTGGTGGGGGTAATATTTCCACCAATTAGATGCACAGTATTTTCTTTGTACATTTCTTTTGGCGTAATTTACAATTAATTCTTAGGATTCAGAAGGAAATGTAGGATATACTGGCATAGAAGTGACTCAGGATAACAAACAACTCAATAATGAAATGAAATGACAGATTTATTAAAATTAAATCGAAAAAACAATGGTAAATTTTCTAGAAGAGATATAATAATTCTCCGAGTAATACAATTTGATAAATATTGATTTTGGAAATAATAGCAAAACATCATAAATTCACAACAATCATGTAGTTACTTCAATAAATCAACATAATATCTATTATGAAAATACTTGATCTCAAAGTGCCTCTGGAGAAAAATCTTTCATCAATCAATATTGAAGTGATTACAAATCCACTTGCTATTACGAACTACTGAGGGGAATGAAAACTGCTTCATGATATCAAAAATTTATAGTATTGATATTCCAATTATGTTTAACTGTATTGTGTTTCCAAGCATTGCAAAGATATTACTTATGAAATTGCAATAAAATAACCAGTTGAACATGACAATAATGATTTCCAAAAATTAATAATATATCATTTAATTACTATCATCCGACAAACTTTACTGTCGATGACATTAAAAGCAAGCAAAAAGGCAGCTCTCTGAGTCCAAGAAACTAATAATGACATTGAACTAAATTTTGAAAACATTTTTAAACTACTGTGTTTTTCTCTTCATTATTCCAACATTCCATTTCCTAGCAAATCTCAAAGAGAATGCCAAGTTGTAATTTGCATCCAGGCAATAAGTGGAGCTGAAGTAATTGTGCTTATCATTAAATGCAATTTATACAATATATCAATAAATTATAATCAAATGGCAGCAGTAAGTAAATTATCAACAAAAGTTAATATTGAGTTATTACTGCAAAGTGATAAGCCTCTCATTGTTTTGCATCCTACAAAAGGATGAAAAATAACATCCATTTTATGTGCAGTGTTTTAAAGTGCAACTATCACTAGAATGCAACCTTACATCCAGGGCTTGTGCTACCACTTCCATATCGAAACAATACACAAAAAAACAAAACAAATGAAACCAACACACCAGACAAATTTTGAAACAACACTAAATTGTTTCAGAAGGGGGGAAATTTGTCAAGTTCGTCAGCAAATATATTAAAAATTACCCTGGAGCCATTAAATATGTATTTCTCAATACAAGCATTTTTCTCTTAAAATCTGATAGAAACTAACTATCTCAAGCAACAGAACACAACAAAGTGAAACCTAGTGTACTTGTATTTCTGTTGCAAATGTAACATGTGTCTGCATTTTTACAAAAATGAAGCAACATTTCTCTGATAAAACCAGCATAAATACCATGGTGTACAAGTTATAACTAAAGAACAAATAAATTAGGCTCCAGAGTAAAACATATTCTTAGTAAAGCAATTAATTTAAAAGAAGTAGGTTTCAAAATAAACTGTTCTTAAAACTAAAACTATTAAATATAACAAGATAACTACCTAACTAATTCACTGAAACCTACTTCTTTTCAAAGAAGTTGTGACCCTCGCACAGAACTCATTTACCGCATACTTGCTCAGCAACAGTTTTATTAAATTTTGGATCTCAGAGCAATGCTCTTTACAGCCAAAAAATTGAAAATCTGAATTTTGACAATAATTTTCAAGTTCCTCAAGAAGTTTTGGTGTATGCCCTTTGATTTCTAAAAATTTGAAAATTTTCAAAGATATCTCCCAGAATGATTTAACAACAATATCCTTTGGTTTGGAACATACACACACAACATTACTTCCCTCACGGGGAGGAGTATGGCGGCAATAGAAAAAGGACACAAAACAAGAATAGCAGGACTTCAGATTGGGAATTTTGTTGAGAATTTTACTTGTTTTGCTTGTTGCCTCATCAGCTATTAGAGGATCATCTATGGGATCTGAAGGCATTGTGGCGATCCAGGCACATGTTGTCTTCACTTCCTCTCCCCCCTTCAAGAAAGGTGAATTGTCAACAACATCACAGACATGAGTGTCTGTTGCTCCTACACTCCCAATCTTGCTCACAAATTCACGCAAATTAGATAAAACATCTGCATCATCTTTCTCGCAGTTAAATTTACCATTGGCACCAATCATCCCATTCAAAATACATGATTTCAAAGCCGAATCAAACTGCAGACTCGTAGGGTTGTTGTTGCGAATACCACGCTGCCTCACAACACCGAAGAGATTCTCAAGTGGATCTTGGTTGAGACGTCGAGTTGCCAACGATGTCACTCCCAAGTCTCCGAGCATTCTCCACAATGAGGAAACAGCGTCAATATTTCGACACCATGCCTCCTTCACCTTAGAGCGAGTAGACTTGCCATCTGAATCAACAAACTGCCATGAATCCAGTTTCCTTTTCATACTCTGCCAAAATTCTAAATGCTGAGATGTGTTACTCAGTGGTCTTCTATAAAAGTGAGTGTCATCCAATTTCAAACCGTTAAAAGAATCAAAGAGACGAGTGATGTCATTAATAAATTCAGCCAAATACTTGGCCCCTTCCACACCGCATTTATATAGTGCATTAGCAACAGTTACACTCAAAACCTGAGCAGCGAACTTCACTTTCATTTTCCTTTTTGGATAAATATGTTCATTTGTGATATTCCCCATGTTCTTATTAAATGATTTTTTTTCCAATTCAAAAAGGTCCACTAAAAATTGCCAGCTAGTTTCTTTAACTTCTCCACTATCTGTTTTAAAAATAATTTTGTTGTCTAAAAGAGCATTTCTTGTTGCTTTGAGAACATGAGGAGGATCAGCAATTACAACAATTTTACAATTATTAATTTTTAAAATTGGTCTATCCCAATTGCAGGTTTTTAAGGCCAAAGTTTTCAAGCAGCGAACGTTAGTTGGTGCCCGGTCACTCACAATTGCCACAATATTAAAACCAATTCTTTGTAAAGCACCTGTGACATCCACAATTATCTTTTCTAAATCTGTGGTCGAAATTGTACCATGAGACAAATAGTATGCTACAGGTTGCTTCCAATTGTCAATGAGACCACGAACCATAAAAACCAAAGCATGGTCTGCGTACTGACACCTACGTTGGGAACCTATATCTTCATAGCCAAATATATAATTTCTGGACGGACTAAATGTTAAATTCTTCTGAATTGACATTTCATCAAAAATGAGAGAACAAATTTTTGAATTTGGAGTCATAAATTTTAATTGATCCTCTAAATGCTGAAGCAAAACATCATCGAGGCCAACATGAAAAGGAATTTTATTGGAAAGTTGGAGAAGAGTATCAGGAGAAGAAAGTAACATGAACTTCCTGAGGAGTTTATATGCCAAGACTACGGTTGCGAAGGGCTAAGCAAATTACCTTCACTTCTGTAGACCATCTATGACCATAAGGAGATTTTGATTTGTTGCTGAGCTGAGCCTTCAGGAGTTCATAAAACAGGGGCGAAATATGTTCCCCAATTTCATCTGCAAGGCTGTTCCATTCCTTTGTTCTCCTGCGTGTAGACAGTACTTTGTTCTGAAGGAACTTCACACGCTCTTGAGGATGTTTGATTTTCGATTTGCGCTCCTGAAGGTCACGATACATCAGACGCTTACGAGGGGTGAGATTCTTCACACGAGTTGCACCAATGGATTTAAGAATCCCACCACTTTGTAAGCGAGACTGAGAGCTTGGGGTTGATGGTTCTGTCTGAGGATCACGCACTTGCCATTTCCCAGATGGCGTTGTGACTTCAGGTGAGGGAGAAGTAGCCCATTTCCCTGATGTACTGGATGCTACAATCTCTTCCTCACCTTCCGAGACAGGCACAGGCGGATCAGCAAGAGCTGTTGCACAGTGAGAATAAAAATTAATTTTTATTTTAAAAACATATACAAAACATATATCTCACTTCAAATAAGGTTACCTGATATTTGTGGGACTGATGAAATGGATTCCATTGCTGTAGCCAATCTTGCAGAATTTCCTATAAAATAAATCAACATTTTAATATTATCTCAGTGAAAGAATTCAAACCAAATGTTGATGTGGTTCAAAAGCACGAATATGATTGGCAGCGATTTGGAGTACATCCAAAAGACTACAATTTTTTTCATTTCGTAACCTGTGATTATCTGTATTTTTAAAAGGTTAAATGAAAATATACTCACGTAAACACGGAACTGCACCACATCGCAGTCTCCTTTTGGGGGCAACAGCAATGAAATCCTCAGCCCTGAAATGCGCACTGCATATGCGCCTGTCACGGATCCTTTCGCCATCTGGGATTCCTGCAAATTCCCTCCATTTTTGCAGGACAAAGGGCCTTCTATTTTCGGAAGGGAATCTGTGGAACGAGATTCCTTCCAATCGTTTTTCTAACGATTTAAATGTCACGTGACACACGCAACAGGTAGACATCTGGAAACCAACACAAGACATCTTGCTTACATTATATAATAAATTGACAAATTTTCGTATGAATTAGGCTTTAATAATGATTTAATAACATAAATAATGTAATAATAACATTGATGATTTAATAATAACATTAATGATTTAATAATAACACTGAAGTCTTACCTCTTACAAAAAAATTGATTTGAAAAAGTGTTCGCCGAGGTCAGAGTTCGTCAAGGACACAACCGGACACAAGAGCAAACAGCAAAGTAAGAAACCCTTGTCCTTCAAAACATCTTTGTCCTCCGCGGACATCGATGTCTTCGGTAACACTCGTTTCTTCTCGGTCGCAATCGTGTCATTCGAATTCTCTTTCTCTGTTTAATATTCGCTTTCTCTTTCTAACACTGCGACTGCAGGGCCCCCCGACAGACGGAATCCCAACTAATCTTTACGGAAAACGCATGCCAGGCCCAGCCCTATGAAGCTAGGAGCCCCTGATAATGGGTCTTATCATGGCTTTATATATAAGCATAGCATTCGCTGTGGACAGTTTGCTACGCTTGTGTAATAAGCTTTGCAACATGGCCAGGCGTTGCCAGGCTTTGCTAGCGACCGCTGTCTCTGCTGTTCTGGTACTCTGGGCAACAGTGGTGTGACACTAGATAGGCCACATCCGGTCCTTATTCAAATTCCATACAGTAGCCAATCAGAGTTCAGAGCGACGCCATATGCAACTGTACAACACCAACTCGCTCAAGCGGAGAATATGGGAACTACTTATTCATTTTGAAATTTTTTCGCAAACGAGCCGGTTGGTTACCGTTGGATTCCTTCCTCGTCGACTATCGTACATTCGCGTGCTGTTCGTAGGGCTGTTAATGCCATGTCGCAGTCAGTGAATTAGAGAAATGAAGTGATTTACCGCTGTTTGAAGTCTGAAGCGTGCAATTTGGCTTCGAGAAGATGATGGGTGCGTCACAAATAGTGGAATTTTTTTAATGTTCATGTTGAGTTGCAGGTCCCTTGTTTGGACCAAGCGAGGTGACACCCACTGCAGCTATGGGTGTAATTGGTAAGACTTTTTAATAGAATATAGTTTTAATAGAAACTATTTTTATAGTTTTAGTAGAATATATAGTTTGATGGGAGGTTATGATACCAGCACTTTTTAATTTTCAGATCCTTGTACACAGGCAGCTTTTCAAACTGAAAATGGTAAGTCTCTTGTATGTTTGTAAAATGCAAAAAGAAGCATGCTATTGAAAGCATAATGTATTGGCAATAATTTGTTGTTGATTAATACAGGTTCTAGTGCTGTTGAACATGCCGCTACAGCAAGTGCAGCAGATGCTTATTCTAGCCTTGTGAAAGGTAAATATTTGCTATAATCTTTAAGAATCTCAATTATTAATTTGTTGCATTTATTGAAGATGGGATAGATTTCAAGTTTGTCTCCATTTTCAGATCTTTTTCACCCATGTGAGGTGTCACCTCAAGTTTTTATGGACGTTTCTCATGGTATGTTCCTTTCAATATACAGTTATTAGTGCCAATTGAGGGCAAATTATAGTAAATAAAAAACTCTTTTTGGCGATTACAGATCCTTGTACTTCTGGACCGGTGCAAGAAGCAATTCTGGGAGATGAATCTGCGCCTTCGGTGTGTGGTAAGTGCAAGATATTCCTGTGCTTTCTAATTTCGTAATTCTAGATGGTGAATTAAAAGAAACATCTTTCTTTTTGATACAGATTTGTTTTCAGAACATTCATTTGAAGACATAGTATCTTTCTTAACAGCATTTTTTGCTTTTCAGATCCTCTTCCAGAGATGGCTTCTGAAGCATGCATATTAGGCCCTACGAGTTTGACCCTAAGTGGCTTTAAATTAATGTTCACTTTGAGGAGTCAGAACTCAGAGAGATAATATTAAAGAAGTATTGTTATGTGCAGTGAATGACTTGCTTCATTGTGCACAAAGTTTCTGAACATATCTCTTTTACGCTGACAGTTTATAAAGGTATGAACAACGAGAGTTTTAAAATCAGTGTGTATTCTGTCATTGGGTACAGATCCATTATATAAACTGTATTTCCCACATCTGATTTGGAAAGTTCTAATTAAATAAAATTTAAAGATAAAATTAATTCTGTAAAGCATGATCATTTTCTGAATTTTGGAATGCCTCTTGCTATGTTAAGACACTTTATTTGAATACTATGAATACAAAGGTTTTGAGTTTCAGAGTCTATTTTCATGCAATTTTAGAATTTCTTTAATGTCTATTATCTAGTCTGCAATTTGTTTCTTTCTTATTAGTGTTAATTTTTATTATTAGTATTGATATAAGTTGCTTATGTATTGTTATACTGTTCTGACAATAATAGTTTCTCATGACAAACACAATCTTGATTCAATTTATATTCTAGTATGTGTGTATCATTGTGTTTTGTTCATCGTCATGCCAATTACATTCTGGATTTGAATGCTGATCCTTATTGGATTGTGAATTGTTGTGAGTCATGAATGCAATGCTTGATTCTATAGCTCAGTTATTAGGACATCTGCCCAGTTATCAGAAGGTCCCAGGTTGGCTCCTGGTGCAATCAAATATTTGCACTTTGACAATCCATTTTCAGAATTAAATTGTAGTGCACAAGCATTGATGGAATTCCACTATTTGTAAATCATTGTTTTAAAAGTGAATGTACTTTCACAGTGGATCCCATTTTAAAAAAGCCAGGCTCTGAACTGTGCATGTGTGAGGTTAGCATGGATAAATAAAATAATTTTGTCAAATATTTATTGACTAATGAAAAACATTTTTAGGTTGCAACTAGTAAAGGTGGTTCTTTCAAGGCATGCAGAGCATGCTAAAAGCTCAATTTTTTGCACTACTGCTAAAAGTGGGACAATGCTCAAATGTTCTGATAAAACTTTGAAAGCAACAAAGAAAACAAAATATGTTCATGTGACCTAATCAGATAATATTGATCTTAATGTAACAGTACATAATTATGCAATTCGTGTTCTTAATGGCTTAAGTAATTCGCAAAATAAAATGGCACTTTTACCCCTTGTATCATAACTATTTCTTTTACCCGGGCAAATGTGCGGTAGTATTTTCATTTGTTTCTTTTTAATTCTGTTATTGTTTATTCATAATGCTTGTAATAATGTAGTATTCCATAGTATTAATTTGGCACATCTACAAGCAAATACTAAAGTTGCAATTGTGCAGGTGTACTTGTTTATTTCTGTAATTCAAAATTCTTATTACTAATGAAATTACAAAATTGTATAATATCAATATGGTCAATAAATACTAGATTTTACTACCCCAATTTGACTTTTTTTCTTCCATAAGTCCTTATAATTAGTATTGTGAATTTTTTAATGAATTAAGGCGTGGAAATATGGGAGTGAAATTTTAAAGTTCCCGCGTCGCTGGTTTATTTCAAATTTACCGGTTACTTCTTCGCTATTGGTTGTCCGTTTACCCAATAGAAAT
The DNA here is from genome assembly GCA_038098605.1 of Gryllus longicercus. Classification (NCBI taxonomy): domain Eukaryota; kingdom Metazoa; phylum Arthropoda; class Insecta; order Orthoptera; family Gryllidae; genus Gryllus; species Gryllus longicercus. Next base: position 343,622 of record JAZDUA010000907.1, read on the forward strand.
TATACAGAACAATGTGGCGGCACCGGAAGTTGGGCAAAAAAGGCTTTTCCTTTTAACATTGAGTGCCGTCTCTGATATATACTCTTTGGGAGAAATATAATTTAGGAGGGGAAACTTGCGTGGCATCATCTACAATAAGGTACACGAGTTAAATCCACAACACTGCACTCTGTGCCTATTTAAAAATAAAATAATTGGGGTTGGGAAGAATCGGTTGGCAATTATAAAAAACTAAAGTTTGTTTATTGTATTCTTAAAATGTATTCTGAAAACCATTTTACATAATATTATGGAGCAATACAACACAGGTTCAGAAGAATAACTGGTATTGCACACATATCATTACATTACTATGAATTGCTCACACATTACATTATTGAAACCACTCTTGGCGTTCACACGCATCCGTGTTAATGCATTTATCTCCAACTTTTCAATTTACAACACAAAACATCTTTTTGTGGTAGAATTGGCATAAATAATTTTATATCAACATCAACGACTTGCACGTTGGATCAGATGTACTTTGTCTTTAGAAATATTTTTTGTCATTACTGTAAAACTACTAATACACCAAATAATCATTGTAAAAGTAGATTGTCCCAAAATGCAAATATTTGATACCTCTTGTATCCAATCCCAGGGCCTACCGCTACACACACACACACACGCATATTATATATATATATTGTGGCGATATGGGATTATACAACCCCATAACACCACCGTTTCGTCGGCACGAACACTCACAGGCAGCGAGAAGAGCGGCCGAAAACCAGAGTAGCAAAACGCGCAGCCTGGTATCCGTTGCTCGTACTAGTCACCACGAACTATCAAGCCACGTTTTTACTGGTGGAGGGTTGAAGGAGGAGAAGTTACCCCCGCCACGGAGAATTTCTCCAGGCAACGCCAATAAATAGGCGGACACGCAAGCGGAAATCCTCTTTTCCTGGCCATCACGCATCGGGTCAACATCTTTTCTAGTAAGTCACCGCTCGGCAAGTAAGCAGATTTTCGTCAGCGCTCGTCAGATTAGGTAGTAATTGCCGCCGCAACGACTATTTAGATAGGAGTTTACGGCGTTGCAAAGACGTCTAGCTAGTCGTCCGCGCAGTAGTGAGGAATTAGTGAAGTATTCTTCTATTAACTAATGCGGGAAGTAAAAAGTTGCCCGTTGTGAGGAAAGCTCTGAAAGTTCCTCATTAACAGAGTAAAAGTTAGGAACGAGTGAGGTACTCGCACTAGCAGTCAGGGAAGTGCAAGGGACATTTTTCTACAAATTGGGCGCAATCGAAGGCGGTAGCAGCCGAGGGAGGAGAAGAGACCGATTAGTGGAGACGGAAGAATATGCGAGTCGACCGGGGAGAAGACGTCGTTCAGGAAGGTAGAAGAAAACGCAAGAGGACAGCGCAGGCAACGCAGAGGTCGGAATCGAGCAACGCGGTGCGCAACCCAGCACGCGACTTCAAGGTTGGAAAGTGGACAGTTTCGAGGTAACCTGTAGAACTGTGAAATTAGGTCAAGTTCACGTCGGCAGGGAAAAGACTAGATTCAGAAGCGTTAGAAAACTGAGGACACGGGTGGTAATAATTTGCAGCTTTGTAGTGGGAGATTTTGATGCGTTATTGCTTGCCTTGAACCATTCTATTGGAGCAGTCATTATTCTGTTATTAGCAGTTATAATTAAAAGATAAATTGAGAGTAGTGCACTTGCCCACATATTATTCATTGTATGTAATGTTTTAAAGAAAGGCAAGAGATTGTAAATTAAGTTTAATTTCACGTGCAATTGTAACTAGAATAACTTAAATTTAGGCGTATTGAATTTTCAAAGGGAATTCCCAGTACTGGTTAGAGAAATAGCTTCAGAAAGTTAGTTCTGAACAAAATTAAGTGTTCATTCATTAAATAGGCTGTAAAGGTTGCTTATTTGTATTTATTTGATCATTTTTGAAAGTGTGATCCTGTTTTTGATTTGTTTTTTTGTGTCATTAACTCATGCCAGAATTTTGGGTGAATTATATGCTCGTTTATGTGTGATTTGGGTGACTTTTATTGTGTCAAGGGTTCAGACCTTTCTCGTACCCCAAAGATCCTGCTTCCTGAGATTCTAAGCTCGCTTCACGAGCATAATATCTTAACAACCCGCTTACAGTGCATGCGGCTGTGTGTGCAGAAGGTATACGTCGTGTGTGGAGAAAAAGGGGGTGTTAGAATATATATATATGCGTGTGTGTGTGTGTGTGTGTGTAGTACCGCAACTCCTTCATTCATCTGTTCTGCCCTCCCCTTCACACTCTTCCTTTTTGGTGGTGGTTTGTGTGTGTGTGTGTTGTTGTTTTGTTAAGTTTTTCTTTTTTTCTTCAGTTCTGAAATTTTTTACTCTTGTTAATTATAATTTTTGGCTTTTTAGAAACCAAGAAGGATGAACATATTAAAATGTTGCAAGCAAAGTTATCTGAAAGCCATGCTCAAATTGACGAGTTATTATGTGAGAAGGAGAGAGAAATAAAAAAAGCAGAGCAAATTGATAACTTGAATAAAGATTTGCACAACAGAAAAGGACAAATACAAAATGAAGTTCAGGAAGTTCGTGGCAAGGTTACCGAAATTAGTGCGGATACGAAGCGTCAGGTCGAAGAACAAGTAATACGAAAATTAGAAGAACAAGAACGCAAGATTCAGGAATTGCGGGAAATAGCAGAAAGTAAAGTAGACGGAGGGGGAGCATGCCGAGGAGGCAATATTAATGTACCAGCATCACTTAGATTCTCAGGTCATCCAAACGAGAATCCGAACGCTTTTGTTAAATCATTGCAGAGCTTTTTCGTGCTTTCGAATGTCCGCGAAGCACACAAAACTTTATTATTGCATCAAGCGCTAGAAGGCAATGCAAAGGCGTGGCTAGAAACGTTATGCCCGTTGCCAAGTTCATTTGACGAATTTGTAATTAGGTTCCTAGACCGTTACTGGGGAAAGGAACAGCAAATGAATTTCAGAATTTCGTTAATGAGTGGGTATTACCGTAATTCTAGCGGAACCATGCGAGACTACGCGGCACGAAAAATAGCAGCTTTGAAAATGTGTTCTCCTCCCGTGTCGGACGAAGAAATAATTTGCATTCTTACGAGACATTTCCCGTTAAGCATCCAGAATCTGTTACGCAGCGTTGATGTAAAAGATGTGGAAAAATTTCAAGTTTTGTTAGGCAACTATGATTTGGCGTTTGAAAACATGAACCAAACACCGAAGACGACCAAATCAAATGTCAACGCAATGCAAGTAATTCAAGACGCGGCAGTTTTATCGTCGAAGAAAGGAGGGAGCAAAAGGCAAGGTGGATCCCGACCACATAGGCAGGACGGAGGGCCGCGGAACGAAGAGACGGCGAGCAGGGAGGTGCGCGGTCAAGGTCACGACGGCGAGGGAGCAGGTGGTGGAAGAAACGTGAACAGCTTGCAGCGGGCAAGGTCACGGAGTCCGCGAAATGAAATCGGTACAAGAAATCGAACGGGACCGGGAAACACGCCAAGTTCGAGTTGAAGAGGGGTCCCAAATCGAACAAATATTATGACAAACACGCGATCCCTGTAACTGCAAACCGAATTACGAATAATGGAGAAAATTTATGGGAGAATTGGAAAACGAGAAAAGGGGAGAAATGTCCCGTAATTGAAATTAGTTGCGCTGGTGTGCATAGTAAGGCATTGGTAGACACCGGATCAATTAAATCTGTAATATCGGAAGAGTTATATGAAGAGCTAGTAAGCAAGAAAATAAACGTCTTGGAATTACCAACCAATAATACTCGGATGGTAGATGCATGGGGGCGGAAATCTCATCCAGTGGGGAAACAAGTATTGGTGGAAGTGACAATTAGAGGAAAAATGTTTGATATAATTTGTTTGGTGGTGAAGAAATTAATTTACCCATTAATTATCGGAGTGGATTTTTTGGCGGAACATGGCGCTGTTATCGATATAGGAGAAAAGCAAGTTTTGATCAACGGAGAACATGTTTGGGAGGAAGATGAAAGTGAAGAGGCGCGAAATGCACATGTAGATGAGGGAGACGAATCAGAAGAATTCGCAGAAATCGAAATGTGTGGCGTAGAAATGGAAGAAAATGAAATAGAGGAAGAAATAATGAAGAAAGTAATGGAGCAAGATAAATTGAGGGTTGATCAGAAAAATGCGTTGTTCCAAATGTTGATAAGCGTCAAGGATGTTTTTATAAATCATAACGAACCGGTAAAAGGGTATGAGTTTCGAATCGAGCTAACAGATTCACGACCATTTAAAGCGATTACGGTGTACATCAACCCAATTCTTGTAGAAGTAAGGAAAGCGGAAGAAGTAGGGAAAGCGGCAGAAGTAGTAAGGAAAGCGGTAGAAGAAGCAAGGAAAGCGGTAGAAGAAGCAAGGAAAACGGCAGAAGAAGTAAGGAAAACGGAAGTAGTAAGGAAAGCGGCAGCAGAAGTAGGGAAAGCGGTAGAAGTAAGGAAAGCGGCAGAAGAAGTAGGGAAAGCAGAAGAAGTAAGGAAAGCGGCTGAAGAAGCTTAAGATTTTATTTCGACGACGAAAAAAAATCTTAAGAAGAGAAGGAGGGGGCAATGTGGCGATATGGGATTATACAACCCCATAACACCACCGTTTCATCGGCATGAACGTTCACAGGCAGCGAGAAGAGCAGTCGAAAACCAGAGTAGCAAAACGCGCAGCCTGGTATCCGTTGCTCGTACTAGTCACCACGAACTATCAAGCCACGTTTTTCCTGGTAAAGGGTTGAAGGAGGAGAAGTTACCCCCGCCACGGAGAAATTTCCCCAGGCAACGACAATAAATACGCTGACACGCGAGCGGAAGACCTCTTTTTTCCGAACCATCACGCTTGGAGTCAACATCTCTCTTCTGCTAGCACGCGTCGGGTCAGCAGTTCTAGTAAGTCACCGCTCGGCAAGTAAGCAGATTTTCGTCAGCGCTCGTCAGATTAGGTAGTAATTGCCGCCGCAACGACTATTTAGATAGAAGTTTACGGCGTTGCAAAGACGTCTAGCTAGTCGTCCGCGCAGTAGTGAGGAATTAGTGAAGTATTCTTCTATTAACTAATGCGGGAAGTAAAAAGTTGCCCGTTGTGAGGAAAGCTCTGAAAGTTCTTGATTAACGGAGTAAAAGTTAGGAACGAGCGAGGTACTTGCACTAGCAGTCAGGGAAGTGCAAGGGACATTTTTCTACAAATTGGGCGCAATCGAAGGCGGTAGCAGCCGAGGGAGGAGAAGAGACCGATTAGTGGAGACGGAAGAATACGCGAGTCGACCGGGGAGAAGACGTCGTTCAGGAAGGTAGAAGAAAACGCAAGAGGACAGCGCAGGCAACGCAGAGGTCGGAATCGAGCAACGCGGTGCGCAACCCAGCACGCGACTTCAAGGTTGGAAAGTGGACAGTTTCGAGGTAACCTGTAGAACTGTGAAATTAGGTCAAGTTCACGTCGGCAGGGAAAAGACTAGATTCAGAAGCGTTAGAAAACTGAGGACACGGGTGGTAATAATTTGCAGCTTTGTAGTGGGAGATTTTGATGCGTTATTGCTTGCCTTGAACCATTCTATTGGAGCAGTCATTATTCTGTTATTAGCAGTTATAATTAAAAGATAAATTGAGAGTAGTGCACTTGCCCACATATTATTCATTGTATGTAATGTTTTAAAGAAAGGCAAGAGATTGTAAATTAAGTTTAATTTCACGTGCAATTGTAACTAGAATAACTTAAATTTAGGCGTATTGAATTTTCAAAGGGAATTCCCAGTACTGGTTAGAGAAATTGCTTCAGAAAGTTAGTTCTGAACAAAATTAAGTGTTCATTCATTAAATAGGCTGTAAAGGTTGCTTATTTGTATTTATTTGATCATTTTTGAAAGTGTGATCCTGTTTTTGATTTGTTTTTTTTGTGTCATTAACTCATGCCAGTATTTTGGGTGAATTATATGCTCGTTTATGTGTGATTTGTGTGCCTTTTATTGTGTCAAGGGTTCAGACCTTTCTCGTACCCCAAAGATCCTGCTTCCTGAGATTCTAAGCTCGCTTCACGAGCATAATATCTTGACAACCCGCTTACAGTGCATGCGGCTGTGTGTGCAGAAGGTATACGTCGTGTGTGGAGAAAAAGGGGGTGTTAGAATATATATATATATATATGTGTGTGTGTGTGTGTGTGTAGTACCGCAACTCCTTCATTCATCTGTTCTGCCCTCCCCTTCACACTCTTCCTTTTTGGTGGTGGTTTGTGTGTGTGTGTTGTTGTTTTGTTAAGTTTTTCTTTTTTTCTTCAGTTCTGAAATTTTTTACTCTTGTTAATTATAATTTTTGGCTTTTTAGAAACCAAGAAGGATGAACATATTAAAATGTTGCAAGCAAAGTTATCTGAAAGCCATGGTCAATTTGACGAGGTTTTATGTGAGAAGGAGAGAGAAATAAAAAAAGCAGAGCAAATTGATAACTTGAATAAAGATTTGCACAACAGAAAAGGACAAATACAAAATGAAGTTCAGGAAGTTCGTGGCAAGGTTACCGAAATTAGTGCGGATACGAAGCGTCAGGTCGAAGAACAAGTAATACGAAAATTAGAAGAACAAGAACGCAAGATTCAGGAATTGCGGGAAATAGCAGAAAGTAAAGTAGACGGAGGGGGAGCGTGCCGAGGAGGCAATATTAATGTACCAGCATCACTTAGATTCTCAGGTCATCCAAACGAGAATCCGAACGCTTTTGTTAAATCATTGCAGAGCTTTTTCGTGCTTTCGAATGTCCGCGAAGCACACAAAACTTTATTATTGCATCAAGCGCTAGAAGGCAATGCAAAGGCGTGGCTAGAAACGTTATGCCCGTTGCCAAGTTCATTTGACGAATTTGTAATTAGGTTCCTAGACCGTTACTGGGGAAAGGAACAGCAAATGAATTTCAGAATTTCGTTAATGAGTGGGTATTACCGTAATTCTAGCGGAACCATGCGAGACTACGCGGCACGAAAAATAGCAGCTTTGAAAATGTGTTCTCCTCCCGTGTCGGACGAAGAAATAATTTGCATTCTTACGAGACATTTCCCGTTAAGCATCCAGAATCTGTTACGCAGCGTTGATGTAAAAGATGTGGAAAAATTTCAAGTTTTGTTAGGCAACTATGATTTGGCGTTTGAAAACATGAACCAAACACCGAAGACGACCAAATCAAATGTCAACGCAATGCAAGTAACTCAAGACGCGGCAGTTTTATCGTCGAAGAAAGGAGGGAGCAAAAGGCAAGGTGGATCCCGACCACATAGGCAGGACGGAGGGCCGCGGAACGAAGAGACGGCGAGCTGGGAGGTGCGCGGTCAAGGTCACGACGGCGAGGGAGCAGGTGGTGGAAGAAACGTGAACAGCTTGCAGCGGGCAAGGTCACGGAGTCCGCGAAATGAAATCGGTACAAGAAATCGAACGGGACCGGGAAACACGCCAAGTTCGAGTTGAAGAGGGGTCCCAAATCGAACAAATATTATGACAAACACGCGATCCCTGTAACTGCAAACCGAATTACGAATAATGGAGAAAATTTATGGGAGAATTGGAAACCGAGAAAAGGGGAGAAATGTCCCGTAATTGAAATTAGTTGCGCTGGTGTGCATAGTAAGGCATTGGTAGACACCGGATCAATTAAATCTGTAATATCGGAAGAGTTATATGAAGAGCTAGTAAGCAAGAAAATAAACGTCTTGGAATTACCAACCAATAATACTCGGATGGTAGATGCATGGGGGCGGAAATCTCATCCAGTGGGGAAACAAGTATTGGTGGAAGTGACAATTAGAGGAAAAATGTTTGATATAATTTGTTTGGTGGTGAAGAAATTAATTTACCCATTAATTATCGGAGTGGATTTTTTGGCGGAACATGGCGCTGTTATCGATATAGGAGAAAAGCAAGTTTTAATCAACGGAGAACATGTTTGGGAGGAAGATGAAAGTGAAGAGGCGCGAAATGCACATGTAGATGAGGGAGACGAATCAGAAGAATTCGCAGAAATCGAAATGTGTGGCGTAGAAATGGAAGAAAATGAAATAGAGGAAGAAATAATGAAGAAAGTAATGGAGCAAGATAAATTGAGGGTTGATCAGAAAAATGCGTTGTTACCAAATGTTGATAAGCGTCAAGGATGTTTTTATAAATCATAACGAACCGGTAAAAGGGTATGAGTTTCGAATCGAGCTAACAGATTCACGACCATTTAAAGCGATTACGGTGTACATCAACCCAATTCTTGTAGACGTAAGGAAAGCGGAAGAGGTAGGGAAAGCGGCAGAAGAAGTAAGGAAAGCGGTAGAAGAAGCAAGGAAAGCTGTAGAAGAAGTAAGGAAAACAGAAGAAGTAAGGAAAACGGAAGTAGTAAGGAAAGCGGCAGCAGAAGTAGGGAAAGCGGTAGAAGTAAGGAAAGCGGCAGAAGTAGGGAAAGCAGAAGTAAGGAAAGCGGCTGAAGAAGCTTAAGATTTTATTTCGACGACGAAAAAAAATCTTAAGAAGAGAAGGAGGGGGCAATGTGGCGATATGGGATTATACAACCCCATAACACCACCGTTTCATCGGCATGAACGTTCACAGGCAGCGAGAAGAGCAGTCGAAAACCAGAGTAGCAAAACGCGCAGCCTGGTATCCGTTGCTCGTACTAGTCACCACGAACTATCAAGCCACGTTTTTCCTGGTAAAGGGTTGAAGGAGGAGAAGTTACCCCCGCCACGGAGAAATTTCCCCAGGCAACGCCAATAAATACGCTGACACGCGAGCGGAAGACCTCTTTTTTCCGAACCATCACGCCTGGAGTCAACATCTCTCTTCTGCTAGCACGCGTCGGGTCAGCAGTTCTTCTAGTAAGTCACCGCTCGGCAAGTAAGCAGATTTTCGTCAGCGCTCGTCAGATTAGGTAGTAATTGCCGCCGCAACGACTATTTAGATAGGAGTTTACGGCGTTGCAAAGACGTCTAGCTAGTCGTCCGCGCAGTAGTGAGGAATTAGTGAAGTATTCTTCTATTAACTAATGCGGGAAGTAAAAAGTTGCCCGTTGTGAGGAAAGCTCTGAAAGTTCTTGATTAACGGAGTAAAAGTTAGGAACGAGCGAGGTACTCGCACTAGCAGTCAGGGAAGTGCAAGGGACATTTTTCTACAAATTGGGCGCAATCGAAGGCGGTAGCAGCCGAGGGAGGAGAAGAGACCGATTAGTGGAGACGGAAGAATACGCGAGTCGACCGGGGAGAAGACGTCGTTCAGGAAGGTAGAAGAAAACGCAAGAGGACAGCGCAGGCAACGCAGAGGTCGGAATCGAGCAACGCGGTGCGCAACCCAGCACGCGACTTCAAGGTTGGAAAGTGGACAATTTCGAGGTAACCTGTAGAACTGTGAAATTAGGTCAAGTTCACGTCGGCAGGAAAAGACTAGATTCAGAAGCGTTAGAAAACTGAGGACACGGGTGGTAATAATTTGCAGCTTTGTAGTGGGAGATTTTGATGCGTTATTGCTTGCCTTGAACCATTCTATTGGAGCAGTCATTATTCTGTTATTAGCAGTTATAATTAAAAGATAAATTGAGAGTAGTGCACTTGCCCACATATTATTCATTGTATGTAATGTTTTAAAGAAAGGCAAGAGATTGTAAATTAAGTTTAATTTCACGTGCAATTGTAACTAGAATAACTTAAATTTAGGCGTATTGAATTTTCAAAGGGAATTCCCAGTACTGGTTAGAGAAATTGCTTCAGAAAGTTAGTTCTGAACAAAATTAAGTGTTCATTCATTAAATAGGCTGTAAAGGTTCCTTTTTGGTGGTGGTTTGTGTGTGTGTGTTGTTGTTTTGTTAAGTTTTTCCTTTTTTTCTTCAGTTCTGAAATTTTTTACTCTTGTTAATTATAATTTTTGGCTTTTTAGAAACCAAGAAGGATGAACATATTAAAATGTTGCAAGCAAAGTTATCTGAAAGCCATGGTCAATTTGACGAGGTTTTATGTGAGAAGGAGAGAGAAATAAAAAAAGCAGAGCAAATTGATAACTTGAATAAAGATTTGCACAACAGAAAAGGACAAATACAAAATGAAGTTCAGGAAGTTCGTGGCAAGGTTACCGAAATTAGTGCGGATACGAAGCGTCAGGTCGAAGAACAAGTAATACGAAAATTAGAAGAACAAGAACGCAAGATTCAGGAATTGCGGGAAATAGCAGAAAGTAAAGTAGACGGAGGGGGAGCGTGCCGAGGAGGCAATATTAATGTACCAGCATCACTTAGATTCTCAGGTCATCCAAACGAGAATCCGAACGCTTTTGTTAAATCATTGCAGAGCTTTTTCGTGCTTTCGAATGTCCGCGAAGCACACAAAACTTTATTATTGCATCAAGCGCTAGAAGGCAATGCAAAGGCGTGGCTAGAAACGTTATGCCCGTTGCCAAGTTCATTTGACGAATTTGTAATTAGGTTCCTAGACCGTTACTGGGGAAAGGAACAGCAAATGAATTTCAGAATTTCGTTAATGAGTGGGTATTACCGTAATTCTAGCGGAACCATGCGAGACTACGCGGCACGAAAAATAGCAGCTTTGAAAATGTGTTCTCCTCCCGTGTCGGACGAAGAAATAATTTGCATTCTTACGAGACATTTCCCGTTAAGCATCCAGAATCTGTTACGCAGCGTTGATGTAAAAGATGTGGAAAAATTTCAAGTTTTGTTAGGCAACTATGATTTGGCGTTTGAAAACATGAACCAAACACCGAAGACGACCAAATCAAATGTCAACGCAATGCAAGTAACTCAAGACGCGGCAGTTTTATCGTCGAAGAAAGGAGGGAGCAAAAGGCAAGGTGGATCCCGACCACATAGGCAGGACGGAGGGCCGCGGAACGAAGAGACGGCGAGCTGGGAGGTGCGCGGTCAAGGTCACGACGGCGAGGGAGCAGGTGGTGGAAGAAACGTGAACAGCTTGCAGCGGGCAAGGTCACGGAGTCCGCGAAATGAAATCGGTACAAGAAATCGAACGGGACCGGGAAACACGCCAAGTTCGAGTTGAAGAGGGGTCCCAAATCGAACAAATATTATGACAAACACGCGATCCCTGTAACTGCAAACCGAATTACGAATAATGGAGAAAATTTATGGGAGAATTGGAAAACGAGAAAAGGGGAGAAATGTCCCGTAATTGAAATTAGTTGCGCTGGTGTGCATAGTAAGGCATTGGTAGACACCGGATCAATTAAATCTGTAATATCGGAAGAGTTATATGAAGAGCTAGTAAGCAAGAAAATAAACGTCTTGGAATTACCAACCAATAATACTCGGATGGTAGATGCATGGGGGCGGAAATCTCATCCAGTGGGGAAACAAGTATTGGTGGAAGTGACAATTAGAGGAAAAATGTTTGATATAATTTGTTTGGTGGTGAAGAAATTAATTTACCCATTAATTATCGGAGTGGATTTTTTGGCGGAACATGGCGCTGTTATCGATATAGGAGAAAAGCAAGTTTTAATCAACGGAGAACATGTTTGGGAGGAAGATGAAAGTGAAGAGGCGCGAAATGCACATGTAGATGAGGGAGACGAATCAGAAGAATTCGCAGAAATCGAAATGTGTGGCGTAGAAATGGAAGAAAATGAAATAGAGGAAGAAATAATGAAGAAAGTAATGGAGCAAGATAAATTGAGGGTTGATCAGAAAAATGCGTTGTTACCAAATGTTGATAAGCGTCAAGGATGTTTTTATAAATCATAACGAACCGGTAAAAGGGTATGAGTTTCGAATCGAGCTAACAGATTCACGACCATTTAAAGCGATTACGGTGTACATCAACCCAATTCTTGTAGACGTAAGGAAAGCGGAAGAGGTAGGGAAAGCGGCAGAAGAAGTAAGGAAAGCGGTAGAAGAAGCAAGGAAAGCTGTAGAAGAAGTAAGGAAAACAGAAGAAGTAAGGAAAACGGAAGTAGTAAGGAAAGCGGCAGCAGAAGTAGGGAAAGCGGTAGAAGTAAGGAAAGCGGCAGAAGTAGGGAAAGCAGAAGTAAGGAAAGCGGCTGAAGAAGCTTAAGATTTTATTTCGACGACGAAAAAAAATCTTAAGAAGAGAAGGAGGGGGCAATGTGGCGATATGGGATTATACAACCCCATAACACCACCGTTTCATCGGCATGAACGTTCACAGGCAGCGAGAAGAGCAGTCGAAAACCAGAGTAGCAAAACGCGCAGCCTGGTATCCATTGCTCGTACTAGTCACCACGAACTATCAAGCCACGTTTTTCCTGGTAAAGGGTTGAAGGAGGAGAAGTTACCCCCGCCACGGAGAAATTTCCCCAGGCAACGCCAATAAATACGCTGACACGCGAGCGGAAGACCTCTTTTTTCCGAACCATCACGCCTGGAGTCAACATCTCTCTTCTGCTAGCACGCGTCGGGTCAGCAGTTCTTCTAGTAAGTCACCGCTCGGCAAGTAAGCAGATTTTCGTCAGCGCTCGTCAGATTAGGTAGTAATTGCCGCCGCAACGACTATTTAGATAGGAGTTTACGGCGTTGCAAAGACGTCTAGCTAGTCGTCCGCGCAGTAGTGAGGAATTAGTGAAGTATTCTTCTATTAACTAATGCGGGAAGTAAAAAGTTGCCCGTTGTGAGGAAAGCTCTGAAAGTTCTTGATTAACGGAGTAAAAGTTAGGAACGAGCGAGGTACTCGCACTAGCAGTCAGGGAAGTGCAAGGGACATTTTTCTACAAATTGGGCGCAATCGAAGGCGGTAGCAGCCGAGGGAGGAGAAGAGACCGATTAGTGGAGACGGAAGAATACGCGAGTCGACCGGGGAGAAGACGTCGTTCAGGAAGGTAGAAGAAAACGCAAGAGGACAGCGCAGGCAACGCAGAGGTCGGAATCGAGCAACGCGGTGCGCAACCCAGCACGCGACTTCAAGGTTGGAAAGTGGACAATTTCGAGGTAACCTGTAGAACTGTGAAATTAGGTCAAGTTCACGTCGGCAGGAAAAGACTAGATTCAGAAGCGTTAGAAAACTGAGGACACGGGTGGTAATAATTTGCAGCTTTGTAGTGGGAGATTTTGATGCGTTATTGCTTGCCTTGAACCATTCTATTGGAGCAGTCATTATTCTGTTATTAGCAGTTATAATTAAAAGATAAATTGAGAGTAGTGCACTTGCCCACATATTATTCATTGTATGTAATGTTTTAAAGAAAGGCAAGAGATTGTAAATTAAGTTTAATTTCACGTGCAATTGTAACTAGAATAACTTAAATTTAGGCGTATTGAATTTTCAAAGGGAATTCCCAGTACTGGTTAGAGAAATAGCTTCAGAAAGTTAGTTCTGAACAAAATTAAGTGTTCATTCATTAAATAGGCTGTAAAGGTTGCTTATTTGTATTTATTTGATCATTTTTGAAAGTGTGATCCTGTTTTTGATTTGTTTTTTTGTGTCATTAACTCATGCCAGAATTTTGGGTGAATTATATGCTCGTTTATGTGTGATTTGGGTGACTTTTATTGTGTCAAGGGTTCAGACCTTTCTCGTACCCCAAAGATCCTGCTTCCTGAGATTCTAAGCTCGCTTCACGAGCATAATATCTTAACAACCCGCTTACAGTGCATGCGGCTGTGTGTGCAGAAGGTATACGTCGTGTGTGGAGAAAAAGGGGGTGTTAGAATATATATATATGCGTGTGTGTGTGTGTGTGTGTGTGTGTAGTACCGCAACTCCTTCATTCATCTGTTCTGCCCTCCCCTTCACACTCTTCCTTTTTGGTGGTGGTTTGTGTGTGTGTGTGTTGTTGTTTTGTTAAGTTTTTCTTTTTTTCTTCAGTTCTGAAATTTTTTACTCTTGTTAATTATAATTTTTGGCTTTTTAGAAACCAAGAAGGATGAACATATTAAAATGTTGCAAGCAAAGTTATCTGAAAGCCATGCTCAAATTGACGAGTTATTATGTGAGAAGGAGAGAGAAATAAAAAAAGCAGAGCAAATTGATAACTTGAATAAAGATTTGCACAACAGAAAAGGACAAATACAAAATGAAGTTCAGGAAGTTCGTGGCAAGGTTACCGAAATTAGTGCGGATACGAAGCGTCAGGTCGAAGAACAAGTAATACGAAAATTAGAAGAACAAGAACGCAAGATTCAGGAATTGCGGGAAATAGCAGAAAGTAAAGTAGACGGAGGGGGAGCATGCCGAGGAGGCAATATTAATGTACCAGCATCACTTAGATTCTCAGGTCATCCAAACGAGAATCCGAACGCTTTTGTTAAATCATTGCAGAGCTTTTTCGTGCTTTCGAATGTCCGCGAAGCACACAAAACTTTATTATTGCATCAAGCGCTAGAAGGCAATGCAAAGGCGTGGCTAGAAACGTTATGCCCGTTGCCAAGTTCATTTGACGAATTTGTAATTAGGTTCCTAGACCGTTACTGGGGAAAGGAACAGCAAATGAATTTCAGAATTTCGTTAATGAGTGGGTATTACCGTAATTCTAGCGGAACCATGCGAGACTACGCGGCACGAAAAATAGCAGCTTTGAAAATGTGTTCTCCTCCCGTGTCGGACGAAGAAATAATTTGCATTCTTACGAGACATTTCCCGTTAAGCATCCAGAATCTGTTACGCAGCGTTGATGTAAAAGATGTGGAAAAATTTCAAGTTTTGTTAGGCAACTATGATTTGGCGTTTGAAAACATGAACCAAACACCGAAGACGACCAAATCAAATGTCAACGCAATGCAAGTAATTCAAGACGCGGCAGTTTTATCGTCGAAGAAAGGAGGGAGCAAAAGGCAAGGTGGATCCCGACCACATAGGCAGGACGGAGGGCCGCGGAACGAAGAGACGGCGAGCAGGGAGGTGCGCGGTCAAGGTCACGACGGCGAGGGAGCAGGTGGTGGAAGAAACGTGAACAGCTTGCAGCGGGCAAGGTCACGGAGTCCGCGAAATGAAATCGGTACAAGAAATCGAACGGGACCGGGAAACACGCCAAGTTCGAGTTGAAGAGGGGTCCCAAATCGAACAAATATTATGACAAACACGCGATCCCTGTAACTGCAAACCGAATTACGAATAATGGAGAAAATTTATGGGAGAATTGGAAACCGAGAAAAGGGGAGAAATGTCCCGTAATTGAAATTAGTTGCGCTGGTGTGCATAGTAAGGCATTGGTAGACACCGGATCAATTAAATCTGTAATATCGGAAGAGTTATATGAAGAGCTAGTAAGCAAGAAAATAAACGTCTTGGAATTACCAACCAATAATACTCGGATGGTAGATGCATGGGGGCGGAAATCTCATCCAGTGGGGAAACAAGTATTGGTGGAAGTGACAATTAGAGGAAAAATGTTTGATATAATTTGTTTGGTGGTGAAGAAATTAATTTACCCATTAATTATCGGAGTGGATTTTTTGGCGGAACATGGCGCTGTTATCGATATAGGAGAAAAGCAAGTTTTGATCAACGGAGAACATGTTTGGGAGGAAGATGAAAGTGAAGAGGCGCGAAATGCACATGTAGATGAGGGAGACGAATCAGAAGAATTCGCAGAAATTGAAATGTGTGGCGTAGAAATGGAAGAAAATGAAATAGAGGAAGAAATAATGAAGAAAGTAATGGAGCAAGATAAATTGAGGGTTGATCAGAAAAATGCGTTGTTCCAAATGTTGATAAGCGTCAAGGATGTTTTTATAAATCATAACGAACCGGTAAAAGGGTATGAGTTTCGAATCGAGCTAACAGATTCACGACCATTTAAAGCGATTACGGTGTACATCAACCCAATTCTTGTAGAAGTAAGGAAAGCGGAAGAAGTAGGGAAAGCGGCAGAAGTAGTAAGGAAAGCGGTAGAAGAAGCAAGGAAAGCGGTAGAAGAAGCAAGGAAAACGGCAGAAGAAGTAAGGAAAACGGAAGTAGTAAGGAAAGCGGCAGCAGAAGTAGGGAAAGCGGTAGAAGTAAGGAAAGCGGCAGAAGAAGTAGGGAAAGCAGAAGAAGTAAGGAAAGCGGCTGAAGAAGCTTAAGATTTTATTTCGACGACGAAAAAAAATCTTAAGAAGAGAAGGAGGGGGCAATGTGGCGATATGGGATTATACAACCCCATAACACCACCGTTTCATCGGCATGAACGTTCACAGGCAGCGAGAAGAGCAGTCGAAAACCAGAGTAGCAAAACGCGCAGCCTGGTATCCGTTGCTCGTACTAGTCACCACGAACTATCAAGCCACGTTTTTCCTGGTAAAGGGTTGAAGGAGGAGAAGTTACCCCCGCCACGGAGAAATTTCCCCAGGCAACGACAATAAATACGCTGACACGCGAGCGGAAGACCTCTTTTTTCCGAACCATCACGCTTGGAGTCAACATCTCTCTTCTGCTAGCACGCGTCGGGTCAGCAGTTCTAGTAAGTCACCGCTCGGCAAGTAAGCAGATTTTCGTCAGCGCTCGTCAGATTAGGTAGTAATTGCCGCCGCAACGACTATTTAGATAGAAGTTTACGGCGTTGCAAAGACGTCTAGCTAGTCGTCCGCGCAGTAGTGAGGAATTAGTGAAGTATTCTTCTATTAACTAATGCGGGAAGTAAAAAGTTGCCCGTTGTGAGGAAAGCTCTGAAAGTTCTTGATTAACGGAGTAAAAGTTAGGAACGAGCGAGGTACTTGCACTAGCAGTCAGGGAAGTGCAAGGGACATTTTTCTACAAATTGGGCGCAATCGAAGGCGGTAGCAGCCGAGGGAGGAGAAGAGACCGATTAGTGGAGACGGAAGAATACGCGAGTCGACCGGGGAGAAGACGTCGTTCAGGAAGGTAGAAGAAAACGCAAGAGGACAGCGCAGGCAACGCAGAGGTCGGAATCGAGCAACGCGGTGCGCAACCCAGCACGCGACTTCAAGGTTGGAAAGTGGACAGTTTCGAGGTAACCTGTAGAACTGTGAAATTAGGTCAAGTTCACGTCGGCAGGGAAAAGACTAGATTCAGAAGCGTTAGAAAACTGAGGACACGGGTGGTAATAATTTGCAGCTTTGTAGTGGGAGATTTTGATGCGTTATTGCTTGCCTTGAACCATTCTATTGGAGCAGTCATTATTCTGTTATTAGCAGTTATAATTAAAAGATAAATTGAGAGTAGTGCACTTGCCCACATATTATTCATTGTATGTAATGTTTTAAAGAAAGGCAAGAGATTGTAAATTAAGTTTAATTTCACGTGCAATTGTAACTAGAATAACTTAAATTTAGGCGTATTGAATTTTCAAAGGGAATTCCCAGTACTGGTTAGAGAAATTGCTTCAGAAAGTTAGTTCTGAACAAAATTAAGTGTTCATTCATTAAATAGGCTGTAAAGGTTGCTTATTTGTATTTATTTGATCATTTTTGAAAGTGTGATCCTGTTTTTGATTTGTTTTTTTTGTGTCATTAACTCATGCCAGTATTTTGGGTGAATTATATGCTCGTTTATGTGTGATTTGTGTGCCTTTTATTGTGTCAAGGGTTCAGACCTTTCTCGTACCCCAAAGATCCTGCTTCCTGAGATTCTAAGCTCGCTTCACGAGCATAATATCTTGACAACCCGCTTACAGTGCATGCGGCTGTGTGTGCAGAAGGTATACGTCGTGTGTGGAGAAAAAGGGGGTGTTAGAATATATATATATATGTGTGTGTGTGTGTGTGTGTGTGTAGTACCGCAACTCCTTCATTCATCTGTTCTGCCCTCCCCTTCACACTCTTCCTTTTTGGTGGTGGTTTGTGTGTGTGTGTTGTTGTTTTGTTAAGTTTTTCTTTTTTTCTTCAGTTCTGAAATTTTTTACTCTTGTTAATTATAATTTTTGGCTTTTTAGAAACCAAGAAGGATGAACATATTAAAATGTTGCAAGCAAAGTTATCTGAAAGCCATGGTCAATTTGACGAGGTTTTATGTGAGAAGGAGAGAGAAATAAAAAAAGCAGAGCAAATTGATAACTTGAATAAAGATTTGCACAACAGAAAAGGACAAATACAAAATGAAGTTCAGGAAGTTCGTGGCAAGGTTACCGAAATTAGTGCGGATACGAAGCGTCAGGTCGAAGAACAAGTAATACGAAAATTAGAAGAACAAGAACGCAAGATTCAGGAATTGCGGGAAATAGCAGAAAGTAAAGTAGACGGAGGGGGAGCGTGCCGAGGAGGCAATATTAATGTACCAGCATCACTTAGATTCTCAGGTCATCCAAACGAGAATCCGAACGCTTTTGTTAAATCATTGCAGAGCTTTTTCGTGCTTTCGAATGTCCGCGAAGCACACAAAACTTTATTATTGCATCAAGCGCTAGAAGGCAATGCAAAGGCGTGGCTAGAAACGTTATGCCCGTTGCCAAGTTCATTTGACGAATTTGTAATTAGGTTCCTAGACCGTTACTGGGGAAAGGAACAGCAAATGAATTTCAGAATTTCGTTAATGAGTGGGTATTACCGTAATTCTAGCGGAACCATGCGAGACTACGCGGCACGAAAAATAGCAGCTTTGAAAATGTGTTCTCCTCCCGTGTCGGACGAAGAAATAATTTGCATTCTTACGAGACATTTCCCGTTAAGCATCCAGAATCTGTTACGCAGCGTTGATGTAAAAGATGTGGAAAAATTTCAAGTTTTGTTAGGCAACTATGATTTGGCGTTTGAAAACATGAACCAAACACCGAAGACGACCAAATCAAATGTCAACGCAATGCAAGTAACTCAAGACGCGGCAGTTTTATCGTCGAAGAAAGGAGGGAGCAAAAGGCAAGGTGGATCCCGACCACATAGGCAGGACGGAGGGCCGCGGAACGAAGAGACGGCGAGCTGGGAGGTGCGCGGTCAAGGTCACGACGGCGAGGGAGCAGGTGGTGGAAGAAACGTGAACAGCTTGCAGCGGGCAAGGTCACGGAGTCCGCGAAATGAAATCGGTACAAGAAATCGAACGGGACCGGGAAACACGCCAAGTTCGAGTTGAAGAGGGGTCCCAAATCGAACAAATATTATGACAAACACGCGATCCCTGTAACTGCAAACCGAATTACGAATAATGGAGAAAATTTATGGGAGAATTGGAAACCGAGAAAAGGGGAGAAATGTCCCGTAATTGAAATTAGTTGCGCTGGTGTGCATAGTAAGGCATTGGTAGACACCGGATCAATTAAATCTGTAATATCGGAAGAGTTATATGAAGAGCTAGTAAGCAAGAAAATAAACGTCTTGGAATTACCAACCAATAATACTCGGATGGTAGATGCATGGGGGCGGAAATCTCATCCAGTGGGGAAACAAGTATTGGTGGAAGTGACAATTAGAGGAAAAATGTTTGATATAATTTGTTTGGTGGTGAAGAAATTAATTTACCCATTAATTATCGGAGTGGATTTTTTGGCGGAACATGGCGCTGTTATCGATATAGGAGAAAAGCAAGTTTTGATCAACGGAGAACATGTTTGGGAGGAAGATGAAAGTGAAGAGGCGCGAAATGCACATGTAGATGAGGGAGACGAATCAGAAGAATTCGCAGAAATCGAAATGTGTGGCGTAGAAATGGAAGAAAATGAAATAGAGGAAGAAATAATGAAGAAAGTAATGGAGCAAGATAAATTGAGGGTTGATCAGAAAAATGCGTTGTTCCAAATGTTGATAAGCGTCAAGGATGTTTTTATAAATCATAACGAACCGGTAAAAGGGTATGAGTTTCGAATCGAGCTAACAGATTCACGACCATTTAAAGCGATTACGGTGTACATCAACCCAATTCTTGTAGAAGTAAGGAAAGCGGAAGAAGTAGGGAAAGCGGCAGAAGTAGTAAGGAAAGCGGTAGAAGAAGCAAGGAAAGCGGTAGAAGAAGCAAGGAAAACGGCAGAAGAAGTAAGGAAAACGGAAGTAGTAAGGAAAGCGGCAGCAGAAGTAGGGAAAGCGGTAGAAGTAAGGAAAGCGGCAGAAGAAGTAGGGAAAGCAGAAGAAGTAAGGAAAGCGGCTGAAGAAGCTTAAGATTTTATTTCGACGACGAAAAAAAATCTTAAGAAGAGAAGGAGGGGGCAATGTGGCGATATGGGATTATACAACCCCATAACACCACCGTTTCATCGGCATGAACGTTCACAGGCAGCGAGAAGAGCAGTCGAAAACCAGAGTAGCAAAACGCGCAGCCTGGTATCCGTTGCTCGTACTAGTCACCACGAACTATCAAGCCACGTTTTTCCTGGTAAAGGGTTGAAGGAGGAGAAGTTACCCCCGCCACGGAGAAATTTCCCCAGGCAACGCCAATAAATACGCTGACACGCGAGCGGAAGACCTCTTTTTTCCGAACCATCACGCCTGGAGTCAACATCTCTCTTCTGCTAGCACGCGTCGGGTCAGCAGTTCTAGTAAGTCACCGCTCGGCAAGTAAGCAGATTTTCGTCAGCGCTCGTCAGATTAGGTAGTAATTGCCGCCGCAACGACTATTTAGATAGGAGTTTACGGCGTTGCAAAGACGTCTAGCTAGTCGTCCGCGCAGTAGTGAGGAATTAGTGAAGAATTCTTCTATTAACTAATGCGGGAAGTAAAAAGTTGCCCGTTGTGAGGAAAGCTCTGAAAGTTCTTGATTAACGGAGTAAAAGTTAGGAACGAGCGAGGTACTCGCACTAGCAGTCAGGGAAGTGCAAGGGACATTTTTCTACAAATTGGGCGCAATCGAAGGCGGTAGCAGCCGAGGGAGGAGAAGAGACCGATTAGTGGAGACGGAAGAATACGCGAGTCGACCGGGGAGAAGACGTCGTTCAGGAAGGTAGAAGAAAACGCAAGAGGACAGCGCAGGCAACGCAGAGGTCGGAATCGAGCAACGCGGTGCGCAACCCAGCACGCGACTTCAAGGTTGGAAAGTGGACAATTTCGAGGTAACCTGTAGAACTGTGAAATTAGGTCAAGTTCACGTCGGCAGGAAAAGACTAGATTCAGAAGCGTTAGAAAACTGAGGACACGGGTGGTAATAATTTGCAGCTTTGTAGTGGGAGATTTTGATGCGTTATTGCTTGCCTTGAACCATTCTATTGGAGCAGTCATTATTCTGTTATTAGCAGTTATAATTAAAAGATAAATTGAGAGTAGTGCACTTGCCCACATATTATTCATTGTATGTAATGTTTTAAAGAAAGGCAAGAGATTGTAAATTAAGTTTAATTTCACGTGCAATTGTAACTAGAATAACTTAAATTTAGGCGTATTGAATTTTCAAAGGGAATTCCCAGTACTGGTTAGAGAAATTGCTTCAGAAAGTTAGTTCTGAACAAAATTAAGTGTTCATTCATTAAATAGGCTGTAAAGGTTGCTTATTTGTATTTATTTGATCATTTTTGAAAGTGTGATCCTGTTTTTGATTTGTTTTTTTTGTGTCATTAACTCATGCCAGTATTTTGGGTGAATTATATGCTCGTTTATGTGTGATTTGTGTGCCTTTTATTGTGTCAAGGGTTCAGACCTTTCTCGTACCCCAAAGATCCTGCTTCCTGAGATTCTAAGCTCGCTTCACGAGCATAATATCTTGACAACCCGCTTACAGTGCATGCGGCTGTGTGTGCAGAAGGTATACGTCGTGTGTGGAGAAAAAGGGGGTGTTAGAATATATATATATATATATGTGTGTGTGTGTGTGTGTGTGTAGTACCGCAACTCCTTCATTCATCTGTTCTGCCCTCCCCTTCACACTCTTCCTTTTTGGTGGTGGTTTGTGTGTGTGTGTTGTTGTTTTGTTAAGTTTTTCCTTTTTTTCTTCAGTTCTGAAATTTTTTACTCTTGTTAATTATAATTTTTGGCTTTTTAGAAACCAAGAAGGATGAACATATTAAAATGTTGCAAGCAAAGTTATCTGAAAGCCATGGTCAATTTGACGAGGTTTTATGTGAGAAGGAGAGAGAAATAAAAAAAGCAGAGCAAATTGATAACTTGAATAAAGATTTGCACAACAGAAAAGGACAAATACAAAATGAAGTTCAGGAAGTTCGTGGCAAGGTTACCGAAATTAGTGCGGATACGAAGCGTCAGGTCGAAGAACAAGTAATACGAAAATTAGAAGAACAAGAACGCAAGATTCAGGAATTGCGGGAAATAGCAGAAAGTAAAGTAGACGGAGGGGGAGCGTGCCGAGGAGGCAATATTAATGTACCAGCATCACTTAGATTCTCAGGTCATCCAAACGAGAATCCGAACGCTTTTGTTAAATCATTGCAGAGCTTTTTCGTGCTTTCGAATGTCCGCGAAGCACACAAAACTTTATTATTGCATCAAGCGCTAGAAGGCAATGCAAAGGCGTGGCTAGAAACGTTATGCCCGTTGCCAAGTTCATTTGACGAATTTGTAATTAGGTTCCTAGACCGTTACTGGGGAAAGGAACAGCAAATGAATTTCAGAATTTCGTTAATGAGTGGGTATTACCGTAATTCTAGCGGAACCATGCGAGACTACGCGGCACGAAAAATAGCAGCTTTGAAAATGTGTTCTCCTCCCGTGTCGGACGAAGAAATAATTTGCATTCTTACGAGACATTTCCCGTTAAGCATCCAGAATCTGTTACGCAGCGTTGATGTAAAAGATGTGGAAAAATTTCAAGTTTTGTTAGGCAACTATGATTTGGCGTTTGAAAACATGAACCAAACACCGAAGACGACCAAATCAAATGTCAACGCAATGCAAGTAACTCAAGACGCGGCAGTTTTATCGTCGAAGAAAGGAGGGAGCAAAAGGCAAGGTGGATCCCGACCACATAGGCAGGACGGAGGGCCGCGGAACGAAGAGACGGCGAGCTGGGAGGTGCGCGGTCAAGGTCACGACGGCGAGGGAGCAGGTGGTGGAAGAAACGTGAACAGCTTGCAGCGGGCAAGGTCACGGAGTCCGCGAAATGAAATCGGTACAAGAAATCGAACGGGACCGGGAAACACGCCAAGTTCGAGTTGAAGAGGGGTCCCAAATCGAACAAATATTATGACAAACACGCGATCCCTGTAACTGCAAACCGAATTACGAATAATGGAGAAAATTTATGGGAGAATTGGAAAACGAGAAAAGGGGAGAAATGTCCCGTAATTGAAATTAGTTGCGCTGGTGTGCATAGTAAGGCATTGGTAGACACCGGATCAATTAAATCTGTAATATCGGAAGAGTTATATGAAGAGCTAGTAAGCAAGAAAATAAACGTCTTGGAATTACCAACCAATAATACTCGGATGGTAGATGCATGGGGGCGGAAATCTCATCCAGTGGGGAAACAAGTATTGGTGGAAGTGACAATTAG
This sequence comes from Gryllus longicercus, assembly GCA_038098605.1. NCBI lineage: Eukaryota > Metazoa > Arthropoda > Insecta > Orthoptera > Gryllidae > Gryllus > Gryllus longicercus. The sequence continues at coordinate 366,901 of JAZDUA010000907.1, forward strand.
AGGAAAAATGTTTGATATAATTTGTTTGGTGGTGAAGAAATTAATTTACCCATTAATTATCGGAGTGGATTTTTTGGCGGAACATGGCGCTGTTATCGATATAGGAGAAAAGCAAGTTTTAATCAACGGAGAACATGTTTGGGAGGAAGATGAAAGTGAAGAGGCGCGAAATGCACATGTAGATGAGGGAGACGAATCAGAAGAATTCGCAGAAATCGAAATGTGTGGCGTAGAAATGGAAGAAAATGAAATAGAGGAAGAAATAATGAAGAAAGTAATGGAGCAAGATAAATTGAGGGTTGATCAGAAAAATGCGTTGTTACCAAATGTTGATAAGCGTCAAGGATGTTTTTATAAATCATAACGAACCGGTAAAAGGGTATGAGTTTCGAATCGAGCTAACAGATTCACGACCATTTAAAGCGATTACGGTGTACATCAACCCAATTCTTGTAGACGTAAGGAAAGCGGAAGAGGTAGGGAAAGCGGCAGAAGAAGTAAGGAAAGCGGTAGAAGAAGCAAGGAAAGCTGTAGAAGAAGTAAGGAAAACAGAAGAAGTAAGGAAAACGGAAGTAGTAAGGAAAGCGGCAGCAGAAGTAGGGAAAGCGGTAGAAGTAAGGAAAGCGGCAGAAGTAGGGAAAGCAGAAGTAAGGAAAGCGGCTGAAGAAGCTTAAGATTTTATTTCGACGACGAAAAAAAATCTTAAGAAGAGAAGGAGGGGGCAATGTGGCGATATGGGATTATACAACCCCATAACACCACCGTTTCATCGGCATGAACGTTCACAGGCAGCGAGAAGAGCAGTCGAAAACCAGAGTAGCAAAACGCCCAGCCTGGTATCCGTTGCTCGTACTAGTCACCACGAACTATCAAGCCACGTTTTTCCTGGTAAAGGGTTGAAGGAGGAGAAGTTACCCCCGCCACGGAGAAATTTCCCCAGGCAACGCCAATAAATACGCTGACACGCGAGCGGAAGACCTCTTTTTTCCGAACCATCACGCCTGGAGTCAACATCTCTCTTCTGCTAGCACGCGTCGGGTCAGCAGTTCTTCTAGTAAGTCACCGCTCGGCAAGTAAGCAGATTTTCGTCAGCGCTCGTCAGATTAGGTAGTAATTGCCGCCGCAACGACTATTTAGATAGGAGTTTACGGCGTTGCAAAGACGTCTAGCTAGTCGTCCGCGCAGTAGTGAGGAATTAGTGAAGTATTCTTCTATTAACTAATGCGGGAAGTAAAAAGTTGCCCGTTGTGAGGAAAGCTCTGAAAGTTCTTGATTAACGGAGTAAAAGTTAGGAACGAGCGAGGTACTCGCACTAGCAGTCAGGGAAGTGCAAGGGACATTTTTCTACAAATTGGGCGCAATCGAAGGCGGTAGCAGCCGAGGGAGGAGAAGAGACCGATTAGTGGAGACGGAAGAATACGCGAGTCGACCGGGGAGAAGACGTCGTTCAGGAAGGTAGAAGAAAACGCAAGAGGACAGCGCAGGCAACGCAGAGGTCGGAATCGAGCAACGCGGTGCGCAACCCAGCACGCGACTTCAAGGTTGGAAAGTGGACAATTTCGAGGTAACCTGTAGAACTGTGAAATTAGGTCAAGTTCACGTCGGCAGGAAAAGACTAGATTCAGAAGCGTTAGAAAACTGAGGACACGGGTGGTAATAATTTGCAGCTTTGTAGTGGGAGATTTTGATGCGTTATTGCTTGCCTTGAACCATTCTATTGGAGCAGTCATTATTCTGTTATTAGCAGTTATAATTAAAAGATAAATTGAGAGTAGTGCACTTGCCCACATATTATTCATTGTATGTAATGTTTTAAAGAAAGGCAAGAGATTGTAAATTAAGTTTAATTTCACGTGCAATTGTAACTAGAATAACTTAAATTTAGGCGTATTGAATTTTCAAAGGGAATTCCCAGTACTGGTTAGAGAAATTGCTTCAGAAAGTTAGTTCTGAACAAAATTAAGTGTTCATTCATTAAATAGGCTGTAAAGGTTGCTTATTTGTATTTATTTGATCATTTTTGAAAGTGTGATCCTGTTTTTGATTTGTTTTTTTTGTGTCATTAACTCATGCCAGTATTTTGGGTGAATTATATGCTCGTTTATGTGTGATTTGTGTGCCTTTTATTGTGTCAAGGGTTCAGACCTTTCTCGTACCCCAAAGATCCTGCTTCCTGAGATTCTAAGCTCGCTTCACGAGCATAATATCTTGACAACCCGCTTACAGTGCATGCGGCTGTGTGTGCAGAAGGTATACGTCGTGTGTGGAGAAAAAGGGGGTGTTAGAATATATATATATATATATATGTGTGTGTGTGTGTGTGTGTAGTACCGCAACTCCTTCATTCATCTGTTCTGCCCTCCCCTTCACACTCTTCCTTTTTGGTGGTGGTTTGTGTGTGTGTGTTGTTGTTTTGTTAAGTTTTTCCTTTTTTTCTTCAGTTCTGAAATTTTTTACTCTTGTTAATTATAATTTTTGGCTTTTTAGAAACCAAGAAGGATGAACATATTAAAATGTTGCAAGCAAAGTTATCTGAAAGCCATGGTCAATTTGACGAGGTTTTATGTGAGAAGGAGAGAGAAATAAAAAAAGCAGAGCAAATTGATAACTTGAATAAAGATTTGCACAACAGAAAAGGACAAATACAAAATGAAGTTCAGGAAGTTCGTGGCAAGGTTACCGAAATTAGTGCGGATACGAAGCGTCAGGTCGAAGAACAAGTAATACGAAAATTAGAAGAACAAGAACGCAAGATTCAGGAATTGCGGGAAATAGCAGAAAGTAAAGTAGACGGAGGGGGAGCGTGCCGAGGAGGCAATATTAATGTACCAGCATCACTTAGATTCTCAGGTCATCCAAACGAGAATCCGAACGCTTTTGTTAAATCATTGCAGAGCTTTTTCGTGCTTTCGAATGTCCGCGAAGCACACAAAACTTTATTATTGCATCAAGCGCTAGAAGGCAATGCAAAGGCGTGGCTAGAAACGTTATGCCCGTTGCCAAGTTCATTTGACGAATTTGTAATTAGGTTCCTAGACCGTTACTGGGGAAAGGAACAGCAAATGAATTTCAGAATTTCGTTAATGAGTGGGTATTACCGTAATTCTAGCGGAACCATGCGAGACTACGCGGCACGAAAAATAGCAGCTTTGAAAATGTGTTCTCCTCCCGTGTCGGACGAAGAAATAATTTGCATTCTTACGAGACATTTCCCGTTAAGCATCCAGAATCTGTTACGCAGCGTTGATGTAAAAGATGTGGAAAAATTTCAAGTTTTGTTAGGCAACTATGATTTGGCGTTTGAAAACATGAACCAAACACCGAAGACGACCAAATCAAATGTCAACGCAATGCAAGTAACTCAAGACGCGGCAGTTTTATCGTCGAAGAAAGGAGGGAGCAAAAGGCAAGGTGGATCCCGACCACATAGGCAGGACGGAGGGCCGCGGAACGAAGAGACGGCGAGCTGGGAGGTGCGCGGTCAAGGTCACGACGGCGAGGGAGCAGGTGGTGGAAGAAACGTGAACAGCTTGCAGCGGGCAAGGTCACGGAGTCCGCGAAATGAAATCGGTACAAGAAATCGAACGGGACCGGGAAACACGCCAAGTTCGAGTTGAAGAGGGGTCCCAAATCGAACAAATATTATGACAAACACGCGATCCCTGTAACTGCAAACCGAATTACGAATAATGGAGAAAATTTATGGGAGAATTGGAAAACGAGAAAAGGGGAGAAATGTCCCGTAATTGAAATTAGTTGCGCTGGTGTGCATAGTAAGGCATTGGTAGACACCGGATCAATTAAATCTGTAATATCGGAAGAGTTATATGAAGAGCTAGTAAGCAAGAAAATAAACGTCTTGGAATTACCAACCAATAATACTCGGATGGTAGATGCATGGGGGCGGAAATCTCATCCAGTGGGGAAACAAGTATTGGTGGAAGTGACAATTAGAGGAAAAATGTTTGATATAATTTGTTTGGTGGTGAAGAAATTAATTTACCCATTAATTATCGGAGTGGATTTTTTGGCGGAACATGGCGCTGTTATCGATATAGGAGAAAAGCAAGTTTTAATCAACGGAGAACATGTTTGGGAGGAAGATGAAAGTGAAGAGGCGCGAAATGCACATGTAGATGAGGGAGACGAATCAGAAGAATTCGCAGAAATCGAAATGTGTGGCGTAGAAATGGAAGAAAATGAAATAGAGGAAGAAATAATGAAGAAAGTAATGGAGCAAGATAAATTGAGGGTTGATCAGAAAAATGCGTTGTTACCAAATGTTGATAAGCGTCAAGGATGTTTTTATAAATCATAACGAACCGGTAAAAGGGTATGAGTTTCGAATCGAGCTAACAGATTCACGACCATTTAAAGCGATTACGGTGTACATCAACCCAATTCTTGTAGACGTAAGGAAAGCGGAAGAGGTAGGGAAAGCGGCAGAAGAAGTAAGGAAAGCGGTAGAAGAAGCAAGGAAAGCTGTAGAAGAAGTAAGGAAAACAGAAGAAGTAAGGAAAACGGAAGTAGTAAGGAAAGCGGCAGCAGAAGTAGGGAAAGCGGTAGAAGTAAGGAAAGCGGCAGAAGTAGGGAAAGCAGAAGTAAGGAAAGCGGCTGAAGAAGCTTAAGATTTTATTTCGACGACGAAAAAAAATCTTAAGAAGAGAAGGAGGGGGCAATGTGGCGATATGGGATTATACAACCCCATAACACCACCGTTTCATCGGCATGAACGTTCACAGGCAGCGAGAAGAGCAGTCGAAAACCAGAGTAGCAAAACGCGCAGCCTGGTATCCATTGCTCGTACTAGTCACCACGAACTATCAAGCCACGTTTTTCCTGGTAAAGGGTTGAAGGAGGAGAAGTTACCCCCGCCACGGAGAAATTTCCCCAGGCAACGCCAATAAATACGCTGACACGCGAGCGGAAGACCTCTTTTTTCCGAACCATCACGCCTGGAGTCAACATCTCTCTTCTGCTAGCACGCGTCGGGTCAGCAGTTCTTCTAGTAAGTCACCGCTCGGCAAGTAAGCAGATTTTCGTCAGCGCTCGTCAGATTAGGTAGTAATTGCCGCCGCAACGACTATTTAGATAGGAGTTTACGGCGTTGCAAAGACGTCTAGCTAGTCGTCCGCGCAGTAGTGAGGAATTAGTGAAGTATTCTTCTATTAACTAATGCGGGAAGTAAAAAGTTGCCCGTTGTGAGGAAAGCTCTGAAAGTTCTTGATTAACGGAGTAAAAGTTAGGAACGAGCGAGGTACTCGCACTAGCAGTCAGGGAAGTGCAAGGGACATTTTTCTACAAATTGGGCGCAATCGAAGGCGGTAGCAGCCGAGGGAGGAGAAGAGACCGATTAGTGGAGACGGAAGAATACGCGAGTCGACCGGGGAGAAGACGTCGTTCAGGAAGGTAGAAGAAAACGCAAGAGGACAGCGCAGGCAACGCAGAGGTCGGAATCGAGCAACGCGGTGCGCAACCCAGCACGCGACTTCAAGGTTGGAAAGTGGACAATTTCGAGGTAACCTGTAGAACTGTGAAATTAGGTCAAGTTCACGTCGGCAGGAAAAGACTAGATTCAGAAGCGTTAGAAAACTGAGGACACGGGTGGTAATAATTTGCAGCTTTGTAGTGGGAGATTTTGATGCGTTATTGCTTGCCTTGAACCATTCTATTGGAGCAGTCATTATTCTGTTATTAGCAGTTATAATTAAAAGATAAATTGAGAGTAGTGCACTTGCCCACATATTATTCATTGTATGTAATGTTTTAAAGAAAGGCAAGAGATTGTAAATTAAGTTTAATTTCACGTGCAATTGTAACTAGAATAACTTAAATTTAGGCGTATTGAATTTTCAAAGGGAATTCCCAGTACTGGTTAGAGAAATAGCTTCAGAAAGTTAGTTCTGAACAAAATTAAGTGTTCATTCATTAAATAGGCTGTAAAGGTTGCTTATTTGTATTTATTTGATCATTTTTGAAAGTGTGATCCTGTTTTTGATTTGTTTTTTTGTGTCATTAACTCATGCCAGAATTTTGGGTGAATTATATGCTCGTTTATGTGTGATTTGGGTGACTTTTATTGTGTCAAGGGTTCAGACCTTTCTCGTACCCCAAAGATCCTGCTTCCTGAGATTCTAAGCTCGCTTCACGAGCATAATATCTTAACAACCCGCTTACAGTGCATGCGGCTGTGTGTGCAGAAGGTATACGTCGTGTGTGGAGAAAAAGGGGGTGTTAGAATATATATATATGCGTGTGTGTGTGTGTGTGTGTGTGTGTAGTACCGCAACTCCTTCATTCATCTGTTCTGCCCTCCCCTTCACACTCTTCCTTTTTGGTGGTGGTTTGTGTGTGTGTGTGTTGTTGTTTTGTTAAGTTTTTCTTTTTTTCTTCAGTTCTGAAATTTTTTACTCTTGTTAATTATAATTTTTGGCTTTTTAGAAACCAAGAAGGATGAACATATTAAAATGTTGCAAGCAAAGTTATCTGAAAGCCATGGTCAATTTGACGAGGTTTTATGTGAGAAGGAGAGAGAAATAAAAAAAGCAGAGCAAATTGATAACTTGAATAAAGATTTGCACAACAGAAAAGGACAAATACAAAATGAAGTTCAGGAAGTTCGTGGCAAGGTTACCGAAATTAGTGCGGATACGAAGCGTCAGGTCGAAGAACAAGTAATACGAAAATTAGAAGAACAAGAACGCAAGATTCAGGAATTGCGGGAAATAGCAGAAAGTAAAGTAGACGGAGGGGGAGCGTGCCGAGGAGGCAATATTAATGTACCAGCATCACTTAGATTCTCAGGTCATCCAAACGAGAATCCGAACGCTTTTGTTAAATCATTGCAGAGCTTTTTCGTGCTTTCGAATGTCCGCGAAGCACACAAAACTTTATTATTGCATCAAGCGCTAGAAGGCAATGCAAAGGCGTGGCTAGAAACGTTATGCCCGTTGCCAAGTTCATTTGACGAATTTGTAATTAGGTTCCTAGACCGTTACTGGGGAAAGGAACAGCAAATGAATTTCAGAATTTCGTTAATGAGTGGGTATTACCGTAATTCTAGCGGAACCATGCGAGACTACGCGGCACGAAAAATAGCAGCTTTGAAAATGTGTTCTCCTCCCGTGTCGGACGAAGAAATAATTTGCATTCTTACGAGACATTTCCCGTTAAGCATCCAGAATCTGTTACGCAGCGTTGATGTAAAAGATGTGGAAAAATTTCAAGTTTTGTTAGGCAACTATGATTTGGCGTTTGAAAACATGAACCAAACACCGAAGACGACCAAATCAAATGTCAACGCAATGCAAGTAACTCAAGACGCGGCAGTTTTATCGTCGAAGAAAGGAGGGAGCAAAAGGCAAGGTGGATCCCGACCACATAGGCAGGACGGAGGGCCGCGGAACGAAGAGACGGCGAGCTGGGAGGTGCGCGGTCAAGGTCACGACGGCGAGGGAGCAGGTGGTGGAAGAAACGTGAACAGCTTGCAGCGGGCAAGGTCACGGAGTCCGCGAAATGAAATCGGTACAAGAAATCGAACGGGACCGGGAAACACGCCAAGTTCGAGTTGAAGAGGGGTCCCAAATCGAACAAATATTATGACAAACACGCGATCCCTGTAACTGCAAACCGAATTACGAATAATGGAGAAAATTTATGGGAGAATTGGAAAACGAGAAAAGGGGAGAAATGTCCCGTAATTGAAATTAGTTGCGCTGGTGTGCATAGTAAGGCATTGGTAGACACCGGATCAATTAAATCTGTAATATCGGAAGAGTTATATGAAGAGCTAGTAAGCAAGAAAATAAACGTCTTGGAATTACCAACCAATAATACTCGGATGGTAGATGCATGGGGGCGGAAATCTCATCCAGTGGGGAAACAAGTATTGGTGGAAGTGACAATTAGAGGAAAAATGTTTGATATAATTTGTTTGGTGGTGAAGAAATTAATTTACCCATTAATTATCGGAGTGGATTTTTTGGCGGAACATGGCGCTGTTATCGATATAGGAGAAAAGCAAGTTTTAATCAACGGAGAACATGTTTGGGAGGAAGATGAAAGTGAAGAGGCGCGAAATGCACATGTAGATGAGGGAGACGAATCAGAAGAATTCGCAGAAATCGAAATGTGTGGCGTAGAAATGGAAGAAAATGAAATAGAGGAAGAAATAATGAAGAAAGTAATGGAGCAAGATAAATTGAGGGTTGATCAGAAAAATGCGTTGTTACCAAATGTTGATAAGCGTCAAGGATGTTTTTATAAATCATAACGAACCGGTAAAAGGGTATGAGTTTCGAATCGAGCTAACAGATTCACGACCATTTAAAGCGATTACGGTGTACATCAACCCAATTCTTGTAGACGTAAGGAAAGCGGAAGAGGTAGGGAAAGCGGCAGAAGAAGTAAGGAAAGCGGTAGAAGAAGCAAGGAAAGCTGTAGAAGAAGTAAGGAAAACAGAAGAAGTAAGGAAAACGGAAGTAGTAAGGAAAGCGGCAGCAGAAGTAGGGAAAGCGGTAGAAGTAAGGAAAGCGGCAGAAGAAGTAGGGAAAGCAGAAGTAAGGAAAGCGGCTGAAGAAGCTTAAGATTTTATTTCGACGACGAAAAAAAATCTTAAGAAGAGAAGGAGGGGGCAATGTGGCGATATGGGATTATACAACCCCATAACACCACCGTTTCATCGGCATGAACGTTCACAGGCAGCGAGAAGAGCAGTCGAAAACCAGAGTAGCAAAACGCGCAGCCTGGTATCCATTGCTCGTACTAGTCACCACGAACTATCAAGCCACGTTTTTCCTGGTAAAGGGTTGAAGGAGGAGAAGTTACCCCCGCCACGGAGAAATTTCCCCAGGCAACGCCAATAAATACGCTGACACGCGAGCGGAAGACCTCTTTTTTCCGAACCATCACGCCTGGAGTCAACATCTCTCTTCTGCTAGCACGCGTCGGGTCAGCAGTTCTTCTAGTAAGTCACCGCTCGGCAAGTAAGCAGATTTTCGTCAGCGCTCGTCAGATTAGGTAGTAATTGCCGCCGCAACGACTATTTAGATAGGAGTTTACGGCGTTGCAAAGACGTCTAGCTAGTCGTCCGCGCAGTAGTGAGGAATTAGTGAAGTATTCTTCTATTAACTAATGCGGGAAGTAAAAAGTTGCCCGTTGTGAGGAAAGCTCTGAAAGTTCTTGATTAACGGAGTAAAAGTTAGGAACGAGCGAGGTACTCGCACTAGCAGTCAGGGAAGTGCAAGGGACATTTTTCTACAAATTGGGCGCAATCGAAGGCGGTAGCAGCCGAGGGAGGAGAAGAGACCGATTAGTGGAGACGGAAGAATACGCGAGTCGACCGGGGAGAAGACGTCGTTCAGGAAGGTAGAAGAAAACGCAAGAGGACAGCGCAGGCAACGCAGAGGTCGGAATCGAGCAACGCGGTGCGCAACCCAGCACGCGACTTCAAGGTTGGAAAGTGGACAATTTCGAGGTAACCTGTAGAACTGTGAAATTAGGTCAAGTTCACGTCGGCAGGAAAAGACTAGATTCAGAAGCGTTAGAAAACTGAGGACACGGGTGGTAATAATTTGCAGCTTTGTAGTGGGAGATTTTGATGCGTTATTGCTTGCCTTGAACCATTCTATTGGAGCAGTCATTATTCTGTTATTAGCAGTTATAATTAAAAGATAAATTGAGAGTAGTGCACTTGCCCACATATTATTCATTGTATGTAATGTTTTAAAGGCAAGAGATTGTAAATTAAGTTTAATTTCACGTGCAATTGTAACTAGAATAACTTAAATTTAGGCGTATTGAATTTTCAAAGGGAATTCCCAGTACTGGTTAGAGAAATTGCTTCAGAAAGTTAGTTCTGAACAAAATTAAGTGTTCATTCATTAAATAGGCTGTAAAGGTTGCTTATTTGTATTTATTTGATCATTTTTGAAAGTGTGATCCTGTTTTTGATTTGTTTTTTTGTGTCATTAACTCATGCCAGTATTTTGGGTGAATTATATGCTCGTTTATGTGTGATTTGTGTGACTTTTATTGTGTCAAGGGTTCAGACCTTTCTCGTACCCCAAAGATCCTGCTTCCTGAGATTCTAAGCTCGCTTCACGAGCATAATATCTTGACAACCCGCTTACAGTGCATGCGGCTGTGTGTGCAGAAGGTATACGTCGTGTGTGGAGAAAAAGGGGGTGTTAGAATATATATATATATGTGTGTGTGTGTGTGTGTGTAGTACCGCAACTCCTTCATTCATCTGTTCTGCCCTCCCCTTCACACTCTTCCTTTTTGGTGGTGGTTTGTGTGTGTGTGTGTGTTGTTTTGTTAAGTTTTTCTTTTTTTCTTCAGTTCTGAAATTTTTTACTCTTGTTAATTATAATTTTTGGCTTTTTAGAAACCAAGAAGGATGAACATATTAAAATGTTGCAAGCAAAGTTATCTGAAAGCCATGCTCAAATTGACGAGTTATTATGTGAGAAGGAGAGAAAAATAAAAAAAGCAGAGCAAATTGATAACTTGAATAAAGATTTGCACAACAGAAAAGGACAAATACAAAATGAAGTTCAGGAAGTTCGTGGCAAGGTTACCGAAATTAGTGCGGATACGAAGCGTCAGGTCGAAGAACAAGTAATACGAAAATTAGAAGAACAAGAACGCAAGATTCAGGAATTGCGGGAAATAGCAGAAAGTAAAGTAGACGGAGGGGGAGCATGCCGAGGAGGCAATATTAATGTACCAGCATCACTTAGATTCTCAGGTCATCCAAACGAGAATCCGAACGCTTTTGTTAAATCATTGCAGAGCTTTTTCGTGCTTTCGAATGTCCGCGAAGCACACAAAACTTTATTATTGCATCAAGCGCTAGAAGGCAATGCAAAGGCGTGGCTAGAAACGTTATGCCCGTTGCCAAGTTCATTTGACGAATTTGTAATTAGGTTCCTAGACCGTTACTGGGGAAAGGAACAGCAAATGGATTTCAGAATTTCGTTAATGAGTGGGTATTACCGTAATTCTAGCGGAACCATGCGAGACTACGCGGCACGAAAAATAGCAGCTTTGAAAATGTGTTCTCCTCCCGTGTCGGACGAAGAAATAATTTGCATTCTTACGAGACATTTCCCGTTAAGCATCCAGAATCTGTTACGCAGCGTTGATGTAAAAGATGTGGAAAAATTTCAAGTTTTGTTAGGCAACTATGATTTGGCGTTTGAAAACATGAACCAAACACCGAAGACGACCAAATCAAATGTCAACGCAATGCAAGTAATTCAAGACGCGGCAGTTTTATCGTCGAAGAAAGGAGGGAGCAAAAGGCAAGTTGGATCCCGACCACATAGGCAGGACGGAGGGCCGCGGAACGAAGAGACTGCGAGCAGGGAGGTGCGCGGTCAAGGTCACGACGGCGAGGGAGCAGGTGGTGGAAGAAACGTGAACAGCTTGCAGCGGGCAAGGTCACGGAGTCCGCGAAATTAAATCGGTACAAGAAATCGAACGGGACCGGGAAACACGCCAAGTTCGAGTTGAAGAGGGGTCCCAAATCGAACAAATATTATGACAAACACGCGATCCCTGTAACTGCAAACCGAATTACGAATAATGGAGAAAATTTATGGGAGAATTGGAAACCGAGGAAAGGGGAGAAATGTCCCGTAATTGAAATTAGTTGCGCTGGTGTGCATAGTAAGGCATTGGTAGACACAGGATCAATTAAATCTGTAATATCGGAAGAGTTATACGAAGAGCTAGTAAGCAAGAAAATAAACGTCTTGGAATTACCAACCAATAATACTCGGATGGTAGATGCATGGGGGCGGAAATCTCATCCAGTGAGGAAACAAGTATTGGTGGAAGTGACAATTAGAGGAAAAATGTTTGATATAATTTGTTTGGTGGTGAAGAAATTAGTTTACCCATTAATTATCGGAGTGGATTTTTTGGCGGAACATGGCGCTGTTATCGATATAGGAGAAAAGCAAGTTTTGATCAACGGAGAAAATGTTTGGGAGGAAGATGAAAGTGAAGAGGCGCGAAATGCACATGTAGATGAGGGAGACGAATCAGAAGAATTCGCAGAAATCGAAATGTGTGGCGTAGAAATGGAAGAAAACGAAATAGAGGAAGAAATAATGAAGAAAGTAATGGAGCAAGATAAATTGAGGGTTGATCAGAAAAATGCGTTGTTCCAAATGTTGGTAAGCGTCAAGGATGTTTTTATAAATCATAACGAACCGGTAAAAGGGTATGAGTTTCGAATCGAGCTAACAGATTCACGACCATTTAAAGCGATTACGGTGTACATCAACCCAATTCTTGTAGAAGTAAGGAAAGCGGAAGAAGTAGGGAAAGCGGCAGAAGTAAGGAAAGCGGTAGAAGAAGCAAGGAAAGCGGTAGAAGAAGTAAGGAAAACGGCAGAAGAAGTAAGGAAAACGGAAGTAGTAAGGAAAGCGGCAGCAGAAGTAGGGAAAGCGGTAGAAGTAAGGAAAGCGGCAGAAGAAGTAGGGAAAGCAGAAGTAAGGAAAGCGGCTGAAGAAGCTTAAGATTTTATTTCGACGACGAAAAAAAATCTTAAGAAGAGGAGGGGGCAATGTGGCGATATGGGATTATACAACCCCATAACACCACCGTTTCATCGGCATGAACGTTCACAGGCAGCGAGAAGAGCAGTCGAAAACCAGAGTAGCAAAACGCGCAGCCTGGTATCCGTTGCTCGTACTAGTCACCACGAACTATCAAGCCACGTTTTTCCTGGTAAAGGGTTGAAGGAGGAGAAGTTATCCCCGCCACGGAGAAATTTCCCCACGCAACGCCAATAAATACGCTGACACGCGAGCGGAAGACATCTTTTTTTCGAACCATCACGTCTGGAGTGAACATCTCTCTTCTGCTAGCACGCGTCGGGTCAGCAGTTCTTCTAGTAAGTCACCGCTCGGCAAGTAAGCAGATTTTCGTCAGCGCTCGTCAGATTAGGTAGTAATTGCCGCCGCAACGACTATTTAGATAGGAGTTTACGGCGTTGCAAAGACGTCTAGCTAGTCGTCCGCGAAGTAGTGAGGAATCAGTGAAGTATTCTTCTATTAACTAATACGGGAAGTAAAAATTTGCCCGTTGTGAGGAAAGCTCTGAAAGTTCTTGATTAACGGAGTAAAAGTTAGGAACGAGCGAGGTACTTGCACTAGCAGTGAGGGAAGTGCAAGGGACATTTTCTACAAATTGGGCGTAATCGAAGGCGGTAGCAGCCGTGGGAGGAGAAGAAACCGATTAGTGGAGACGGAAGAATACGCGAGTCGACCGGGGAGAAGACGTCGTTCAGGGAGAAAGAAAAAGACGCAAGAGGACAGCGCAGGCGACGCAGAACTTCGGAATCGAGCAACGCGGTGCGCAACCCAGCACGCGACTTCAAGGTTGGAAAACGGACAGTTTCGAGGTAACCTGTAGAACTGTGAAATTAGGTCAAGTTCACGTCGGCAGGGAAAAGACTAGATTCAGAAGTGTTAGAAAACTGAGGACACGGGTGGTAATAATTTGCAGCTTTGTAGTGGGAGATTTAATGCGTTATTGCTTGCCTTAAACCATTCTATTGGAGCAATCATTATTCTGTTGTTAGCAGTTATAATTAAAAGATAAACTGAGAGTAGTGCGCTTGCCCAAATATTATTTATTGTATGTAATATTTTAAAGGCAAGAGAATGTAAATTAAGTTTAATTTCACGTGCAATTGTAACTAGAATTACTTAAATTTAGGCGTATTGAGTTTTCAAAGGGAATTCCCAGTACTGGTTAGAGAAATTGCTTCAGAAAGTTAGTTCTGAACAAAATTAAGTGTTCATTCATTAAATAGGCTGTAAAGGTTGCTTATTTGTATTTATTTGATTTTTTAAAATGTGATCCTGTTTTAGATTTGTTTTTTTTTTTGTGTCATTAACTCATGCCAGAATTTTGGGTGAATTATATGCTCGTTTGTGTGTGATTTGTGTGACTTTTATTGTGTCAAGGGTTCAGACCTTTCTCGTACCCCAAAGATCCTGCTTCCTGAGATTCTAAGCTCGCTTCACGAGCATAATATCTTAACAACCCGCTTATAGTGCATTCGGCTGTGTGGGCAGAAGGTATACAGTTTGTGTGTGGTAAAGGGGGTGTTAGAAAATATATATATATAGATATAACATCAATATTTTTGTCTTTATTGGTAAATAATTTCATTGTACTAAAGGGTTATAGTAGTAGAAAGTCAAATAAGGAGATCACCATATTTTTTTACAAATACCATCTGTGTGAAAAAGCATAGTGGACTCCGTGACTGATGTTCTCTTATTGTTCCTCTTAGATTGTTTACTATAATGTAATATAACAAAAACTTTAGCCACAGCAACGCGTGGCCGGGTCAGCATATATACATATATATATATATATATATATATATATATATATATATATATATATATATATATATATATATATATATATGTGTGTGTGTGTGTGTGTGTGTGTGTGTGTGTGTGTGTATATATATATTTGAATTATTGAATCAAACAGCTTTCATCACAATATACTTGTAAGGAAAATTCAATCTATTTGCATTTTGTGATAATCCATGTCTCCAGTTTGTCCAATAGTTAAAATAAAAGTTAATATGAATAAAGTTAAAGTTAATAGTTAAAATTTAAAATTAGTCAAAAGTTAAAATTAAAAAGTAAAAATTTAAAGTAAAAATTTAAAAGTTAAAATTATGTTTTCTTCGCATGTGTCTGACTAAATTGCTTTTATCTGAGTAGGTTTTTTGGCACATGGAGCATTCATAGTGTACTCCAGTGTGGAGCCTCGCATGCCTGGCTTTTCCGAGCGAAGCTTTTTGGGCAATCTGAGCATTTATGATGGCGCTCACCTATGTGGGTCATCATGTGCTTGTTTAAATTCCCTTTACATTTGAAGCTCATTAGGCAGACTACACACTGATGTGGGCGTAAATTTTTTTCCAATTCACTTGTAGCAGAGTTGTTTTGCACCAGAATCTTTTCTTTTTCTTTGTTGTAAGCTGCTTGCTGTAAATTATCCAATTCACAACTTAATGTTAAGAAAATGAATCAAAACTCGTGCAACATGCTGAACAAGAATACTTACCATTTGTTCTTTCAAACTTGCCGATTTTTCTTCGTAATTGCTCTTCTTATTCCCACATTCTTTAACCTTCTCAAAGAATTTCACTTTCAAGTCTGTGTACTTGGCTTTCAGAACTTCAGCAGCCTTGAGATGCTCTTCAGATTCTTTTTTAATAGAATAATTTTCTTCAGTCTGCATCTTCATAAGATCGTCAATTGCTTTCTGCTTTTGATTTAAATCTTCATCCAGAGATTGTATTTTGTTATTCAGTTCCTTTACTGACTCCTCAGTTTCAATTAACTTGGTTTCAAGAATCGCTTTTTCATTCTTCAAACTTTCGTTTTCACAAACCATTATTCTCTTTTCTGTCAACTCTTCATCAAGAACAGCAACTTTTTTAAGGAGAGCAATAATTTTATCTTTTCTGTTGTGCAAATCCTTATTCAAGAAATCAATATTCTCTGCTTGTTTTTTTTATTTCTCTCTCTTTCTCACATAATATCTCGTCAATTTGAGCATGACTTTCAGATAACTTTGCTTGTAACATTTTAATATGTTCATCCTTCTTGGTTTCTAAAAAGCCAAAAATTATAATTAACAAGAGTAAAAAATTTCAGAACTGAAGAAAAAAAGAAAAACTTAACAAAACAACAACAACAAACACACACACACACAAACCACCACCAAAAAGGAAGAGTGTGAAGGGGAGGGCAGAACAGATGAATGAAGGAGTTGCGGTACTAAGAGGAGATGCAACAAGACAAGAGATGATCAAGTCCGGGACAAAGCGGAATAATGAAAGAGATGGAATGAAAAAAACTATACATAAGGCCATTGCCAATGAAAACACGATAACAAACACATACATACCACTCACAACGACCATGAATATGAATAGAAATAACCCGATATTAAACAACAAATACTTTACACACAAATTCAGTATACAATTGAATGATCTAAAGTAAAAGATAATTAGGAATTACTATTTCACATAGTATAGAGAAAGAATTTTAATGCAGCAGTAAGAACAGCAATTTTTTGATAGAAAAACTTATTGTAGGCTTTTGGAAAAGTGGATAAATCTTGTTCTAACATGTAAATTGCTACTGCTAACCAATAGTATATAGTAGGATTTATTTAAATGTGCAGTTAACATAAATCAGCTGTTCATTGATTCATCTATTCGGGAACTTGAACATCCCCATAGCGACATATTAGCTCTTGATTGGATGAAACAGCTGATTTACATCATGCACCTGAAATAAATCGTATTATAGTTTAAAATCATGTTTCGTAGGAGTTTATTCCAAAAATAAAATTGGTTTATAGCAAAACACTTGTCAGTCTATGAAAAACGCTAGGAACTTCACTGTCAGAATTTTCACAAAGATTATTATATCAGTTACACCACAACCATGGCGCATCTTATTTTTGTTGAATTCTGAGTTTCAAAATAGCAAAAGTTCAAAATTATTTTTCTTAATAATATCAGTTTTTTAAAGACATCTTTAAATAAGGTTGTGTTCAATTTTTAAAAAATCTGAATTTTTGTGAGAAATATATAAACAATTTTCAAAACTTATTTTTGAAAATGGCTTCCAATTTTTTCTTTAAAATAGCTGAAAGTATGCTTATAAAAATAAATATGTTCTTTAAATTAGATCTTCAAGTAAGGTCATGTGAAATTCTTTGAAAAACATGAATAGTTTTGTGTTATGTTTGCAAAA
>JAZDUA010000723.1:0-52500 GCA_038098605.1 Gryllus longicercus
TTTTTGGCTCTCGCCAAAGCCCTCTTTACATCAAGCCGACTAATTTCAGGTTCCCATTCTTGCCAATGTGTGCATTCCAAATCTTGTTGGTATTCCACTCTATTTTCTTGCAATAATGTTTCGTAGCAGTCAATCCATTTTGTAGGAGTTATTATTTGTATTTTGCTTCTGTTACAGTTTTTTCTCATATTTTTAATTGTTTTCATGCTTCAGTTGATCTGTTATATCCCAATGTACTATCTATATCCCTACATAATCTCTCCCAGTGTTCATTTTTTTCGATTTTTACTAATTCTTTAACTTCTTTTCTCTTTTCTACATATTCCTTTCGTGTGTCGTCATTCCTATTTGAAATCCATGCCAAATATATTTTTTTTCTTTTTCTTAATCATGCTTTCTAAATTTTCGCTAAATTTCTCTACAAACTTGCTTTTTTCTTGCTCCACTCCTAAAATTTCCTTAGCTGCTTCAAAAACAGCCTCTTTTAAATGATTGTACATTTCTTCGGGACTTTTATCTTCTGAGATTTCTAGCTTATTCTTAATTCTGTTTTGGTAGAGCATCTCAACACTGTATTGTTTTAAAAGGTCTGTTTTAAAATTTACATTTTTTTCTTCAATTAATAAGTCAGTATCTTTTTCAGTACATCTTCGTTTATTTCTAAAAGGAAAAACATGTTTGCTCACTACCATATGACGATCAGTTCCACATTCTGGTTGACGGTATACTCTCACATCATTCAGTTTAACTCTTCTCTCATTCTTCACCACAACTAAATCAGTTACAGATTGTATATTTCTTACTGGATCTATTCGTGTATATTTGTGGATGTTTTTATGTCTGAACAACGTATTCCCTACACATAGTGCATGTTCCTTACATAGGTTGATTAATATTTTTCCACCGTCATTAATACTTTCCTCTCCGTATTGACCTACTACTTCACGTTCTCTATTACCTACTCTGCTATTAAAATCCCCAATTAATATTATTTCATTTTGATACGGAATACTCGCTATAGTTTCGCTGAAGTCTTGAAAGAACTTATTCTTTTCATCTACAAGTGCATTATCATTTACGGCATATACCCCTAAAATTGTTATCTTATGACGAAAAACGTTCATGTCTATTCTTAGTATCCTTTCATTAATATTCTCTATCTGTTTAATGAATTTTGTCCATTTACGTTTAATAAGGAAAGAGACTCCACTTCTAGCTCTAAAATCTTTGGGTACACCACTCCAAATATGAAGATATTCATTCAAAATTTCTTCCCCTGTCCCTTTTTTCTTCGTTTCCGTAAGTATAATTATGTCCAGGTTCATTTTTTCAACTTCTGAGATGACCTCCCTCTGCTTTGTTCGTAGGCCTTGTATATTCCATGTTCCAATTTTCATTGTCCGTTTTCGTAGCCTTTGTCGTAAATTTAATTTTGGTCCGGTCCGAGGCATATTTAAATCGCATTGAACTGAAGTTTTTTTATGGAGCCGGGATGTTAGCCCTGCGTCCAACCCCCATGTTTAATCCTGGAGGTAGACTTTTTTTTCAGGGTTGTCATCCCTTAGGAAGGTTGGTTCTTCTACACCTACGGAGGCCCCCCTCCCCCCTTGGTTTTCTGTCAGGGTTTCCTTCCCTTAGCTCATGGTTCCCGTTTTAAGACGCCGGAAACTCGCCCTTTTGTCCCACCCTTTTCGTTCCTCTGTAGGTTCTCACCACGCAGAGCATCCAGGGCCACCACGAGGAGGTTTGGGAAGGGACTTGATGACTCAGCCTTTCTACAAAGGTTCCCCATTACAGGAGGGTTTTTCCTGGTATTTAATGGTGTATACCTATGAGCCTCAGTATACCCCACAAGGGCCCGAGTCGTCCATTAGGACCCCTATAACACACTCTTCGATAATAATCAATATATTTAACGTCTGTTATGTTTATTTTATTGTAAGTTTCTTGACCTTAATAAAACAGACTGAGCTTTTTATAACAATTTATTTCATGTTATATTTAACGTTTCGACCCTATTTGGGGTCTTTTTCAAAAAACAATTTAAAAATATAAAGTAATTTGTATTGAATAAAATGGTACCACATATTTGATAAAGTGATACATTGAGAGGAACTTATTATTATTATTATTATTATTATTATTATTATTATTATTATTATTATTATTATTATTATTATTATTATTATTATTAACAAATTATCCAGTGTCCAGGTTAGTTAACATAAATAATAAGCATGTTCATAAAAAAGTGTCATTCACATAAAAAATAAAGTCAGCTTCATCCGGTCAACTGGTATAACAGAAGTCGTTTTTTTGTTGTTTTTTTTAATATTGATTACAGGTTCACAGTCTACAAATGATGCAAATCATTTTTTTAGTCTAAAAAACATCAGAGTTTACATATGCATTAAGAAGTGTGAAAGAGAATGCAGGGTGTCAAAGAGAGTCATCAGTATCAAAGTATCAGTTTCAAAGAGTATGCAGAGATGTGGGAATGACCACCATGTTGAGGTCAAAAAATATTACAACATCTATGAGTGGTTCTGGATCTATTGGAATAAGGTGAAATAATTATGTCAAAAACTATTTAATAGGAGACAAGTGAATATATAATGAGATAAGTAACATTTTAGAAGTTATCCAAATAGTGACCCGGGAAAATTACGAAGTGGCATGTCATAAAAAATTCAAGTGAATTACATATTAAACAGTGGAAACAGTAAAACTATAAAAGAAGAAAATTGGTACAGTGTCGATGAGATTGAGGGTGCCAAAACAAAAACCATTTTTTTACTATGTAAAGGGAAGAAGGAAGGAAGGGATTAAGTTTGTAAGATAGGTTGATAGATGTCATTCAGTTGTTCTGTGTCTATTTGCAGGTTAATAAGTTAACATTATTCAATATCTTATATTGCATGCAATGAATTGTCATATAAAAGGTTCAAAAATTCAAATAATAAACAAACTTGTTTTGGTTAGGGAACTAGGGAAAAGGGAATTGATCTAATTGCCTATAACTAGAATGACTGTGTTCGAATTTTGTTTTCCTACTTTCAGTATCAGATAGAAAACTTTTAAGCTGTATTTTATCGACATTGAAAATGATAATCATGTCTTATGGTTATCAGCAGCTGGTTGTAATAGTGCATTATGGAACGATGATGTAATGAGTATTAATATACGAAAATCATAAACTTCACACGATTATATTAATACACTTTACATCGAGTTTAATACGCTACTCTTTGTACGACGTATGATAACTTTTGTAAGTTAAACATTTACTTTGAATCTGTTCGCGGCAGTTGTCATGCAGTATTCAGCCAAGGCAACTTAGCAGACAGCTTCCCTCCACCCTACCGTGGGTGGCTGTGTTAGTCAAAGGGGATCAAAGTGAAATTACGATCCAATTTATGTAAATAATATTCCACGTAAGAAATTATTAATAGTAAAAGAAATTTAAACAGACAAGCATAATATAATATTAATGCGGTTTTAATGTACACAATCGAATGAAGCATTTTCTTGAACGATTCCTAAAGATTCATTAAGAGTCAATAATTGGTTGGTAATCTTCTCTGTGATTGGTCAAGAACATCTATCATAATGAAGTTTGTATTGTCATGACTATCATTATGCAAGGGGTTGTAGCACTCAAATGACAGAATTATATAATGGGAGTAGAAAAACATATCTCGGTGATGACGAACTACTAATTTGTGCATTGATTTCGAATCAACTAATTCGTGCAACTTAGTCGCAAAATGCATATTACACAGTGCGCAGCAAAATTAATCCTATTGATTTGATAATATTTGACTTTTTTCTCCCAGATTAAGTGAGCACAACTGTTGGAAAGTATCTAATTTATTTGAAAAGACTCTTTCGCTGATCGAATGCCGGAAGCGGCGTGGACGCGTTAGAAGGAGATCTGTCGATTGGGGGGGGGGGGGGAGCTGGCGGGCAACAAGTGTCGGAGCTAACACCGCCTCCGGCGATTAGCCTGATGCCCCCGAGGCCCCGTTCCTCCGTCACCATCGCTTCCACCAGAGGTCACCCTCACCTATTCAAACCTCTTTCGCCCATCTGCCGTCTTTGCCGCTACAGTTTTCATTCACTGCTTCCACTGCAAAAGTGTTGTATTGGCGTATCCTCGTCGCTGCCACCTTCACTACTGTCATCGTCCCGGCTGCCGTCTGAGCCAATACCCCGACCGCAGCTACTACCACCACCACCACCACCACCATTGCAGCAGCTAACGCCACCGCGCATTACCGGATTAGGTGGCCGCGGCGTGGCTTTGACTCTACCGACGGCGGCGGCGGCGGCGGCGGTGGCGGCGACTGACAGCTGGTCGCCACCCCTCCTTCCTGCCCAGGCTCCCGACCCGCGCCCCTTCCCCGCCCGTCTGTTCAACGGGTGGGCAAGCTCGCGGACGGACGAACGCCGGGACCCGATTAATTACTGCGATTTGCTCCTCCCTCCCCCGGCCAGAGCCTGCAGCACTGCGTTCGCAATCCTCCCTCCCCTCCCCTCCCCTCCCCCTCCCCCCTCCGCGCCCTCCGGCACCACCGCCTCTTCGCCTGGTAAAGAGGCTCGTTCTCCGCGCTGTGAAGTATTGCGCTTGCCCCACGGGGTGCTTCCGCCAACAATACACTAATAGGATCACAT
Organism: Gryllus longicercus; assembly: GCA_038098605.1. Taxonomy (NCBI): domain Eukaryota; kingdom Metazoa; phylum Arthropoda; class Insecta; order Orthoptera; family Gryllidae; genus Gryllus; species Gryllus longicercus. The sequence continues at coordinate 4,675 of JAZDUA010000723.1, forward strand.
GATCCCTTGTGATAACTTCATTCATTACTATTCAGCGAGGCTTCAAGAGCTCAGTAATCAATGTTTTCCTCTGATATGTGGGGAGGGTAATAGTCTGTAATTTAATTCCCATTTTCTAATGTAGTAACCTGTGATCTTTACACTGAAGAGTGCATTGAAAAATTACGAGCTGCCGTAACGCTATTGACGGAGCTCCTGTTTGCATTGTCTAAAAAAACGTTTGCAAGGAAATGCATGATGTGTGATTGCAAAATACAGGGGGTGGTCATTATTTCTGCAAGATATTTTTATATCTATCTTCATCATATTGAAAAATGTTATTTAAAATTCAGGATACAAACGTTTTATTTTATAAATTACCCTCTTTTAGCGAGCACTTTTGATTTTTAATTGTTTGTTTTTATTTTTGACCCCCACTTCTTTTTTCATAGCGAACATGACCAGGTCGCTCTTTTAGCGTGACCGCTTGCCGAGTTTGCATAAGGAAAAGGGAATAACGAAGGGGAAACAATGAAGGACAGAGCCTTCGAGGGACGTTTCCCCGAACGTGGAGGTAGGGTAAGTTACCAAAGGCGCTCGCCTGATGACCCGCAAATACCGTATTATTACTTTCCTGTATACCCACGTACATATTGAATTGAATTGAATTAATGCCTTATTTTACGTGGCGAGACTCAGGTCATTAGGCCTGCTCTTCCGTCTGACCACGTAAATTTCGCTACGCTCCTTTCACCAACTAGCAGAGAAAGGAGGTATTTCTTGGGCGAGAAACAGGCGATCCTGTCGTACATACGGAGTAATAGACGTAGTAAATATACGTAATATAGGGAAATTTATGTAATGCTTGGGAAAATGAATTTCGAGATTTCAACGGAAATACACGATTTGGGGTCCCCTTGTATCGATAGTGTTGTTTTTTTTGTTGTTGTTTTTTGTTTTTCAAAACGTTCGTCCGTCCGGTGTATGTGAACAACACTAGCATCTAAACCATGCATAGCGTTTTTTTCCAAATTGAAGAAACCTCTGTCTATTTGGTCTGAGTCAAAGCTCTGCATTTTGAAAATCATTCGTTAGTTTTGGGGGTACTTTACATGATGTGTTTGAGACATTTTCAACATTCTCTCAAAAATGGCTCCAAAGTTTTTATTTAAATTTCTTATAATAGTAGAGTAAAATGCACTTATAAATGTGGCATAGCTACGATTTTGGAGGTTAAATCTAAATTTTCGTAAATATCGGAAGTTTGACTTTTTTTGGGTCTTTTGTCAACTACTAAATTAAAGATAGAGATTTTTCCTTCAAATGAAATATTTTGGCTATAATTTGCTCTTTCATTATGATCCTATACATTTTTTTGAAAATTTAACTAGTTTTCGCGCAATATTACGTACAATATTTGCTATTCTGAAAATTTCAAGAACAAGATTTTCTCACACACTTTATTCACATTACATTTATGAGTACATATGCTTTAAATAATGCCATACAATGCTTCTCGAAAACTCAACCGTCTTATGTAAAAACTAGTTCAAAAATCTGCATACATTTCAGAAATGCTCAAGCGCCATTTTCTCAAAAACGCGTATAATTTTTGTCTTCAAACGTTTCGACGGGGTAGTGGTAATTGCACTGTTTAATATGACTAAAAGTTCATTTTGGGGTATTTTCTGTTTTTTCTGTCTTGGTGTTACTTGATACTCAAAGCGCGTTGATTTCTACGTAGGCGTCTAGAAGCATGCGACTGCCACAGCCTGGCAATATCCGTCGCGCCGCGAGGAAAAGCGATCAGTTTCATTAGCCGCTTACGCCATCCCGTTACCAAAAGCATCTAGTATATTATTAGGCGAGTAATAGAGCCTTCAGAGGTGGAACCTTATTTCAACAGAGCGAGAGGCATTGAAGGGTGTCAAGGCTGCATTACAATTCTTAGAGGACAATATAGAGTGATGTATGAAGAGAGCACGAACTGTGGAGAAGGGTCTAGAGGAATTACTAACGAAAAAATAAAAAAAGCAAACAATTGAAAAGAAATTGATTTTTAAGGACAAATAAAGATGTTGAAATTTTCAGTTCATTTTGTTAGTATATTTTGCTTAGGGACAAATTCCGTTTAATTTTAATATCCTCTGATAAAGATAAAGATTTTTCTTTCAAATGAAATTTGTTGAGCATAATTAATTCTTTTATTAAAGTCATATACAGTTTTTTTCAAAACTTTAGTAGTTTTCGCGCACTATTGTGTAAAATATGTAATATGTGCAATATTAAAGAATAACAAAAACAAAATTTTCTCAAAAACGGCCGCAAATTTTTTCTTAAATCTTTTGGTAGGGTTAGTGCTAATTACACTATATAAGATGACGTAAACTTCATATTGCCCCATTCTTTTTTTTTCTTCTTCAAAAATTACAAAAATGTAATTGTTTTGTCTTGCCTCTCAAGTCCTTTGTATTTACATTTGCGGCAATTTGTTTACATAATGCATTTATGAGCACATGTTCTTTAAATAATGTCAGATAAAGTTTCTCGAAAACTCAACAGTTTTCTGTGACAATGAGCTCAATATTCAGCATTTCCAGAATCACTCAAACGCCATTGTCTCAAAAATGGTTCCAATTTTTTAAAACTTTTCCAACAGAGAGTTCTGATCTCACTGTTTAAAATGAGATAGAATTAATTTTGCTGTATCCTTTTTTTCATAAATTACAAAATTGTATTTTTTTAAATATCTCTCTCGCTTTTAATATGTATATTTCTAGAGATTTGTAAACACTGTTGCATTTATAAGTGAAAGCACTTAAAATGGCTTCAAATTAAGTTTTTCGAAATCTCAATTGTTTTCTGGGAAAAGAGGTTCAAGTTTTGAATTTACAGCAGCGCTTAAACGCCATTTTCTTAAAAGCTGTTCCAAATTTTTCAATGAATATTACCATTTAGGACGAGATTTTACTGTTATTTAATATTCGTGAAATAATATATCCGTTTTACTATTAGGAAACCTAGAAATTAAGAAAATTTGAAAAAATGTGCCTTGGGCGGGGATAGTTGGCAGATGGCAAGAGTAGTGGCAAGTCAGAATATCTAGCCGAAACTAAAGGAAATAGAAAACTAATGCGGGAAAGTCTGTCCGAGAATTTTCTGGAAATCAAATACCGTATACAAATAATAAAATATGGATAACATCTCTGTAAAGAAATTGAATGTTAATCAAATGAGCTTCAGGATATGCAAATGCAATTTTTCTGCATGATATGCATTTATGTATTTATTTTGATATCTGATGTTTCCAAACAACGCAACATTCTAGTTATTATTAACCTCTACCATTTATTCGAGAAAATAATAATACAATTTTTATATTATTATATATAAGTTTTTTGTTTATTAGAAAAAATTGATAAGTCAATTCGTTTGTTTGGACCACAATGTACCTTGTAAAAATTATATTATAAACTATATTTTTAAAAGTCTCAAAGCGTTAGAAGTTTAGTCCGACTACAATACTTGTGGTTATTTACTGCATGGCAAATTAGTTTTCTCTTCATCCGTTCCTCGAGATCATTTGCAAAATTGCAAACTTGCTAATGGAATATCTGTAAATATTGATAAGTAAATTATTCAAGCTAGTTTTTTCTTCCTACAAACATTGCATTATTATGTGTGAAAAACGCGACTTTGATGAGCGAAAATGCTTCCTGGTAGATTGCAATCCAGCAGATTGCTAGGTACAAATGATGAATTACATGTACCTGCTTCCTCTCCCTGGACTTTAAACTCTGAAATATTAATCTTATTCAGCCATGACTCATACACAGTTCATTATGTTTTCAAGAATTATTGTCTAAATTTAAAACAGATGATTTTACTCTAACTCCCTTGGTAGTTAAAGTTATCTCCTGTACCTAAAGAGTCCCAGCTATCACTACGAATAAAATGAGAAGGTGCTTGACAGTTCGCAGTCACATGTGTCCAGTGCCGTATCCTAAGCAAATGAGAATCCGAAACTTTGACAGCTGCTCAATGATGTCACCTCAAATTACAAATGTTTTGCTTGGCCCTAAAGTTGCAAAGACGCACTTCACTGGAATTTCACAGCTGAGTTACTACAAATGCAGAGAAAGAGTAATCGGGATAAAATTCGCTGCGTTAGCAGCAATTGCGAATAGAGTATAGAGTTAGTTTTTTTGTTAGGATATAGCTACCACCCCACGATGTGCGATTTACAGTAACAAACAACTCTTTTAAATCGTTTTTTGTTCATGTAAATCGTACATCGTGTCGTGGGAGCTATATCCAAACGGGACAGATTGCGTTGTACGCGGACGCACCGACCCCCTCTATACCCAGCTACCAACCAACTTATTTTATTTGGACCTTAACAGTAAAAATGCTCTTGATCTGTGTAAAAATAATAAACCACAATTAATCCAAACTTGGAAAAGGTCCAAACAAGAAAAGGTGAGGGGAGTGTCCAAACGACAGTTATAGTACTATCTTCTTCATAATATGCATGGTTGTAGATATTATAATAATGTAACTTCAATACGATGCCGAGTTGCGTTGACTTATCCTTTGAAATATCACGCTTCTTAACTTGTAGATTCTTCGCAAATCGTTTCAAAGATTCTTCATAGCAGCATCTTAAGTATTCAGTGTCAGTTTGTTCATTTGTTCTCTAAGTTTTTGAATTAAAAGATGAATCCCATTTTCACTTCCATGAAAAAAGATCGTAATAGTAGGTAAAGGCACACTTTCTTGATCATCAGATCTTGTGGCAGAAAGAATTATCCAAAAACTCTCCAGTAGATCATCCTTGATACGACTTTTATCAAATACTTTTAATGTATCAGTAACTCGTATCCTGGTGGACACTAGCACCTATGGAGAGGCGTTATGTAAGCCACGCAATCGCCTTCTTGCGATCGGAAGAGACGAGAAGCACCGCCGGCCGGGAATGTACTCGTACTACCCAGCTCTGCGCTGCAGCCGGAAGCGGCGGCGGCGGCGGCAGCTGCGCCTGCACCCCGTGCCACGCTCCCTCCCCCACCCCGCCCCGCCCCGCCCCGCCCCCGCCTCCGCCGCCGGGGGCTCGCGGCCCGCCGCAACAGGCGAACAAAAGCGGCGACGGGCGAACAAAGCCGTTTGTTTTGGAGCGCGCGGGGCGCGGGCGGGCGGGGCAAAATCACTCAAAGCGCGCTGCAACGACTTTTTAATTCGAGTTGCGTGGTGGTAATGAACTCAGGATTAACAAAGGCCGGGCCGGCACACGCTGCCGCGCGCCGGGAGGGAGGGCGGACGGGCGGGCGGACGGGCCGGGGCGCGGCTCGGCTGGGGTGGGGGTGGGGGCGGGGCTCGGAGGGAGGGGCGGGACGCAGCGCAGAGCGGAGGCGACGGCCGCTGCGCAATGCACGCGGCGCCCGCTCCGCAGATGCCGCCGCTGCCAGCCGGGGAGCCGCACTACCGCGTCGATAGCCTTCTACGAGTAGCACATTCACTCGTTTTGCTACTGTACTCTTTCTCTACGGACGTCGCTCTTGGGCTACTCTTGTGGCGTCTTTGCCGGGGCAAATAATTACAGACGTGAACGGCTTGTAAATATTTAGTATTTATTAGAATAAAAATACCCCGACACCATAATACTATATACAATATTTACAAATAAATTTGACCGTTACAAGAAGGAACCTTCCCTGGTTACCACCACCGCTGGCCCGATAATTAATTACCATATCCGGTGTGATGCACCAGTACCTTACGCGAGCATACATGCGAGTATGCCGCACCGACCGTCACGACGTAGCACGCCGGCTTCGGTTCCCCGCCTCGGTAGCCTATGCATTACAATGCAACGCGCACAACCCACACGACGCCCTACCGACGCGCCCAAACCTGAAGAATCAGAAGAACAGAAGGAAGCTCTTAAGTCGGAGTCCGCTTATATACCCTCTGGGCAGGCTGACGGAACCGCGTCACCCGCAGTGTCCGCCGACGCGTTTCCTCCGGCTTCGGGGTTACCAAGTATGCACCCACGACACGGCACCCCTTCCCATCCGCTCCTTAGCCTTTGTGCAGCCCAGCGTCACTTCCGCCAGCGCTGTCCACATGGCTGATATAGTACGTTTGTACTGGCGACAGATATGACGCCACACTCTCTTTGGTCGACGAGGGCGCAAACACTTTCACTGCTTAATGCTAATAATAAGCGGGGTATGTATATCCAGGAGGAGAACGAGAGTTTAACCCATATGGAAATTGTGGGCCGACCCAAAAAATGGCATACGGAGTACATTGCGGGCTGACTACCTCCTCCCCTTACAGGAAAAAGTGAAATGTGACACTTTATTTTCGAACATTTTCATAGCCATTCGTTTTAAAACACAACACACTCCCCAAATTTCCAGACTTAAGGTGGGCATATTTCGTCCGAAATATGGTTCGGTTAAAGTTGATTTTCAATCAATTGCATCATTCGTTGATTGAATGAATTCCACTCTTCTTTACATTTTATATTCTTCCATTTTCTCTTTTAATACTGCATAATGCTGAACTTGAAATATGGACACTCTTCTAGTGCTTTCGTTGCTTCTCATTTCGATATAGAAGCGAGTCTGGAAGGTTTTAAATAAGCCACACGGAAAAGCTGGACGGCAGAGCGACGGCGGTGGTGGCGAGTCCCGTAACGCGTTTACCTTCTAAAACAGTCATTTTCCTTTCATGAGTTGGTCTAGTCCCAATTTACACGTAGAATTAGAAAGTAAGTTTTACGAAAAAAGATCAAGGAATTGGGTCTGCAATTTACACACGCCAATAATAAATTCCTTTAACTCCCTTAGAATTCAGTCTTTGTATTTGCGGGTTCAGTATTATCAATGCATATATTGACATATAATTAATACGTTTTATGAAATGATGGACATGATGGACAAACCATATGAAATGCAAATGATCTTCTTGTAAAACTGCGCTGTCGATCCTCCGATGCTTGAGATAACAATTGCTGAAAAATCTTATCTTTATATGATTACAATTCATTTTATACGAAAATTTCATACTCAAACATTTATTTACACTTCTCCGAGTTGAAAGTCTATTTTAATTACTAAAATTATCATAACTATTCTATGCTTGCAAGCTAATGTGTTAAATTTTATACGGACACACAAATCATATTTTTGGAACGATTTGGGACATGTGAGTAATAAAATACCTATCATTAGACATATGTGTCTTGATTTAAGTAATTTTTGGGTCGTTGAAATGGGCCGCCCGCGAGGCAGGTGGCGCGCTCTTTCGAGGCAGGGCAGCCACGGAACGCAGCCGCTGAGGGGAGAGTCGACATGCATTTGGACATTTCCCGATATTTTGAAAGTAGATTTTTGGATATAGCTTTCTCTCCGGAGTTCACGGAACATGGGCAAAGTGTAGCGACGGACAAACAGACAGACGGATTAAAATACACTTTTTCCGTATTAGGGTACCCCAAAACGTGTATTTCCGTTGAAATCTCAAAATAGATTTTCCACAGCATTACGTAACTTTCTCTATACTACTTATACTACTCCGTATATACGAGAAAGTAAAAAACTCTATATTTAATGTAGTAGTTGTAGAAAGACGCTGAATGAAAACTGAGCTATCACAAATGAGGGATTTCAAAGAAAATGAGATCTGCTCTATTCTCTTTACGCTATTATAAGTTTAATATTCAAAATTGGGGCCAACTTTGAAAAAACTTGAAGTTGCAGAAATGTGAAACACCCACAAAAATCAAAATATCCGTTTCAAACTCAGGATGCCGAGAGTTCATTTAAATCGATCGAGGAATATAAATTTTTAAGAAAATCGGCTGAACGGTTTAGCGCTAGTGTTGACTACAGACGCTGAGACGGACGGACGGTGGAACGAAAAGACTGACGTTTCGCCGTCAATCGATTTTTCGGAAATAAGGACTCGCAAAACGTGCAACTCTCAACTCAAAACTCTCAACTTTGCATCGCGATTCGTCTGCATAACCTGCGATCAGTAGGTCAATGACCTCTCCCCCCTCTGACTGAATGCTCTTGAATGGCGATCTTGAATGCGTCGCTGAGATATGCTAAGTTGCTCATCCATGTTAACCACAACTCTGTTTTACTGCAGTTTTCATTATGTATGAACGATCCTGATACTTTTATGTAGGGTTAGATCAGTTGAAGAGGTAGTACGGTCAATTACCGTCAAACCAAACTACAATTGCGATTCGTAATAACGCAGTATACTATTTGTAGTCGGCTTCCCACATTTAATTCTAGATTTAAATATATTTATACCTAGGAATATATTGAATTAATACATATTCAATTGGTTGATTGAAATATTGATGTTTCGGGGCACGTGAGTATGCATGGTTGTTTGTCCAGTTGGTGCAGCGAATGTGAACCCGAAGGTGGCGATGTTCCCCTCTGAATGGTGAGATCCTAGTGGATCGTCCTAGTGGACGGCTTGCGGAGTAGTTTCTCCTCCAGGAATCTCCCCCAGCGGGGTGCCGTCCCATTCGGATGATGCTCTTAGCTCCCGGCTGGTCTCCCGATTTGAGAGGTACAGTGTGTGTGTGTGTGTGTGGTTGTGTGTGTGTGGTTGTGTGTGTGTGTGGTTGTGTGTGTGTGTGGTTGTGTGTGTGTGGTTGTATTGTGTGGTTGTGTGTGTGGTTGTGTGTGTGGTTGTGTGTGTGTGTGGTTGTGTGTGTGTGTGTGGTTGTGTGTGTGTGTGTGGTTGTGTGTGTGTGTGTGGTTGTGTGTGTGTGTGGTTGTGTGTGTGTGTGGTTGTGTGTGTGTGTGGTTGTGTGTGTGTGTGGTTGTGTGTGTGTGTGGTTGTGTGTGTGTGGTTGTATTGTGTGGTTGTGTGTGTGGTTGTGTGTGTGGTTGTGTGTGTGTGTGGTTGTGTGTGTGTGTGGTTGTGTGTGTGTGTGGTTGTGTGTGTGTGTGGTTGTGTGTGTGTGTGGTTGTGTGTGTGTGGTTGTGTGTGTGTGTGGTTGTGTGTGTGTGGTTGTGTGTGTGGTTGTGTGTGTGTGTGGTTGTGTGTGTGTGGTTGTATTGTGTGGTTGTGTGTGTGGTTGTATTGTGTGGTTGTGTGTGTGGTTGTGTGTGTGGTTGTGTGTGTGTGTGGTTGTGTGTGTGTGGTTGTGTGTGTGTGTGGTTGTGTGTGTGTGTGGTTGTGTGTGTGTGTGGTTGTGTGTGTGTGGTTGTGTGTGTGTGTGGTTGTGTGTGTGTGTGGTTGTGTGTGTGTGGTTGTGTGTGTGTGGTTGTGTGTGTGTGTGGTTGTGTGTGTGTGTGGTTGTGTGTGTGTGTGGTTGTGTGTGTGTGTGTGTGGTTGTGTGTGTGGTTGTGTGTGTGTGGTTGTGTGTGTGTGTGGTTGTGTGTGTGTGTGTGGTTGTGTGTGTGTGTGGTTGTGTGTGTGTGTGGTTGTGTGTGTGTGGTTGTGTGTGTGTGTGGTTGTGTGTGTGTGTGGTTGTGTGTGTGTGTGTGTGGTTGTGTGTGTGTGTGGTTGTGTGTGTGTGGTTGTGTGTGTGTGGTTGTGTGTGTGTGGTTGTGTGTGTGTGTGGTTGTGTGTGTGTGTGGTTGTGTGTGTGTGTGGTTGTGTGTGTGTGGTTGTGTGTGTGTGTGGTTGTGTGTGTGTGTGGTTGTGTGTGTGTGTGGTTGTGTGTGTGTGTGGTTGTGTGTGTGTGTGTGGTTGTGTGTGTGTGTGTGGTTGTGTGTGTGTGTGTGGTTGTGTGTGTGTGTGTGGTTGTGTGTGTGTGTGGTTGTGTGTGTGTGTGGTTGTGTGTGTGTGGTTGTGTGTGTGTGTGTGGTTGTGTGTGTGTGTGGTTGTGTGTGTGTGTGTGTGTGGTTGTGTGTGTGTGTGTGTGGTTGTGTGTGTGTGTGTGTGGTTGTGTGTGTGTGTGTGGTTGTGTGTGTGTGTGTGGTTGTGTGTGTGTGTGGTTGTGTGTGTGTGTGTGGTTGTGTGTGTGTGTGTGGTTGTGTGTGTGTGTGTGGTTGTGTGTGTGTGTGTGGTTGTGTGTGTGTGTGGTTGTGTGTGTGTGTGTGTGTGGTTGTGTGTGTGTGTGTGGTTGTGTGTGTGTGTGTGTGTGGTTGTGTGGTTGTGTGTGGTTGTGTGTGTGGGGGGGGTTGTGTGTGTGTGTGGGGTTGTGTGTGTGTGTGGGGTTGTGTGTGTGTGTGGGGTTGTGTGTGTGTGGTTGTAATAGAGGATAGGAAGAAAAGAAAGGAAATATCTCCCGCAGTCAAAGTGCAGTTGGTTTGGGTACAGCTCCGGCATATACCTACTATTAATCGGAGAAATCACGAAAATGCGAATCCATGTTAGACATTTGGAACAATACTTTGATTTATTACATTATTATATTTAAGAATGGAGTGATGAATACTTCTATACTCTTGACGGCTTCGACTATTTTGTTTAACAAGAATAAGAAATATTACTGGCCGTTATACAATGCGAGTTAACCCGGGAGTATTCACATTGCATCTTTCAGGTCCATGCTTTAGATGTTCAGATAATTCAAAGACGCGATCTCCTAGCGTGATGAAAGTCCTTGTATCCTTCTAGTGGACTTTCTGAATCCTCTGTCACTCTATCAACAATATTTTCCCGATAAGCTGTAAACAAGCTGAATTTTATCCAGCCACGCTTAATATTGTAATGATATTACAGATCTGGCTCTCGCGTCAGTGGTAATACCTTGCTGAGAAGAATCCTAACAGCTGTGAAATATTTTTTATAAAATTAATGTTTCTCTCTGATTGTCGTTTAGTCAAACTTAAATATCATATGAAAGCCTGAATACAACTGGATTTTTCATTTAAACAAGGAGAAAACAACGATATCAAGCTAAAATAGCTAGGGTTATTGACAGATACATTGAATGTACTAGCGTTACACTTTATTTTAACGCATTTTCGGAGTTTGGGCATTTTTTAATTTGTCGTGACAGTTTTGTCTCTCCTCGGGTATGATGAAGTTCTCTTCGTTGCGCCGTGAGGGAGCAGTGATAGGCAATCCTTCGCACAGCAGTGTTTTGCGCGCGCGTGGAGCCACGAACTTGCAGGGGCGGCCCACAACTACACCTAACCATCCACAAGCCTTTGATAATAGTGTTCTTCATAAAGACATTTTGTTTCAATGTTTCCTATTCTCACATTTTTAGGATGTTTTCGCCTCCCTTTGCCGACATTTTAACTGTACGTGTCCAAAGTAAAAGCCTTTATAATGCAAATAACAAAACATTTAACAATTTCACAATGCGCTTTAGGGAGGTGTGCCTATTTCATGACGTTCATTGAAATAAAACTGTGTAAACGAACATATTTTGCAATTTTTGTTATCAAATATTCTAATTTCATTTCGGTCTGCATCTTAAATTACATTTCTCCTTCTTCCCTCCATCTTCAAACTAATTTTCCCCTTACCGCAATATATTTCTTTCATCCTCTTCCCCATCGAAAAATTCTTGTTCCCTTCCGCTCCTTGCCTCTTTGTCCCTTTCGGGCAACTCACATCTCACAATGCCCCTATCGATTGAGTTTAATCCAGTTGTAATAAGCAATTCCATTTTTAATATCCGCTGCCATTCACGGCGCCGCCGCCGCAGCGCTGCAGCGGGCGGGCTGGCGGGCGGGCGGAGCCAGCGGCCGCCGCGCGCGCCGTCGCCGTCGCCGTCGCCGTCGCCGTCGCCGTCGCCAGCGCCAGGGCCCGGGGCGCGCGCATTGATTCGGTTGGTTTCGCAGATGAATTTCCCGTCGCTGGCGGCCAAGTGCGGCCCCGCCGACCCACAATGGCCGCACCCGCCTGTGATGACGTAATCCGTTTAGGGCAGACAATGGCGCCGACCGCCATTGTTCCGCCATGTTCGACCGTGACGTCAGGCGAACGAGCCTTTGCCGCTGCTGCTGCTGCTGGTGCCGCTGTCACCACACCTCTGTTGTTACACGCAGCTCCCCCTCACCTGTGTGTGTTACCCATTATCATCGAAGCGACAATAACAACCGGTCTCCTAACAATAGAATCTACTGATAGATTCTATTGTTAGATAGATTCTGCTCTGCTAGTTGTTCTCGAGTATAATTGTTTACCCTACTCCATTATTATATCCATTGCCGTATTGTTGTACTAGAGACATTTTCCCCACCAGTTTTTCCATCTATCATCTAACTGTCAAAATCTTTGGAGCTTTTGCTTCCTTCTTCTCTTATTTATAACTATTTTTTTAAACCACGACCACAATAAAATTTACTAACCATGTCTCGCGTCTCACTCAGCTTGACAAGTCGCCACGCATCCCCTTCCCCGCAAAACAGTCATCTCCAGACGAACGCCTCAACTCCCCAGCCACCGTTATCAATTCTCCCACCAACAACTCCACAAATACACCCCACCCTCCGCCTCCTCCGCAGCTCCCCTCCCTCCGTCCCTCGCGTCCGCCGCCGTTTCCACTTCCGCGTGGCGAGCAAGGGTCAGCGCGGAGGGAGGGGCGCCTCCCACGCACGCCCCGCCCCCGCCCCCGCCCCCTCCCCGCCCCGCCCCGCCCCGCCCCGCCCGGGTGCGCATCGGGCGCGGCGCGCGCGAAATGAACCCCTGATGATTCCTGTCCGTCGCTGTAAACAATGCCCGCGGCGCGCGCTGGGGGGGGGGGCGCAAAATGGCTCCTGTTCTCCGAGATAATTACGAGCGGGAAAAGTTAGCCAACAGCCGTTTAGCGTCGCAGCGTGCGGCAGAAGCCGTCCCGGAGTTTGTTCCGCGGATTTTTCCCCCCTTTTTTAATCTCGTTAAAATGTTCCTCTGCATACCCTACGAGCAATCACCAACACTCATCATAGTTGAATGTCGAGAACTGTTGAATTTTTTTCTAGCGTTATTGGACTTACAATGCACGAAAAAAGATTAGAAAAGTTAATAAAGAACAAAGGCGTAGAAAATACGTGTCTTCTCTTGCTTTCAAATGAAACTCCTAAGGTATCTGGATAATTTTGAAGCAAAATTTGTTTATTTTTCCAAACTCATAATATCGACAATGATTTATTGTTTAGACCACACCAGTTTTGAATTCACATTTTTGAGATTTATCTAGTGCATTTTATTACATGAGTAAATCATTATAATTTATATGGTATTAGATCAGATAAATTATGTTCTTTTGAATCGAAACTGGTTATAATGTCTAGTTAGATTCATACTTCCTTTATGTTCATTCTGAAAGAGCTCTCAGAAATTGCATTTCAAAAGATTTTGTCTTTGACGGGACCTTTATATCTGTATTTCTGACATGTAAAGAACCTAAAATAATTGACTCATACAATGTTAACGCAGTTTGAAATTGACTTTCTAATGTGTTCTTTAAACTGTGTAAAAATTATTACTCCAGTGTTTAGTCTTCCTTTTCAAAAATGTTTAAACATCCAACACATTTAAGATTATTCAAAAGTGTATACAGGAATTTTTTAACCTCACTTCTTACTTTCCTGTATAATAAGGTTTTACGGAATAATATATGTAGTATATGGAGTTATGTAAAAAACGCTGCGCGAAAAACTGCGGATTATCGGCAGAAAAAATTAATTGCCGCCCTGTTAAGGAAACTTGTGGTGCTACAGAATGGCACAGACTTTCCCGTATTAGCTTTCTATTTCCGTTGATCTCCGCTAACTATTCTAACTTGCCACATACTCTTGCCAGCTGCCATGTATCGCCGCACAAAGTACATTTTTTTAAACATTTTCTTAAACATTTTCTTAATTTTTCGGTTTCCTAATAATAGAATGGAAATATTATTTTGTGAATATTAATGAACAGTAAAAGCTTGTCCTAATTTGCCATTTTCTTCGAAAAATTAGGAGCCGGTTTTAAGAAAATTGCGTTTAAGCCCTATTTGACCATCGATCTTCTCCGTGTGTACTCATATTTCCGTTGGTCAATTCTTGTTAGCGAGAAAATAAAATGCTGAAACGCCACTTTCTCTCAGGGATTTATTATACTGGGTATTTAGGGCGGAAATAACGGTATTTCGGAAGTAAGCGTTTTAGTGATTTTTGAGCATATTTTGTATAATAAATTCCTGATACATATTGAATGTCAGCGTTACAAAAATCCCTTAAAAAGCTATTTCTAAGGAGATATATGCAAATATATGTAAAATATTCAGTATCAAGTAAATTATTTATCAGTTACAAACAAATATGTTGTTTACAAAGAAAAATAAAAATAACGTGGAAATATACAAGCAATTGGACCATGTAAACTGGATCTTTCTGAATCATTTTGCTGCACATGTATTGACTTCTTTGGCGCGTCTTTCAATTCTCACTGGTGTCGTACTCAAGGAGTTAAAAATGGCCTCCAGTGATGCACAACTCGGCTCTCTGTGTTAAGGAAGAAAATATTGATTGCAAATTCCTGAATTTCTCACGATCATCGGTAAGTTTCTATTCAATGAATGCAAAGAATAAAATCTGATGAATTGAGTTCTGGCTTTCTAATTCGATTTTAACAATTTGTTACTTTCCACAGGCATTGTTAAAAAATCAGACCTCATATCTTTCGATGAATATGATTCAAGTCAATGTTGTATTCTGGAATGATTCCCTTACCATAAAAACATTTTCTGTTTAAATATATGTAGTTTTAGCTCTCTGTGCTTTTTGACATATCTAACAGAACCCGGCAGTCGTCCTCTCTCTTTTATCCTCCTCCCTCTTTCTTTTCCCCTCTCATTTTCCCCTTATCTTCTCCACGCTCTTTCCCCCTCTTTCCCCCTCTCTTCTACCCCCTCTCTTCTACCCCCTCTCTCCTACCCCCTCTCTCCTACCCCCTCTCTCCTTCCCCCTCTCTCCTACCCCCTCTCTCCTACCCCCTCTCTCCTACCCCCTCTCTCCTACCCCCTCTCTCCTACCCCCTCTCTCCTACCTCCTCTCTCCTACCCCCTCTCTCCTACCCCCCTCTCCTACCCCCTCTCTCCTACCCCCTCTCTCCTACCCCCTCTCTCCTACCCCCTCTCTCCTACCCCCTCTCTCCTACCCCCTCTCTCCTACCCCCTCTCTCCTACCCCCTCTCTCCTACCCCCTCTCGCCTACCCCCTCTCTCCTGCCCCCTCTCTCCTACCCCCTCTCTCCTACCCCCTCTCTCCTACCCCCTCTCTCCTACCCCCTCTCTCCTACCCCCTCTCTCCTACCCCCTCTCTCCTACCCCCTCTCCTACCCCCTCTCTCCTACCCCCTCTCTCCTACCCCCTCTCTCCTACCCCCTCTCTCCTACCCCCTCTCTCCTACCCCCTCTCTCCTACCCCCTCTCTCCTACCCCCTCTCTCCTACCCCCTCTCTCCTACCACCTCTCTCCTACCCCCTCTCTCCTACCCCCTCTCTCCTACCCCCTCTCCCCTACCCCCTCTCTCCTGCCCCCTCTCTCCTGCCCCCTCTCTCCTTCCCATCTCTCTCCTACCCCCTCTCTCCTACCCCCTCTCTCCTACCCCCTCTCTCCTACCCCCTCTCTCCTACCCCCTCTCTCCTACCCCCTCTCGCCTACCCCCTCTCTCCTGCCCCCTCTCTCCTACCCCCTCTCTCCTACCCCCTCTCTCCTACCCCCTCTCTCCTACCCCCTCTCTCCTACCCCCTCTCTCCTACCCCCTCTCTCCTACCCCCTCTCTCCTACCCCCTCTCTCCTACCCCCTCTCTCCTACCCCCTCTCTCCTACCCCCTCTCTCCTACCCCCTCTCTCCTACCCCCTCTCTCCTACCCCCTCTCTCCTACCCCCTCTCTCCTACCCCCTCTCTCCTACCCCCTCTCTCCTGCCCCCTCTCTCCTGCCCCCTCTCTCATGCCCCCTCTCTCATGCCCCCTCTCTCCTGCCCCCTCTCTCCTGCCCCCTCTCTCCTACCCCCTCTCTCCTGCCCCCTCTCTCCTACCCCCTCTCTCCTACCCCCTCTCTCCTACCCCCTCTCTCCTACCCCCTCTCTCCTACCCCCTCTCTCCTACCCCCTCTCTCCTACCCCCTCTCTCCTGCCCCCTCTCTCCTGCCCCCTCTCTCCTACCCCCTCTCTCCTACCCCCTCTCTCCTACCCCCTCTCTCCTACCCCCTCTCTCCTACCCCCTCTCTCCTACCCCCTCTCTCCTACCCCCTCTCTCCTACCCCCTCTCTCCTACCCCCTCTCTCCTACCCCCTCTCTCCTACCCCCTCTCTCCTACCCCCTCTCTCCTACCCCCTCTCTCCTACCCCCTCTCTCCTACCCCCTCTCTCCTACCCCCTCTCTCCTACCCCCTCTCTCCTACCCCCCTCTCTCCTACCCCCTCTCTCCTACCCCCTCTCTCCTACCCCCTCTCTCCTACCCCCTCTCTCCTACCCCCTCTCTCCTACCCCCTCTCGCCTACCCCCTCTCTCCTACCCCCTCTCTCCTACCCCCTCTCTCCTACCCCCTCTCTCCTACCCCCTCTCTCCTACCCCCTCTCCTACCCCCTCTCTCCTACCCCCTCTCTCCTACCCCCTCTCTCCTACCCCCTCTCTCCTACCCCCTCTCTCCTACCCCCTCTCTCCTACCCCCTCTCTCCTACCCCCTCTCTCCTACCCCCTCTCTCCTACCCCCTCTCTCCTACCCCCTCTCTCCTACCCCCTCTCTCCTACCGCCTCTCTCCTACCCCCTCTCTCCTACCCCCTCTCTCCTACCCCCTCTCTCCTACCCCCTCTCTCCTACCCCCTCTCTCCTGCCCCCTCTCTCCTGCCCCCTCTCTCATGCCCCCTCTCTCCTACCCCCTCTCTCCTACCCCCTCTCTCCTACCCCCTCTCTCCTACCCCCTCTCTCCTACCCCCTCTCTCCTACCCCCTCTCTCCTACCCCCTCTCTCCTACCCCCTCTCTCCTTCTTCTTCTCTCTCCTTCTTCTCTCTCCTTCTTCTTCTCTCTCCTTCTTCTTCTCACTCCTTCTTCTTCTCACTCCTTCTTCTTCTCTCTCCTTCTTCTTCTCTCTCCTTCTTCTTCTCTCTCCTTCTTCTTCTCTCTCCTTCTTCTTCTCTCTCCTTCTTCTTCTCTCTCCTTCTTCTTCTCTCTCCTTCTTCTTCTCTCTCCTTCTTCTTCTCACTCCTTCTTCTTCTCTCTCCTTCTTCTTCTCTCTCCTTCTTCTTCTCTCTCCTTCTTCTTCTCTCTCCTTCTTCTTCTCTCTCCTTCTTCTCTCTCCTTCTTCTTCTCTCTCCTTCTTCTTCTCTCTCCTTCTTCTTCTCTCTCCTTCTTCTTCTCTCTCCTTCTTCTTCTCTCTCCTTCTTCTCTCTCCTTCTTCCTCTCTCTCCTTCTCCTTCCCTCTCTCTCTTTCTCCTTCCCCCTCTCTCCTTCTTCCTCTCTCCTTCTTCCTCTCTCCTTCTTCCTCTCTCCTTCTTCCTCTCTCCTTCTTCCTCTCTCCTTCTTCGTCTCTCCTTCTTCCTCTCTCCTCCTTCTTCCTCTCTCCTTCTTCCTCTCTCCTTCTTCGTCTCTCCTTCTTCGTCTCTCCTTCTTCGACTCTCCTTCTTCCTCTCTCCTTCTTCGTCTCTCCTTCTTCGTCTCTCCTTCTTCGTCTCTCCTTCTTCGTCTCTCCTTCTTCGTCTCTCCTTCTTCGTCTCTCCTTCTTCGTCTCTCCTTCTTCGTCTCTCCTTCTTCGTCTCTCCTTCTTCGTCTCTCCTTCTTCGTCTCTCCTTCTTCGTCTCTTCTTCTTCGTCTCTCCTTCTTCGTCTCTCTTTCTTCCTCTCTCTTTCTTCCTCTCTCCTTCTTCCTCTCTCCTTCTTCCTCTCTCCTTCTGCCTCTCTCCTTCCTCTCTCCTTCTTCCTCTCTCCTTCTTCCTCTCTCCTTCTTCCTCTCTCCTTCTTCCTCTCTCCTTCTTCCTCTCTCCTTCTTCCTCACTTTCCCCCTCCTTATTTCCCGTCTTTTCTCCTCTTTATTTCTCTCTCTTTCCCCTCTCTCTCATTTTCCTCTCTCTCTCTTTCCTTCTCACCATTTTCTTGCTCTCTTTTCCCTTTCTTTTTTACACTCTTTTTCCTTCTATCTTGCGCCGCCCACTCCTCCTGTCCTCCTCGGCCCCGCCCCGCATCTCCCTCGGGAACGCTCAGCAACAATGAAGCTGAGGTTGGTTGGGAATTGCATTTAGCTAAAGCGCCCTTTTGTGCTGCAGCGCTATCTAATGAAGTTACAGTAATTGCACTATGACTACGTATATTCTAGGCTTAAGTGCAAGCAATAAGTTAACAAAGTATTATTGTGTTCGGGTGGACAGTATGGCAGTTTATTAACCATGAACCACCAAACTTTTATTTATTATATATTAGATGATCTTGGGTATCAAAATACTTCATTAAAGATATCAATAGCATTTTGGGGCCATTTTGGAGTAAAAAAGAAAATTTAGTAAAATGTTAAAACCTCATAGCTCTCTTAATATTTGATTAAGAAAAATTATTTATAAAACCAACTGGTAGGGAATTTTATGAACTTCAAAACTGTACATTTTGTACTAAGATCAACCATTAAAACGTTATTTCCCAAAAATCAAAAATTTCGTGGTTTCTGGCATACCAAAATGTTTTCCGAAGTATTTAGATGTGGAAAACTTGGTTGCTTTTTTACTCTAATACCAATAGCACAAACAAAATAAAGAAATAAAATCTTGTACCTCACCTTTCGACGTAAAATGACTTATGACTCCGTCTGCCCTAAGGCCCGCTGCACACGCCGCCACAGAAGCGCTCGAACCCGCCGCAGAAGACCCTCGGGCGACGACGGACAAAGGGGCCGCAGCAGGTACCTGCTTCGGTTCCTTTCTCCGTCGTCGCCGGAGGGTGTTCTGCGGCGGGTCCCGAGCGCTTCTGCGGCGGCGTGTGCAGCGGGCCTAATGCCCGCTTCGGGCCTCCGGCGGATGGAGCCGGAACAAGCTCTAAATCCCGATTACTATCCCGACAGGAGCGGCAGTGAGTGAATGCAAGGGGAGAGGAGAAGACGACATGATATGGAAGGAAATATCGCATGCTGCCCGTCGCCCGCTTATTAGGGAATTTCTCTGGCATTCGCCTAGTATTGATCTGAGAAACCACGGAAAACTACCGGTTAGAGCGGCCAGCCGCTAGAATGTTTCTCCAGATAGTGGTTGAATTCGTCCCGTCTATGTAGCTGCAGTCGACCATCCACCATCTTCGGGACTCGAACCCTAGCACTTCCAGGTAAGCGCTGTCTTAAGCATAGAGGCACTGGTGTTGCTGCTGAGCATCCGCATCTGATATCTTTCTCTCATTCTTTCTTTCTTTCTTTTCTTCCCACTACGCCTTCTCACCTGCGTTCGCATTCGTGTGCTTATCGCCTCGCATCACCGTCTCCCACGCTCCGCGTCTTGCCTCCTTCCACCAGGCGCCACCTTCTCTCGGAATCGCGCTTCACGGCCTCCCCTTATCCGCGTGCCGGGCGGAGCCCCTCCCCTCCCCTCCCCTCCCCTCCCTCTCCCCCACCCTCCTGATCCGCGCGCCTTGTCTCTCCGCCTCCCCGCGAGGTGCGCGGGCGGCACAAAGGGCCGAGCCGAGCCGTGGCGCACCGGCGCCTCGCGCGGACCCGAATTACCGAAAGTGGATTTTTCAATAATGACTCATAAAAACATTTTTCCCTTTTTCCTGGGCGCTCGGGCGGCGGCGCCGGAAAGAGAGGGCGGGCGCCGTGGAGGGGGGTGGGCGGGGGGCGGGGAGGGGGTAGCACGGCGGCGAGGCTTTCAGTCAAATTGACATCATATTACGGTGAAAGAAACTTCGCGATTCTTATTTTCGTTTGATGAGCGCAGCGCGCTGGCGTCTGTGCGGGAGCGGCGCTGTTCTCTCGCTGCCGGCGCTCGCGCGCTCCGCAGCCCGCGCGCTCAAGTCGCTTGCGCCCCTGTTGTAGCGAGCGCCCCATTCTGAGGGCGGGCATAAAGGACTCGATAACTTCCACAAATGATGCATTGCCAGTGGATTAAACAGCCCTACATGGTTTGGGAACTTGCACGGTATATGTATGTCAATTTTTTCATATTTTAAGGACCAAGAAAGAAGCAGCTTGACGTCATATCAGTATTTTATGTGTGTTCGTAATTTTTTTGATGTTATTAAAATTAGAATTTAGTATAATTTCCTGACAATGTTACTTGAATGAAGAAAATAATGGTAAAAACTTACAATCATACAGCGATACATCTTCTTGACTCCATATGATACAATATCAACTTACGTCGTATGTCTTTCTTTTCGCAAATAGAACTTAAATAAATATGCATTACAAAAGGGATTGAATAAAACAGAAAGTAACTACACCAGATATCGTTCATGAGTGATTTACTTGACATCCTAAAACTAGTTCCAACTATCAAAGAGATGCATGATGTGCGGTGATAACTGGGTAATTAAAATACTTATTATATTACGAAAGCGATGCTTTATCACGTCCGGGAAATACGACTATTTCCTTTTATTATGAAAACGGAAGTTTCTCGTTCCTTTTAAATTTCTACTACGTTATTCGTAAACTTAACATCCTGACAAAACCTTACTAACTCTAGTTTCTTCTCATCTATCCTTCTTCATATTTTGCACAGATGTTTGCACCTCGCAGGGCACACATGAGCATTTTGTCTTTGTCTCTTTGATATGAAACACAGGTGCAATAACAAAGTCATCTTTTACAAAGAAACCTCTCCTAGCTCCTCTCCCCTCGAAGCGTACAATCAGCAAATGATATGCCCATTACGGCTAAGGTAGCGTAGTACAAATACGGTGCATATATAATGTTGTGTTCAACACTAACTGCACCGAATGTAGCCACTGTTTGGAAGAGCATACCCTTCAACATATGCTTAATGCCTTACACATGCTCCATTTACACATACGCCTGTACTTACATATGCTACTACCACACATATCGGGATATTAGAGAATGTGAAAACTCACAACCTGTCATGAAGGTTTCTATCACGCTCTAGCGGGAGAGAAACACCACAATCTCCCGGGTTTTACCATGCGCTACACTTACGGGACCAATGATCTAAGTTGTTGACGCGTGCGGAAACAATGTTTCCGCACGCTCACTCCCCGCCGCACGCACACTCACTCCCCGCCGCACGCACACTCACTCCCCGCCGCACGCACACTCACTCCCCGCCGCACGCACACTCACTCCCCGCCGCACGCACACTCACTCCCCGCCGCACGCACACTCACTCCCCGCCGCACGCACACTCACTCCCCGCCGCACGCACACTCATGCATAGTGCTGCGATAATGAAGGAGGAAGTCTATTCTGACAGAAACAGAAAATACAGTAGTCTACAGATGTAGAACGTATATCACTTTTTACCCAGAAGAAATTATTAATCCTAAAATACTGAATTAACAATTGTGTTTTGATATCCTTTGGCCGATTACAGTTGTTCTCGACTCATTCATACAAAAATATTACCGTATTTCCCTCAATTCGTCTTCCTTACCGTCAACATCATCTCCATCATATATGTACATGTGTGTGTGTGTGTGTGTGTGTGTGTGTACATAAAGAGAGAGAGAGACACACAGAGGAGAGGACACAGAGAGAGACACGGAGAGAGAGAGAGGGAGAGAGAGACACGGAGAGAGAGAGAGGGAGAGAGAGACACGGAGAGAGAGAGAGGGAGAGAGAGACACGGAGAGAGAGAGACGGAGAGAGAGACGGAGAGAGAGAGACGGGGAGAGAGAGAGACGGGGGAGAGAGAGAGGGACGGGGGGAGAGAGAGAGAAGGAGAGAGACGGACAGAGAGAGAGAGACAGTGTGGTGTGTGTGTGTGGTGTTCCTCTTTCTCCCTCTCCTCAGTTTCTTCCTTCACCCGTACCCCTCTCAGAGAGCCGCAATGTGCTCCGGATTTTCGCCAGATCGGTCCGCTCATTCCCTTCCTCACGATTGTTCCTGGATTCAGCTCCGCAACGCAACCCTGTCGACTGCTAGTGCTAGAGGTTCGCGGAGGAAGCGGGCGAGCGCGCGAGACGGTCGCCTGGCCGAATCCGGTTCTCGAAGCTCCGCGCGCATTCCACCGCTCCGCCCTCCCCCCCCCCCCCCCCCCCTCGCCCCTACAATCGAGGCGTCTCCCGGCGGTGCCTGAACGCTAGCGAGCAGCGCGGAGCGGAGCGGTGACAGCAGCGCACCGGCGAGGCGTCGGCCGCCTCGCCGCTCCGTTTATTGCCCTCGGCCGCGCCCTGCGCGCGCCTGCCCGCCCCGCCCCGCCGTGCCTCGCCGCGGCCCCACCGCGCCGCGCCAGGCAGCCCCGCTGCTGCCGCCGCCTTCGCGCGCTCTTGCGCCGCCCTTCACCCGCCAACGAGACGCCATTGCCTCTTCTGGCTGCTAGGCACCAGAGCCGGCGCTAGACAACTTTGGACCCGGGGCAGTGCTGAAACGGAGACCCCCCCTCCCCACAAAAACTTAAAAGTCTGAAGGTTGAATCAACAACTATGAGGTATTTTATTTCAACAAATAATAAAAGTCGGTTAAGATCGTTAAGGCAGTAGTGTCGTAGCGCTCTCGAACTGAAGGGTCGCGGGTTCGAGTCCCGCCTCGGGCATGGTTGTATTTGTGCTCGTCCCTTCACTCCCTGTCATCACCATATCATGTCATCACAGTTACCACACCCTTAAACGCAAGAGTAGTCGCTAATGACCTAGATGTTGATGTGACCTTAAATAACGAAATAATGATAATGATAATAATGATAATAATAATAATAATAATGATAATAATAATGATAATAATAATAATAATAATGATAATAATAATAATGATAATAATAATAATGATAATAATGATAATAATGATAATAATAATGATAATAATGATAATGATAATAATGATAATAATGATAGTAATGATAGTAATGATAGTAATGATAGTAATGATAGTAATGATAGTAATGATAGTAATGATAGTAATGATGATAATGATAGTAATGATAGTAATGATGATAATGACGATAATGATAATGATGATAGTGATGATAGTGATGATAGTGATGATAGTGATGATAGTGATGATAGTGATGATAGTTATGATAGTGATGATAGTGATGATAGTGATGATGATGATGATAATAATGATGATGATAATGATAATATAATAATTACAGCGTTTAAGCCATTAAAAGTTTTGGAAATATGTATTTTACGTAGTTGTTTTAGGTAAAACAATTTACTGATACGATAATACAATTTTCACGAACTTAAAACGCTAAAACGTTTTGTTGTGTTTAGCTAGTGTTTAATAAAATCACTTGTTAAATACACGAAATACTAAATATAAATTGCAGGTCAATCTATTTTAATGTTAGCGTAATTTGATTCATTTCATACAGCACTACTTTATAATTAATTTTTATAATTAACTATTTAAGGTAAAAAAAATAATTTAAAATGTTATAAAATATCAGACTACTGTACCGCGATTTATAAAACTAAGATAACAACTTTCCCGAGTTCTAATTTATTTTTCAGTTTTTTACTACTTATTTCCCATTAGTCCTATCATCAGGCCCCTTGACTTCCGGAGCCCAGTGCGATGGTCCGGTCTGCACATGCCAAGCGCCGGCACTGCTAGGCACATACAGGAGTATACTGCTCAGAACGTTGCTTGTACGTCGGTGCCTAAGTGTATGCTCTACATCTCTAGTATTTTTTTAATAGTACACATACTACAATACACTATTCCATACGTTCTTTCAGACAATTTTCTGAGTCAGTTACTATTACAACGCTTGTTCCATCGCGGATTTCGCTTCTCCCCTCCCCCTCCCCTCCGTCCTTTCCTACCCCTCATCCTAACAAAAAATGCATAAATCCAGTTGCTAAACTTAGAAAATCCTCTAAAATATGGTGTAGCCAGAATCCCTGTTTTCTGGGTTCTTGATACCGCAAAATCGATTGACGGTAAAACGTCTATCCGTCCGTCCGTCCGTCCGTCCGTCTGCGAACAACGCTAGCGGCTGGAGTGTCATTCGATCTTCTCCAAAATTGACATTCCCCACGCGATCCCTTGAATTTGAAATCGTTATTTTAATTTTGGGAGGTATGTTATATGAAGCTCCTGGGACATTTTAAAATTTTCAAAAAATGTCTCCATCGTTTTTCATCCATTTGCCGACCAAATCACATTTTTCAAGTCTTCTAATCCCTTCGTGATGGAAATGAAACTCGCGCACCTAGGCAAACGCAATATGTTAATTAATTGATTATTAATTAAAGACAGCATACATATTATAGTCATCAAAATCTTAGTGAATAAAATATATTTGAAAATGAGAAATGTTTGACTTCTGTGTCTAGGTATGAACACATTTCAAAACATAAAAAGGGTGTATATAATGGTATTGTACGTTTTCTAGGTTTCATTATCGTACAGCTTGAATATAAGCATTTACATTCCTTTTTACTCACACTTACTTCCTAAAAAGAGAAAGTTGTGTAATTATTCGTCGGAAAACGGCGAGTTTCCGGCAGAAGAGTTATATTGCCGGACCCTGGTAATGAAAAAATTGTATAAATCCTGTTGCTATATATAGCTACGTAGTGTAGCCTGAATCCATGTTTTGTGGGTCATTGATACCGAAAAATCAATGGACGACAAATCGTCTCTCTGTCCGTCCGTGTGGGGAGAACGCTAAACCGTTCCGACTGCTATATGCAGTGTCTGGATGCTCTGATCGGTAGTGTTCTGTGGTTGCTCCAATCACCACTAGGCAAAGCTGAAGTAGTTCCCTGACAACCGAGCCATGGGTCTTTCCTTCCTGATCCTTGTCTTATGCTCGCCCCCTACATAGTACGTCTTTGGACTCCAGAGACGTACTTTTCAGGACATTTTAAACCTCGCACCAGATACCGCTACAGAATGTAGGATGTCGAATGTAAAGTAAAATATCTTGATTGAGGCTTTTTCTATGCTGCTGACTTCATTGACGGCTATCAGGAATACAAATACAGAGAACTGATCCTTGTGGCAGCCATTTCTACAGGTTTGGAAATTTATTTTGCAATCTTAATTTTAGAGAAAAAAAAAGAATTTGTCAAACTGAAATTGATTTCACGTTATTCAGTTCATTTAACATTATTCGCATAAAAAGCCAGAAAATGGTGTTTGAGCGTTTCTGAAAAAGAGAAAATGGTAGATTTTTCGACAAAATTTTATGACATTATTTGAATCACTTGTAATCACAAATGCAATAATGAATAGAAATCGACGGTAATATAAACATTACAAAAGTATCAAAAATTTGCGTTTGTGTATTTTCTGAAAATGAAAAGAATATACTAAAATGGGACGAAAACTACAAAAAAAAAGTTTTAAAAATGTACATGACGGTAATGAAACAACTACTTGCACAGGACTTTTTCAGTTGGAAACTAGTCGTGTCACAACAGCACATACTTTCTCGCATTCTTTGTAACTACTCGCGCTATTTCCATATCATTTAATTTGAACATCCTGAACTAAAGCCCAGCCGATATATCGCATTGTGAATGCATTCGAAACGACAATATTCATAACTGTATATACATTCTTCTCGACTTTAATTATGTTCAATATATCATTTTATTGAACATAGAGAGCTTCGCAACACTAACATTTAGTAAATAAAACCGCATTGTTTTATCTTTCCCATCATGTCGCCATTCAACAATTAATATCTCAAATATCCATCGCTGCATTGTTGCTCAATGTAATATAAAATTATCGTTATAAAAGTTCGTACAAAATTATGGTACTCATTTTTTTCAACTTTTCTTTCTTATGTCGTTTAAATCATATTTTTAAAAGGTAAAACCTAATAGGGCTAATTTCTATTAAGGTTTTCGATTACTTTAAAGAAAATACATCAATACAATGGGAATGCAAAATGTACAGTAGAGAAAAATTGAAGTGATATCGGAATTTTCAAGAGTAAATCATAATTAAAATTAAATTGATTATTTTTCATATTCTTTTGAAATATAATCTTTTCATATTCTCGTAGCCCGCAGTTACTGGGACACCTACATCTACAGGATATATTTCATTAATTTCAAGCACAAATTTCGCGAAAACTAGTAGGGTGTTTTTTCTTTTCCTTTCAGATAAATGAACATGACCTTTTATAATGATCTGAATTTTTGGAACAGATTTTGTTTAAGGAAAAATATCTCAATTTTCATCCTACAGTTTCCAAATGTTGAATTTTTGCATTTTTTGAAAATTCGAAGAGTTTAACGAAAATGAAACATCCGCAAATGTTTTAAGTGTGACTTGCGTTATCCTTCAAAAAACGTAAAGAGAAAATATGTAACCGATTTTATGAAAATAACTGTTTTTGGAAATTACATAAATTTTAAGCGGCTTTACGCGATTACTTCTCGTTTTTTTCGAACAATTGTATATAACCGTTTTTAAAAAGATGATTTTTACAACAGACATTGTCTGAGGCACAGAACTCTATCTTAAATTTCGTAGTTTTGAAATGTTAACTATTTGCAATTTTAGAAAAAAACAAGAGATGGCCGAAAATACGAGTGGCACCATATTATTTTACCGTCTCTTAGTAGATTAGAGGATTGTTAAGTTTTTAATTGTCTATATTTCGCGTAACATTACACAAAAACTACTCATATTTTCGAAAAATTGAACATGACCTTATTTCAAGATCTTGTTTTAAGGAATAGATTTCGTTAAGGAAAATTAGTGGTGCTACAACAGCACATATTTTCTTACGTTATTGAAAACAGCTACGTAATTTTGAAGTATATCATTTTCTGCGCTACTAAAACCTCAGCTACAATTACTTGATAACGTCCAATTCAAACAAAGCACCTGTGATGCATATCTGCATTCATTTCGATTCTCAGGAGCAGCAATCATTTCTTACTTTGAATAATGAAACAAACAGGAATATGTTTAACTGATACAGTATTCGCCCCAAGACTAGCAGTACATGAACTTCAATCTATCGTGTCACACATGTATACAGGGTACTAATCCAACATAATGCCATATGTTAGTGTCATATACTGGGTCGAGGAGCGTGTATTTTTATTTGGAGATAATAGTAATTATTAATATTGTAATAATTATCCTCTCTTCCAAGAGGGAATAAAGGATTATCATTTAATTTTGCCTTGCCTTTCTAACACATCGTGGAATGCGGGAAGGAGGTGGTATTGCATGTCCGCATTAAGAGAAGTATTCTTCAGTTGGTTAAAAAAAGCTTACAATATTAAATGAGTGTTCTACGTCACACACCGTGGCCAATGCGTGGCTCGCCGTGCATCAAAAAACAATCCAACAAACCACTATTATGAACACAGCATGTTACGGGTTCAATGTCCACCAGTCAGTTGTACTTGGCGAGACGGGCAGGTAAGGGCCCCTTCCCACGGCGCGGCCGCAGCGCGCTTCGCAGCAGCGCGGCGCGTAGCAGAGCAGCATTGGTTTGAATGGAGGCCTTCCCACGTGCAGCGGGTGGCGGCTGCTGCGGCTGCTGCGGCAGCCGACGCCGAACTCCAGCTACGCGAAGCGGAGGAGGGGCCACGCGCCACCGCTAGCAGAACACAGAAATGGGAGTCTTCCCACTGCGCCACAGCCGCAGCGTTCTACCTGCTCCGGTCCCTTTGTTCGTCGTCGCCGGAGGGTCGGCGAAACCTACCCCTCCAGACCCCACCCCCTTCCACGGCGCGCGGCGGTGCGGCCGTGGCTCCGGCGGTGGCTGCGTCGGAAGGACTCTGCTCCTTGAACGAAGCGCGCCGCGGTCGCGCCGTGGGAAGGCGCTCTAAGTGGGCAGTCCCTTCTGCCCGGCCCGCCGGCGATGCCGCAATGGCCGCTGCTCGCATCAGGCGGCGGCAGGCGGCGGCAGGCAGGCGGCGGTGGCGGTCTTAAGCGCTAATGAAAAGCAGTCATTCTTGTCAAATTTATGTTTATATGTGACGGAAAATGTTTATTTTTTTGCACCAAATGTACAATTTGTTATGAGTTTTACCAAAAATGACATTTGACAGACAAATATTTCTGCGCCGTGCAACCGGCCACAAAATAATATGGATCTAATGATACGGTCCGAAAGCTTTTTGTTTTTTTTCAAGTGCAATAAGACGAAGAAGGCGGTGAATGTCTGCCTCTGTCAAAGTGTGTTTACGCGAGTTGGCGTAGAAGCCTTATAAATGGTGATGGTAGAATTTAGCGCATTCATATTTTTTTAAATCACATTTTAAAAACAATGCCATAGTATTTTATGGCATTAAAAATGATATTTAGCATTGTATAGCATTTGTTCAGAAAATTATAGTCAAGGAAGGACTCTTAGAGATAAAAAAATTGTGCTTTTTAGTTTTTCCCATTAAGATCAGGAAATAAGGGAAACTAATTTAACATTTCGCCATTTGTGAACTTCAACAAACGTAAAAGCGTAAAGTAACGCGTGCACCGTTGGCGTAGGGCATTACTTTTTGCTTTTATCCAATTCTCCCCGTGACCTCCGTACAGCGAACTGAGGAAGCTGAGACCCCTCGAGACGACCCTAAGCGCCAAGGCTTTCAGGATCAGTTTTATTAATCGTTCTTATTTTTTTGTACTTTGTGTTATCAGTTAAATATTTATTTTAAATTAATAAACATGGCTTCTCTTAAATCAAATATTTTCATTTATCTGTTATTGTCGATGTCGCAACAACAGTTAGAGAGCGAACACGAAAGAAAAACCATAAAATGCAATATAGCAATTATATCGCACGTGATCGCACACGATATCATATAGCATTATGAACGTGATTACGCCTTTTGCGATCGATTTCGCATTTTATCGCTGGTTGAAAACCGTCAGAAATATACTGCATCGACTGTCAAACATTCAATTATTAATTTTCTCAGCGTTTGTTAACATTTCGCCTTTTTAACAATACTTGCTCAAATCTATCATCTCTACTTATAAACGATCAATTTCAATAATTGTGTAACTTCTAATCTAGGGAGTCGAATTTGAAATTATTTGGTGATGTTGTAAGCAATGGACACGAGTGGTTTTAATTTGGGGCGGATGAGTGTGGACAAGCGTGGTAGGGAATTGGAAACTCCGGCCAGATTGGCCGGTTTCCCGGTGGTGCATCAATAGGATCAAGTGAGGCACAGTGCGGTAGAGAGGAGGAGGCGGCGTGTCATGGAATACTTCCACCCGGGATGGCTCCCAGTTGGGTCTCGGTTACGTCGTGGCAGCAGTCGCCTCTCAGAGGAAACTGAGAAGGATCTCTATTACGCGAAGTGAGTAGGGTTTCACTCCGGTTCCTACCTGGAAAACTGGTTATCTTCTAGCTGGAGAAGCGCCAAAGTTATGTCTAGATGTTCTCGTAGAATATTGCGTTCTAGCGTATCCAGATGTCAGTCTGACACTGCCTCATTGTGCACCTGATGCGGAAAACTAAATTTCTCTAGGGATCTACCCATTGGTACTTACCAAGCAGGCTGCCGACACACATACCCACTTGTCCATGTTGTGTCACTTCGAAAACAAAGTGTAGTAATGTATGCTATATTGGTTGATGTCATGTTTTCTTGGTCGTACAATCATTGCACTACTCAACAAGTATGAGAAACATGATACTCTGTAAACAAGTGGTGGTACAAGGGCCTACATTCTACCCTCACTAGCAGTTACGTAAAATTATAGTAGCGCAATTTCTGTCCATCTTAACACATTTCAACCATCACTTGTAAAATCCAATACCAATCGTTCCGCCGCCAAGCCCATTAGGCGCCAAAACTTAAGCTAATACATCAACACAAATTCTTCTCCTTCTCTACAGGTTTAGGTCATGAGGCGTGTTCCGTGACCCGTTTTTACTTTCTCGCCCTTACTTCGTTTTTCATTGGTTTGTTTAATTGTTTAGTGATTATTGGCACGCCAACTTCCAGGGTGATAAGTCCCGTAATTGTAGCGCATGTTTTTTTGCTCTGGAGATGGAGGCGATCTTTCCCGCGCTGTGTCGCGAGATCCGGCGCCGACCTACGTCGGCTAGCGGGGTTTCCCCAGGTATCTCCCACTTCTCCCGGTCCTTACTTCTTAAGAAGAGAAATACTGCAATCAGGTGCTAGAAAGCGGCGAATTTTCTACATAAAATGCTCTTATTGTTGGGTTCTGGTAACAACAAATAGGTAGTAGTTTCTCAAACAGGTGTAGTCAGAATCCCTGTGTTGTGGATCCTTGATACTGAATACTTGTCGACAAAACGTTTGTCTGTCCATTTGTTTGTCTGGCCGTCTGTGTTCAAATATAGTGACTAAACCCTTGAGATGATTTTCTCCAAAATTGATATTCCCCAATCGATTTAAACGAACACGAGGCCCTCTTTGTTTGAAACGGTTGTTTGATTTTTGAGGATACTTTACTTGAAGCCTCAACATTTTCAAAATTTTCTCAGAAATGACTACAACGTTTTTGATTAAACTTTGTTCTGAGATAGCGTAAACGACGTTAAAGAGAATGATAATTTTTCGAAAATTGCAAAAGTTCAACATTTTTCGGCGTCTTCCAATGATATTGTAAATAGTTTTTTCTTAATTAAATCTGTTATTTAAAGACTGATCTTGAAATAATGTCATGTATAATTTTGGATTGAAATTTAGACAATTTTTAAAACCCTTTTTTCTCAAAAGCGGCTTCAATTTTTTTCTTACAAATTTTCTCCTCGTATGTTTCAAAGAACGGTATAATATGTTATACTAGTCTCGTTTCCGGTAAACTCGAAAATTGCCAAAAATTCACATTTTAAAACTACCAAATTGAAGATAGATATGTTTGTCTTAAACGAAATCTGTTCATAATTAATGATTGGCGTAAACTAGGAGACCCTCCGGTCGGGGTGAATTCTGTGAACAACTTTAATTATCAAAATACATTTTTTACTTAGTAACATGATCACAACTTGATTTTCTTTACAGTTGTGGGACATATTTCCGAGGGTCATTGCGTCCCAACCAGGTAACAGTTTGGTGACAATTATAACAATCTGTTCAAAAAATCATATCTTTAAAATAGTTAATGTACAATATGCTGAAAATGAGTCATTTTCGCGTAATTTGTACTTAAAAATAATGCATTTTACAAAAAAACACATTTTCTCTCAAACCGTCCCAAATTTTGTTTTAAACTTTCTCTACGGATAAAACAAGAGACGCTTGAAATAACGGAAAAAATCTTATGTTTGGTGAACTCTCTGTATGTTCGAAAATTGCACATATAGAAATAATACGAGAAAGTATCTGCTGTTGTAGAACCACTAGTTTTATTAGACTTTCCATTGGCGATAAAATTAATATACACGCCATAACTCATATCTTTTTAATTCCTCAAAACTTACACTTGTCTTAAATGGTATCTATTAAAATAACTATGTGTCTTATGAGAAATTAATAAGCTGAATTCCGCAAAACAAATTTCAAAACAAAAATGTAGTAATATCTGTAATATGGATATTAAGATTATTTACTGGCAATTTACATAGTCGATTGATTAAGTGGTTAGTGCTTGGATGTTAGTGATTCCGGGCTCGTCAACCACCGAGCGTAGTGCCAGTAATCGTAGTGCATGTTTTTTCCTTGAAAGGTGGTGGTGGTGGTGGTGGTGATCGTCCCTCGCTAGATGGCGAGATCCGGCGCAGACATCCCGTCGACTAGGGGGGTTTCCGGCGAGGTTTTCGGTTCAGAGCATCCGGCCTCTAGAATTCTCCCCCAGACAGCGACTGAATTTGACCTAGCTGACAAGCTAGCGTTCAAAATCTTGCCATTGTCGGGTCTCGAGCCTAGGACCTCCCGATCAAAGTCACTGCAGGGACATCCGTTGATGCATTGATTTAAGTGGTTAGTGATTAAGAGGAATAGTGTCACCAATGACCAGGGTTTAATTGAACGACTTAATTGGAGCGTCGAAAAAAATGACGAGTCTCATTTTTCCTCTCTGAATTTTCAATCACGGAATTACGTTTAAATAATTTATGTTTATTGTTATAACTAGATTGTTAATTACAGATACTCAACTTGTCTTTTATCTAAACGTTTTTTCTCTCCAGAATAGTGGACACTAGCATTATGGAGAGTGAATTATTACATTTGCTTCCTTATATATATTGTAATTCTTTCACTCAAGTGAATAATATATTTTAAAATCTAATACATCATAGATATAATTTCGTTCATCAGCTGGCTAAATAATGACACTTCTAACACCTATGAACAGTGTTTGATTTACAATTCGCGAACTGCTCTCAGCAAACAGAAGCTTGCCTATTAACTTCACAGGCGTTGACGATAGGAGCGCAAATAGTAAATTTCGATTCATGTATTCTGTGATGTCAGAAGGTGTGAATATTTGCAGAGAATCCGCTTAAGGGGAAGGCAGGTCACCCGAAACTGTGGGTGAAAGACGAAGCGTTGGGGGGGGGGGGGCGCTGGTGGGCGGCCCGGTCCGGCGATTCCGGCTGGGCGGGCAGCGGCGGCGTCAGCGACCTGGGCGCGCTGGGCGGCAGTGGGGCGGGCGCGCGGCCGCTGCTGACGAGCGGGCAGGGCCCCGCCCATCGGCGCGGCCGCCGACCCCGCCGCCCCCCTCCCCCCCGCCGCCACCCCCGCCGCCGCGCCCTCGGCCCCCACGCGCCACCGCCCACCGCCGCCCAGCGCCGCGCCGGGGTCACGGCCGAGCGCGGGTCTCAAGGCCTCGCCGCAGACGCCCTCTGGCGACGGCCTCCAGCCGTCACCTCCGCGCACGCGGCAGCCGGCCATGTGGCATGGAAGTCACTACGCATCCGGGTGGAGGAGGCGAATTGAGTGACAACGAAGAGACTCCAACCAAAAGTTTAAATCTTGCCTGAACCGAGATCGGGCTGTCGAATTTGAATGTGTCGAGCTGCTGTTTTTTTTTCTCCTTGTGTTGAATCCCGATTTGAGAACTGCAAAGTGTCTACTTAATTGTTGGGAATTGGTTTATAATTATTAGAGCTTTCTTCCTGATTCACAATACTCCCAAGTCCGATTCATCAGAATTAGTTGGAACCTTATGTGAAATGATCAACTTACCTACAGTTTAAATATTCTCATTGTGAAATAACCAAAGATATAAAAAAGTCTTCCGAATAAGTAGTAACCATCTGAAAAACATTATTATAGTTGGTCCCTTCAATTTACATGTTTTCATAATTACACGCATTACACAATTAGTTTGAAATATTTCGAACTATAACTGTCTGAAACAAATTAGATGATCACAATTATGGTGCCTGTTTCCGTGTTCGACTTCTTCAAGAACACCGTTTGTAAAATTTGTCTTTCTTTCTTAGAGTTTTTATCATGTGTTCACCTTTTAGTGGGATACTAAAAACAAGGATATTGTGAAACAAGATAATTTACAGCTCCTCGTTAAAACATCTCTACCAATCACGTGCCTCAGCGCCCTAGCTAATTCATTGTAATAAGTAGTGTTCACAAAACGCTTCCAAATGAAATTCGAAATTCGATCCCTTGAAACTGTTATCAATCTCTCATTGAGCAAAATCCACTTTTTCTGAATAACGAATTATAAAAGTATCGAATCGGAATATTGGTGATAATAGCAAAACAAAAACTTATGAGTGAGCTGGAGAAAATAGGCTATATTCGAGAATTTTATGTGGTATTAGTTCATGTACTTTTAAATATTTCGTGCATCTCGATTAAAAAAGAGCTCCTTCTAAATTCCTGGCTGTCAACACAAGAAATGTTAATCATCCTCTACTATGTGTTGACTGGTTGAGCAAATGTCTACAGGAGGAATCTATGGAGTGGCTTTCCTGAAAAGAGGCAAAGGATTGAATGGGAAGAACTGCCTGCTGAGTACTATGGTATTTAAAAACAAATAGCTTAATTCTACTGGAGGGGAAAATGTGATGAATGAATAACAGACATTCCAGTTTTTGTACCAACAACTAGAATGAATTTCTATATATTCTATTTACTTTCGAAATTTGTCCATATTAATTGAAACAAGAAATAATGTGAATTTGAAGTTCACTTTCTGAAAAAGAGTGACTAAAATGTTTACTAAGATATGATTGATATCATTACATTTTAAAGTTTTGAATACTTATTTTACAAATTTAAAAAAATTGCGCTAATTAAGGATTGAGAAGGAACCAAATATATCTACTTTTTATACTTCGGTGCTTACCGCGATCTTGTTCTGGCGTGTTGTTGCTACCACGGAGAACCGTACTTCTCTCATAAGTGAAGCTATTGAGTTAAAAGTGTAATATTTATGAATAGTTACTTTTTCATAGTTAACCTTGACCTCCTCTTCGAATATCCACTCCTAAGCTGCTTGTCTAGAAATGCGGTCGTTCTTTCCGATTCATCCTGCTGCCAAAACAGCGAGCGCAGGGATACCGGAAACAATAGAGCGGTCAACGAACCCCCAGTTCTTGTTTACATCGCATAAATCTAATTATTTTTATTCGCTGGTCTGTATCGATCAATCAGAAGTCGTTTATTTATGCCCATCCATTTCCATACAAACGACGCGGCCCAAAAGGCAACGGGAGGGGGGCCGCCTCGCAACAGGTATTCGCGTCCGCTCCTGATCATCGGCTCCAATTTTACGGCCGTCATTAAACGCTCGTTGGCAAGGGACCGGTGCTGCGCGGCTCCCCAGGTCGTCGCCACCGCGGCGGCCGGGAGGGGCGGGGAGGGGAAGGCGGGTCGGGGCGGGCACGCACCTGCAACCGTGCGCCGGGCCGCGCCGCGAAGGAGGAGGAGGCGGAGGCGCCGGCAGACGGCGGCGGACGCGCGGCCCGGTCGGACGGATGGTCGCACGGCGGAGCGCCTTGAGCCCCAAGATGCGCCGCGCCGCGGCCTCGCTGCCCGCGCTGCCCTCGCTGCTGCTGCTGCTGCTGCTGGGGCTGGTGGCCGCGGGGGCGGCGTGGCCCGCCCGCGCGCCCGCCGCGCTGCCGCGCCTGCCCGCCGTGCCCAACGTGGTGCACCCGCCCGTCCCCGACGGTGAGTGCTCGCTGGCGTCGGTGGTTGGCGTGCCGATTCTCATCAGGGGTGTGGCTGATCGCCAAATGTACGGTGCGGTAAATTTCTAGCCCTACTAGTTCTTCAACAAGAACACACGAAATGTATTAAGATGTGTTTTTATAAAAAAAAAAGTATTGGTATAATTGGTATAGATGTAAGCATTTATTAATGATACTCATAGACAAGTCCATATGATATATAATATAGCTGGTGTGTAAACTTAATATTCGTCTACTTTGTTTTAAATGACATGTTACAAATATGGCATAACAATGAGTGTTACAAGATCAGCTTACTGTGTTCAAAGAACAAAAATCCAACGGCCGTCATTTGCTCGGGGGATTTACTCTCATCTTCACGGTTTTTGAAAATATTACATTCAACAAATTCACAAAACTATTACCCTCAAAATCAAAACACAAGAAAATGAGAAACAATTGAGAGAATTTGGACACACATAACTACATCAACTTAGTTCACTACTATTTCATATCAATATACGTAGACAATAACCTGTTTAAATTACAACAAAGTTTTAAATCGCAACCATAATTATGTCCTACAACCATCGATCAGTTCTCCATTCCACAACGTTTCTGTTTTATATCTTTACTCTCGGGCGGAACCACAATTGTTTCTATTCCTCAAATCTTTCACTTGTTATTTTGCACACTTTTATGTTGTTTAGTACACATTAACTTGCGACACTTGATACACTGTAGCTTCATGTTTTGCTTTGAATCGTATCACAAAGTCGCATCATAAGCGCCAGATGCATTTTTATTTGTTGAAAGCGGCCATTTCAAATATTCGTTCATATAATTTAGGATTTTTCTACTTCACAACTTGTCCACCCCACTGGAAAAATTTTGAAAAATTTTCAAACATCCCAACTTCAATAAAAAATTCTTAAGAACTCTAAGTGATCTATTACAAATGATTTCTATAGTTATTTTTATTCACATTTGTACGACTGCGTATTGTTTACGTCAAGATGGCGGTTTTCATGGAGAGGAAAGGGGTTCTCTTCACATGTTTCCTTCTATTGAATGCAATTGCCAAATATATTTCTTATTTGCTTTGGTGTATAAAGAAATTGTATATTTTTTAGTTAATAGCTATGATGATCAAATTTTAAACTATGCATGCTTTTGTGAAAATAAAAACGATTTAATATATCTGAGGAACTGCCAGCCTTTTCTCTCTTGTGTTAGTCGTCCATATCCCACGGCGCTCTTACGGCCAGAAGAGGAAACTTTTTATGGAATGACTCAGCGCAAGAAAGAGCATGTTTCTGAATCTTAACCATGCACATTCTGCAGCCGCAAGCCCAAGCCTCTCTCGCCTTTCTTCTAAGTCTTCTCGCTTGTCACAATCGTGGGGCCTTCCAAGTAGTTGGAATGGTGCTTACTAGGAGCCGCCGCGACGACAGGGGGAGCTGAGTGGAACGTTAGTGAAATATTCTTTGAGGATGGATCTATGTGTCGGCAGTTTTCACAAAAAACACTACGCATTTTGCATATTTTCTCTTTCCTCCGCTGAAAGCATTTCATTTAGTTATTATTTGTGAAGAGAATTTGTGAATAATTTTCAATTGTGTCAGAATTGTTAACTGACTCGGGTTAACTCCGGAGTTATATTAACTAATACTTACAATAAAATGGGATTTTGCAAGTAAGTACGTCGTTGTATGGCCTTAGAAGAATACATAGGTATAGTAGTAAAGTCATGAAGAAGTCTTGCATTCTACTACTAGGTATATCCAGTTAGGTTAACGCTTGCGATCTATGAACTTCTAATACAACTACTACTAATTAGTAGTGTTTTCAAGAAGTAATATATACAAAAGCAAAAACAAATGTTTATATTTCGTCATTTTTCTGCATTCATAGGAATTGAAATTTGTCGCTGTGTTTTGAATACGCATTTTAAGTATAGTTACTCAGAAAACATTTAGTATGTAACTTGTCTATTATGTTGTATGCTCCGCGTGAAAATATGAGTCTATAAAAGAGTCGATTAAGACTTGATGGGATCATTTTCTCGCAAGGTACGTCCTCGACGACGAGTCCTCGACGAATCTTTTAACTCGCGACGAATATTTTAAGGCTTAATTTGAGCGTTGCTGTGTACATGGTTTCGTTTTTGAAACATGCCGAGGAATAATGTCCTCCTCTCTTAATCCGTTGCCTACACGCGTCTCTGTCTACTAGAGCAACGCGGAACTGGACGTGGGCGATGCCACTCGCGATGACATTGAATAATAATGATATTTAATAATTGTAGCGTTCGAATTCTGTGATTCGCTAGTAATTTGTTAGAGCCTGTGAGTCGCTAGTGATTCTGTGATCGCCAATAATCGAAAGGTCATGCGACCTAAAATAAACCTTTTATCTATTTATCAGTGATTTTGTTTTAATAGCTTCGTTAAAATGAAAAGTTGAAACAAAGGAAACCAATTATTTTTACATTAAAAAAGATAAGATATAGTGTTGGAAACAATTGTTATTAACAAGTGTTATTTTATTTTAATTGATTTATTTGGGAGATGGTAATTTATTAAAACAAGTTAGCATCGTGTCCTGATTACCAAAATATATTTTCATTTAGTATTTTTTCAATTTGAGAGGTACCTCAAATTCAGCTTCACATTTCTGTCAATCGTTTGTGGATTTCGCATAGGTTTAAACAGCGTATATCTAATTACTGTTTCCTGTTAGTACTGTCAAGAACATTGCTTATTTCACTACTTTATCACAAGACCATGTACCAAAGGTGAATGTATTTATTTTTATTTGTCATAAAAACTGTGGATGTCGTCCAGAAGGAGAAAAAAAACACATTTAAGTGCTCAAAAACTCACCAATGGGCCATATTAGAATTTGCTCAATGGGTCAATAAACCTTGAACAAAACCCCCGATCCAGGTGGCTTTACCCAGATGGTACGGCACTAGTTTTTCCAGGCGCATTCAAGTGTAGAGAGATTATTATAAGAATGGACGGCTATGATAGCTACTGCTTGCCCACTGCTGCCAATATAACTGCAAGTTACGTCCATACAAACATTTTGTCTGTGCGTGTTTGTTTACTTTTGTAAATGGCTTCATCCCTATTCCTTGCAATGCCATCGCCCTGCATGAGCTTCACTTTGTGGCGTCATATCTGCCGCCAGCACTAACGTACTATATCAGCCATGTGGACAGCGCTGGCGGAAGTGACGCTGGGCTGCACAAAGGCTAGGGGGCGGAGAGAAGGGGTGCCATGTCGTGAGTGCATATTTGGAAACCCCGAAGCCGGCGGAAACTCGTCGGCAGACACTGCGGGTGACGCGGTTCCGTCAGCCTGCCCAGAGGGTATATAAGCGGACTCCGACTTAAGAGCTTCCTTCTGTTCTTCTGATTCTTCGGGTTTGGGCGCGTCGGTAGGGCGTCGTGTGGGTTGTGCGCGGCGTTGCATTGTAATGCATAGGCTACCGAGGCGGGGAACCGAAGCCGGCGTGCTACGTCGTGACGGTCGGTGCGGCATACTCGCATGTATGCTCGCGTAAGGTACTGGTGCATCACACCGGGATGGTAATTAATTATCGGGCCAACGGTGGTGGTAACCAGGGAAGGTTCCTTCTTGTAACGGTCAAATTTATTTGTAAATATTGTATATAGTATTTTGGTGTCGGAGTATTTTTATTTTAATAAATACTAAATATGTACAAGCCGTTCACGTCTGTAATTATTTGCCCCGGCAAAGACGCCACAACTTGTTTCCCGACCTGTCAAAGTGGCCCCTTCCTCGAGGGCCTCCACTCTAGCTGCGCGGCGACGCCTGCGCTCCCCCGCTGCGCTGCTCGCGAGCGCTGCGCTCCGCGAGGGCTCCACAAGGCGCGTCTGGCGTTGCAGAGATGCGGCAGCTGGCGGAGGCGGCGGCGGAGGCGCTGGGCGACGACGACCCGGAGGTGCGGCCCGCGCTCTTCCAGGGCGACATGGCCATCACCAACGAGGTGAGCTTCCACCCACCCCCACCCCCACCGCCACAACCCCGGAGCCTCCCGACATTGTGGAGTGGGAGGTCCTAGGGATCGAGTCACGGCAGTGGCGGAGTCAGCTTCGTAATTGCAAGTACCCGGACACGCGGCAGAAAGTGACTTACCAGTTCGTGGCACCCTCCATCAGTAATGCTGGAATTCGATAGGGAGTTGGCCCACCCTTAGCCTAGATGACATCGAGTCAGCCTCGTAACTACACAACGTGATCGCAAGTACCCGGACACGCGGTAGAAAGTGACTTACCAGTTCGTGGCACCCTCCATCAGTAATGCTGGAATTCGATAGGGCGTTGGCCCACCCTTAGCCTTGATGACATAGACTCAGCTTCGTAACTACACTACGTGATCGCAAGTACGCGGACACACGCCAGAAAGTGACATACCAGTTCAAAGCGCTCTCCATCGGTAATGCTGGAATTCAATAGGCATTTGCCCACCCTTAGCCTTGATGACATCGAGTCAGCCTCGTAACTACACAACGTGATCGCAAGTACCCGGACACTCGGCAGAATGTGACTTACCAGTTCGTGGCACAGTCCATCAGTAATGCTGGAATTCGATAGGGCGTTGGCCCACCCTTAGCCTTGATGACATCGAGTCAGCTTCGTAACTACACCACGTGATCGCAAGTACCCGGACACGCGGCAGAAAGTGACTTACCAGTTCGTGGCACCCTCCATCAGTAATGCTGGAATTCGATAGGGAGTTGGCCCACCCTTAGCCTAGATGACATCGAGTCAGCCTCGTAACTACACAACGTGATCGCAAGTACCCGGACACGCGGCAGAAAGTGACTTACCAGTTCGTGGCACCCTCCATCAGTAATGCTGGAATTCGATAGGGAGTTGGCCCACCCTTAGCCTAGATGACATCGAGTCAGCCTCGTAACTACACAACGTGATCGCAAGTACCCGGACACGCGGCAGAAAGTGACTTACCAGTTCGTGGCACCCTCCATCAGTAATGCTGGAATTCGATAGGGAGTTGGCCCACCCTTAGCCTAGATGACATCGAGTCAGCCTCGTAACTACACAACGTGATCGCAAGTACCCGGACACGCGGCAGAAAGTGACTTACCAGTTCGTGGCACCCTCCATCAGTAATGCTGGAATTCGATAGGGAGTTGGCCCACCCTTAGCCTAGATGACATCGAGTCAGCCTCGTAACTACACAACGTGATCGCAAGTACCCGGACACTCGGCAGAATGTGACTTACCAGTTCGTGGCACACTCCATCAGTAATGCTGGAATTCGGTAGGGCGTTGGCCCACCCTTAGCCTTGATTATAGCTTCCACTCTCGCAGGCATACTTTCAATGGGTGCTGGAAGTTTCGTTGGGGAATGACAGCCCATTCTTTTGGAGTACTGCACTGAGTAGAGGGGATGATGTTGGACGGTGAAGCCTGGCACGAAGTCGGCATTCCAAACCATCCCAAAGGTGTTCGAT
Source organism: Gryllus longicercus (assembly GCA_038098605.1). NCBI lineage: Eukaryota > Metazoa > Arthropoda > Insecta > Orthoptera > Gryllidae > Gryllus > Gryllus longicercus. The sequence goes on from JAZDUA010000723.1 coordinate 45,203, forward strand.
AGGATTCAAGTCAGGACCCTGTGCTGGTCAGATCATTACAGGGATGGTATTGTCGGGTAACCACTCCGCCGCAGGCCGTGCAATATGATCAGGTGCTCGATCGTGTAGAAAGATGGAATTGCCATCCCTGAGTTACTCTTCAATAGTGGGAAGCAAGAAGGTGTTTAAAATATCAACGTAGGCCTGTGCCGTGATAGTGTCACACAAAACAGGGTCCCTTCCATGAAAAACACGACCACACCATAACTCCATTTTGGAACTTGATCACATAGTCTATAAATTAACTACCTACATCTAGTCCAATGCAATCTGTTAAGTAATTTATAATATTCGGCAACTTACCTTACTTCTGTGTTTTTCCCGTACATTTATTGGAATTTTAGTGGAGTTCAAGTTCTGCCAAATTCTTTAATCTCTTCTTCTTCTCCCGCACTGACATTTGCAAAATTTCTTCAAAAAATTGTGCACAGTTCATCTTACTGCTTTACACAAATATCACTGCAGGGAAACATTTTTTTTAAATTTGAGAAAGACATAACACTCCAGCCCTCCTTTTAAAGTGAATAAATTATTTCATTTGGAGTGTTTGAGGCCCTGTTCCTGGGGATTGTTGCACTCTACTTTAGTAAACGCGGAAGAAACGTTTCGCATTATTGGAAGGGATAGAGAACGGCGAATCCTTAGGGGTCCCTATTAGACTTGCACATAGCCGTTCTCTTGTGACGTTGCGTGTGTTAAAGCAAACAGCTCTCTGGTCCCATCTGCGCCCCGCTCGCCCCTCGCCTTTCAAGACTTGCACAGTGCTGGTCCAAACTCCAGAATGAACCCAGGCTCGAGGTACTGCACTGCACCGCGCCTCGCCGCCTTGCGCTCTCAGCAAAAGAAAACTTCCTTGCTCTCTAGCAGGGTCCAACATAAATTTTAAGTTCATTCTATTAATTGATTTATTATTTATTGTATTTCTTAAATTATCAAACATGTTGACCTCTCTTAATTTTTAATTTTAAAATGTATTATACCACAAACATGCAAAGAATTTAAATATTCTTTAATATTTTTTCCTCCATTTATTGAATAAATATATCTATAATGCAAACAAAAACATTTTTGTTAGGAGATAACGGAATTTTGCGTACAGAAATAGGCCCTGAGGTGTGACATCATAACTTTAAAACTACTATCTCTATTTCTTCATTTATTTTTTCTCGTGATAACATATGATTTGAACTTGTGCCTGAACCAAAACAATATTTGTACCATCCATTAGTATTTACATATTTGAAACATTTTGGGGTCAGAAAATTAATTTTTTTTACTGAAATAATTGGTTCATGCACTAGCTATATATTTATGAATTATAACAAAAAAAAGAATCAGAGGGTTATCTTACGTAGAACCGGAGATATGATATTTCATGTTTCCAATGAGAGACAAAAAGTCTACTTTCGGGGAATGGCTTTGAAGTTTGTAATACTCTAGAAAGCTCCAGGGTTACAGGTTATGCCTTCTTTTTCTATGTCTATATCGTCACTTACTTTCTTTCTTCCTCTTAAATATCTTCTATTCTTATTTTCTGGCGTTGACTGTTTCTGGCTTTGCTTTAATTTCTTTTAGGGGAACAACGTCCCCTTTCGAAAAAGGGAGCGTGGTTCCCATAACGTAAGGCTACATAGGTATCCAATTAAAAACAAAACGAAAGATCGCAGAATAAAACGGGTTTTAACATGTTGAAGAGAATATATCAAAGGTTCTGATTCTAAAGTCAAAAGTCAAAAAACGGATTTTCTGCATTTTTTCCTTATTTTTGAGGTTTAATATAACTTAAAGTTGCACAAATAATTTATAATGGGAAAATACTCACTAAAATATATCTGAGTTGAATACATCTTGGCAGAAGAAAGCATAATATTTACATAACGATGATTACTTCGTAATATTTTTCTTCTTTACAAGAATTCACAAGACTGGCGGGAAACCAAATATAATTCGCGAAATTAAAAATCAATGTTTGTATAAAGTTTAACCATAATTAACAATCCAAAATTGAATACTGTTCCTTGTTGTTATGGAGTTATTTTATCCTTTGCAGATGTATGAATATTGGCGCGTTGGCCTGCGTTGGGATGTATTTCCTGAGAAGCTTTGGGATAACGCTACGGTGCCGTATGTTATCAGCCCTCTTTATGGTGAGTCAAAACACCTGATTTGTTCATTAGAGGTAAATATGACATCTGAATGCCAAGGGTGAAAATGAAGTTAGAGAAAGTTGAGGCTCACCCCTCTCTTTACACAATCTGAATTCACATTTAAATGTACACAGAACTGAGTTTCTTGAGTCAAAATAAAATTAAAGTGTTATTAAACAGAAGATGCAGGCATATAGTGATTCACGAAACTCCTGACAAAGTTAATAATCATTAACATAAGATACAAAAGTATGTTTCGTAATGTCACAGAATATGTGTTTACAGTTAGACAAAGAAATTTCTGAAAAACAGTTTTATTCATTATAGAAGTAACTGTACTTGGCCATATTATCCTTTTTAAATTTCAAAACGGCGCGTCAATTGCAGTTTTCAGCGATAAAATTGGTTGTCTAACAAATAAAATATGTCTAATAAATAAGTGTGGCCCTTGTTGAATTATCAGTCTTTAGAAAATAATTAGTGTATTTTAATCGGGACCAAAACCCTTATACAGATGATGCTAATTTTCTCTTATGTGCGACTCTGCATCAAGTGGCCCTTGTTGAATTATCAGTCTTTAGAAAATAATTAGTGTATTTTAATTGGGACCAAAACCCTTATACAGATGATGCTAATTTTCTCTTATGTGCGAATCTGCATCAAACGGCTAGATTGCGCACGAAGTCCAGGGCTTCAAGGCAGTCATTTCATGGGATGGCAGTCACCTATCTGTTGATTTCGTTCCGTTATGTTTCCGTAATTTGTGCTTGCAATTAATTCAATTTATAAAAAAATTGGAAATAGAAATTTTACTTGAATGAAATCTGTTCTAAAACATCATTCTTAAAAAAGGACACGTACAAGTTTTTTTTTAACAAGTATGTTTTCTCGCAATTTCTTCTAGAAGTTAATGCAATTTTTAGCGTTAACTTATTTAGCACCACTTGTCTTACATGTTTCGGGAATACAGCAAAGTTAGCTCAAAAATTGTATAAGATGGATTTTCATTAAAAGCTCTGGAATTTCGATAAAGCAAGTTGTCGGGAACAGTCCTACACCGACGAACATTTTTTGTGAACAGTCCTACACCGACAATATTAAAGCTAGAGTGTAGTTTGGGCACAATTTTGACTTATTATTATTGTTTTTTAATCACCTCAGACATAATTCGTTATAGCGTTAATGGACTTCTGAAACACAATTTGGTTGCGCCGTGGAATTATGACCTTGATGCTTAACACTTGAATTAAACTTCCAGCCTAGACATTTTTTCTGAATCTTTTTTCTTTGTACTTTCTCTATAAATAGAGCACAATATACTTAATTCAACGACAAAAAACATTTTCATTTGCACTTTTGAATTAATAAAACATATTCGTATTTGTTTTCAACTCCAGTGCTTGGGTTACTTACGAGTTTTTCAAGGGTTAATAGGTTAGAAGTAACTATTACCAGTGTGACCGAGCGAAGTGGCTCAGTGCGTAGCGCACTGACTTCGCAATCGGGAGGTCCGGGTTCGATTCCCGGGCCGGCCATCCTGACCGGGGTTTTCGTGGTTTCCCTCGGTCATAAAGGCGAATGCTGGGATGGTTTCAAAAGTCCACGATCATCTATCACCTCCTTTCACTCCTCTTTCATTCTTCCCTATTCCTCTTTCATAACCGCTACTCAAGGATAGGCACCCGTAGTCGATCGTCGCAGCTAGCTGTGCCACCGACCCTAGGATGTCTATCTGTAGCAGCAGGCGGGGTATGCAGCACAAGCCCCCTGTTCTTCCTTCATGTGCAGTCACCAGTTACTATTGCGGTATTTAGGTAGCAATAGTAAACTGAGGGATCCTCGGCCGCGAGGTTGACCCGACGACGACCAGTGTGTAGTCTTGTGACATCTCTATTTGCAATTCTCGCGATTTCATTCAGGACTACAAATGTTTTGAACTCTCCTGTTTTGAAAACAAGTGTTCATAGCATTATTTAAAGAGATGTTTCTGATGAATATATTTTATTAAGTAAAAAATTCTATCTTTAATAATGAATTTGTACAACAAGTTTCAAATTTGGCCAACTTTTGAAAATGTACATGTTTTAATGAAAATTAGGCCTCTTTCATTTTTGTAAAAAGCAAATATTGTAGAAACCGTATAAACTGTATTGTTTAAATTGAGACCCCGTATGAGCCAGTACTGCAATTCACGACCAAACAAATTTCTTAATCTTTTGCAGTGAAGGGTAGCCTGTCGACAGGGCTAGCTCATCTGAGGGACCTAGCATGCGGGATACGTATACGTCGAAAGTAATTCGTTTTATGTGTCAAATTTAAAGAACTTAATTTTATCTAAAACAAATTGTTATTGGATATACTGATCAACCATAGTTCAAAAGAATCTGGATATTGAAGAAATTTTTTTACAGCGATTATAATTTTGAAATTGCAAAATTTCCAGTTCATATCTTGTATGGAAATATTATGAAAGGCCATTGGACGTTGGGAATTTTTGAACGGGGGTATAGCATTAACAGCTACTACGATTTATTGGTACGTTCAATGACAGATACTGTAAGAATATATTTGAACAAAGCTAGGCATGAAAAAAATTTTCATCACAAGAAAATACTTTTAAACCGTTTACTGCGTCGGCGACGCCACATTAAACTATAGCTCGACCACTTAGAAAAAAGACGTTATAACGTCGCTTACCTATGAAAGCGTGGCTAAACCATCCCCCACTGATCCCGAAGGGGAGCTCAGTTGAACTCTAGGATTGTCTGCAGCGGTAACTGATTCGCTCTCGCAACTTAGTTCTCACGCTTCAACACTCTAGGATTCGGGACGTTCGTCAAGCCAGGCTGTCTTCTCCCCGACCGCCCAGGCCGAGATGGAAGCGGCGACGGTGGCTCCTCAAGGCGCGGAAGCTGAGTCTTTAAGACAGGGAACCTTCCTCTCCCCCACTTCTCGCGCAGGCGTAATCCAAAGTTGTTGTTTTTTTCTAAGTGGTCGAGCTATAGTATAATGTAAACGCATAATACATAAGTATTTCTAAGTTCTTTAAATAGCTTTTAAACCGAGCGTTTGTTACAGATCCTGCGGACTACGCCACCATCTTTCAAGCAATCACAACATTGAAGTTTATGACCTGCATTCGCTTTGTCCCCTGGGATGGGAAAGCGAAAGACTTCCTCCTAATTTGGCCTATCAAAAAGCCGGCAGGGTATGAATCAATAATATTTTAAGTATCTTTCTTTCTGTTAACTCCATTACTTACATACTTTCTAAATTCTCTCTTTCAATTACAGCAGAAAATGACAACTAATAATTAAAATAGTTACGATATTTCGAGATGTCAATAAAACTAATAATACATACTATTTACGTCCTCACATATGTATGTATATACGTAGTAGAAAATAAAGTAATATAATGCTGCGGAAAATCGATTTCGTTATTTCAGATTACGTCTTGGGGTACCCTGGGAGTGAAAAAGTGGTATTTTCTTAGCTAAAATCACAAATTTGAAGAAAGCAATTTTTGGGGGCGTCTTCCTACAACTATATTACAGTATACATACTGTAGCGCAGCTCCGTGTTAAATGCCCTTTGACGACGTGTTGGTCACCGACTCTAGCGATCCGCGCGGCGATCAAGGAATTACGGCGCCTTGCAATTCGTAATACAGCAGCGTTGTGCTAAATCTAACCAGAACGTAAATGTTTTTTAGATATAATTTAATTTCTTTATGCATATAACTAAAACAACATGCGAAGTAGAAGTTTTAAACAATTTTTAAGGAAAGAAATGATTTAAATCTAATCCATTGAAAGTGAATAGTAGAATCATGAGGCAGAACAAGTATTTCTATGCTGTTCATTAAATATCTAGAAATGTAATCAAGTAGTAAATAACGATATCTAGGACGTAATATTATTTATGTAAGGAGGGAACAACAAATTTCCGTCTTTCTTTCCTAGATCTATTAGAGAAAACTAAAAAAAGTGGTACTGCCGGAGCACATACCTTCTTTCATTCTTTTCAAATGCTACGCAACATTATACTACGACATAAACAGCAAAGGTATTTTCAAGCCGCAAATTATTTTTCTGCTCCGAGACTCGTACTCAGATCCTCAGAGTTAACGTGCCTGCACTCATACCGAAACGCCACAGAATCGCCGCCTGGATCGAACTCGAGCAAATGGATAAAAAGGAAAATGCTCGATTCATGTAACAAAACCTACAACAATCAAAATATTCGTTAGAAACTCCCAAAGCCTCCTGTCCGTTCAGATCGATAGAGGAACATCAATTTTGAAGAAAATCGGTTGAACGGTTAGGCGCTAGCGTTGACACAGACGGACAAATAGACGGACGTTTTGCCGTCAACGATTTTTCGGTACCAACAAAACAGGGATTCTGGCTACACCACGAGTTAGAGGACGTTTTTTCAATTTGGCAATAGGATTTATTCACTTTTTACCAGATAAGTTAGTTAGCGATAAGTTCTTTCTGGAGAAATTTCGATGTTTTCTGGCGCACGATAACATAACTTTCTCTTCTTACGAAAAATTCGTAAGTCGAGAAAGTAAAACAACATAACTAAGGATTCTTTCCTTCATAACTGCTCTATTTAATTGCAAAACAATGCACCTCTTTCGACACACAAATTGTTATTAATGTGTTAACTGGAAAAGTATAAGAATTTAGTTGGTGCATATCAATTATGATCCGATTGGTGTCAAATATAAAGTTAAGACGTTGGTTCGATGTAACTTAACGTGTTATTTAATTTTTCTCTTGAAATCCTAGAAGTAAAACTCCATGAGTTCAAGAAATAACATGAAATATCTTTGACAACTCTAACCAGCTCTTAATAAACGCAATTTCACAAACGACCCCTAGCAGCTATCCGTAGTTTTACTTTTTCTTCACCAGAATCGTTATCTGCACGAGTATTCCTAACTAGCCAAAAACGGGTTGAGCTGCTCTACTGTATAAATACGTATACTGTGACTATATTGAAGATTGAGATTTTTTCCTTTATGAAATCTGTTCTTTGAAGACATTAGTTTTCGTGTAATTTTGCGTGAAAGTTTTTAACACTTTTTTCTCAAAAATCTCAC
>JAZDUA010000723.1:57500-262500 GCA_038098605.1 Gryllus longicercus
GCCCACTATTGTACCTAAGAAGAAAGATGCCAAGTTGGGCCAAAGATGGTCAATGAGCACAACGGACTGCTTGAAAATTAATGATCTCTACGGCTGCTTGGACAAATCTTCATATCATCAACGAAGATTCTATACGCTCTGCCGAATCATGGGCGCTTAGATGCATTGATCTCAGACTAAACTTAGCCGTTATTATAATGTCGAGATGAGCAAGGAAAGTTATTTAAACAAATTCTGAAGATTATGTCATTCCCATTTCTATAAAGCAGTCAGATGAGTATACGTATAAGAACAAAGATGGCAAGAAGTACAATTAATAAATGTAATTGTTTTTTAATGTCATGATGATATTTGAAAATATTATGAATACATGTTAAGTGCAGTTGATTTTCAACGTTAATAAATGAATACATTTCTTTAGATTTGTCATAATGGGCGTGATTTTACCCAACCAGCATCGCTAGCTGCGACCGTTAAGGCAATGTGACGAGTGTGTTGGTATCGAAAGATGACGAAACTATCCATACCTGGTACCAGACAATTGCTTGAGGGTTAAAAATATTAACGGCTTTATAGCACGAGACGGGATCGAGTTCGTAGATCGACTGCTTTGATTTGTGGTTTTCGTGCTTTCCCTCATAAGTTGCAGAGGCAAAAGCGTCGCCCTATTCACACGTCCAGGCGAACGCAGTAACTTCGCTTCATTTACACTTCCAGACAAAAACAAGCCCTTTACCCTATTCGCAAATCTAGGAGAACGCCGGTTCTTCACTTTCTTGTCATTACCAGGTAAATGCAGGATTCTGGAACGTACCAAGAAACGCGAGCAGTTTTCTATATTCTTCATCTCCCCCCTCCAGAATGGATCTCCGGGGACGAGTACGTCCCGCATCTTTCCCTGACTTCCGGCATGCGTCAAGTCCAGATTCAGAAATTTACTAGGGCGCATGAACTGCAAGAGCTTTGACTGGATATGCTGCAATACTGTTTATTATATATTTTATTTTTAAATATAGAAATAACATAACATTCTATAACGAATTATGAGTGCTATTCAATATTTAGTAAAACATATAATGGAAAATGGAGAGGAAATACACATTACCACATTTCCAGATACCCAGGCCACCTCGTTGCGTTACGTTTTAATGAAAAGGGCACACACCTTTTCAACAAAATAACACTACTGTTTACACGTACCCAACCCCTAAAATAAAAGCTATTAAAATAAATGATTTGTATTAAAATAAATTATTTCTTTTAGCATTGAACTCTTTCTATCATTTTCTAGTTTGTTAAATTACTTTTCTCCGTTTTATAGGATTTTACAAAAAATATTGTTGCAGAACCACACAGTAACTGTTGTGGTGTGTAACACAGTAACACACACTGTAACTAGGGAACAAATTGTCCATTGCTGTTTTCTTAATTTTCACGTTCACGTTGTACAGATCGATTTAAGAGAGACTCAAATATTTTGACCATTCTCATTACAAGGATATCGAGAAATGGTGTTGACAATACAACACTACCAAGAGTAGTCAGGAAATGAAATCTTACCTCTATACATTGTAAAACAGAGAGAGAAAGCAGGATGGAGAAAAAGAGAGAGAGAAAGGGAGAAAAAGAGTAACAGAGAGAATGAGAGCTAGAGAGAAAGCGAGAAAGAGGGCTAAAGAGAGACACATTACTTCTCACTGACTTAAATATTCGATTGGTTATTCTATAAACATTTGTATAACATTTGTTCCAATATCAAATACATTAAATGTACTATTTAAAAAAAATTTAATTAAATGTAAATGTAAACATTACATTTGATTAACAATTTCTTCCAAATGACCAGAAAGCAGCAAAAAATGTTTCCTGTTATTACTATTTTCTTACATTATGGTTATATCAGATCAAAACATGATTACTCTTCAAGAAATTTCATTAAAAAAATTTCAAATCCTGCACATTTGCACCATTTTTTCCCTCCAAATAAGGGCGATAGAAACAAAACACTGAAGCCTTTCGAGCTGTGAACCTAATGGTTGGAGCACTGGAGAAGTTATTTTCACAATCTTGATTGATTTTGTGCTGCATAATATCCAATCTTTCTGCCAGTAAGAAGAGACTATCTGCGGAGATGCAAAAATAGAATGATAGTACTTAAGAGTGGTTAGCTTCCAAAGTTTTTACTTCAAAATTTGCAGTGTGGGACAATAGCATACTTGACTTTACTGACAGTTCTCATTGTTAAATTGTCACAGGTTCCCTCTAGTTTCATTAGAAATAAGAAAGTGTGTTAACACTCACTGAACATAGGCATGCCCACAAAATATCTGAGGATAGGGCTATTTTAAGCTGACTCCCTCGCCCTACAAATAATTTTGCATATTTTAACTCGAAAATTTCAAAAAAATATAATTCTTAATAGAAATATTTGGGTTTTATGTGATCAATATATAGAAATTGTTTTCAATAAATTGAGTAAAATTTAAAAATATGTGGACTCAGGGAGGAGAGCATTGATCTCCCTTAAATTTGTCTTTGACACAAATATACAATGTAATATGCCACTAATACTATAAAAAATCAATGTAAATAAAACATATTGATAAAAATAATGCTCATTAACGTGAATATGAAACAGCTGTTAACAACTCTTTATCAAATCTAGCATGTTTCAAAAGCAAGACAAACAGAAGAATATACCTTTTCGGATTATGTATTTTTTTAAATGGCAAGAACACTGCATGTTTACACTGTTGCTTCTGGCTCTTTTGCTGCCCCTGGACTTGTTGGGGTTCCAGATTGTTCAGGACCCTCCTGTACATTTGTGTCACCCGCTGCCTTTTCCCCTACACCTTCTAAAAGTGACTTCTCTTTAACTGAAATACTCTTCTTTTCTTTTTTCCCTTCAGTTACTGAATATCCTCTAACACGTCGTTTAACTTCTATCTCTTCTATTGGATTGTATGGTGGTATTTCAAGCTTTGGTACTTCTGGTATTTCTATATATAAATTATAAGGTACAAATTCCATTATTGGAGGCCAACAATAATCTGAAACAAAAATGTTTACAGTCCTTCTATTTATAGTAAATGAGTAAATTTTCAAGTAAATAATATTTTGTTATAATTTCATGAAAAAAATATGTAATTTGACCCACCTTGATATATAACTAAATGTGGAAATTGCTGATAAGTTTTAAGAAAATCATACAGAGTTTCAAGAGATTGTACTTTCAATAAGAAGTCTAATAGGCCCACTTCTGGTAATAAAGCAAGAGTCTTTTGACTCAAATAACTTCCAATACTCTTTTCGTTAAGCTGAAAGCAATATGTTAGATATTGAACATGATACATAAAGTGAGAAAGACCCAACTGCTTATTTTATATTTTTGAATTATTTTTTCCTAATATCTACTGACCGAATCTCGCTTTTCTAGGTATGATGCTATTGTAACTATTTTCTTATTAAAGTTTTCAATTTGATGAGCTATTACATCTTCAGCATCTCCTTGGATTTTCTCAAGTAATGTACGAGGGACTCCATACATTGAAAACCATGCTCCGAAGTAGCGCTAAAAGTAAATTGTACATCATTCAAGAAAGAAAATCAATCAGGGAAATATAAAATTAGTTCATATGTAGAAGGATAATATTACCCTTCTTATGTGGTGACTTTGCAAAATTATCTTTACCACACCAAACTGGTTTCCATGTTTTTCAATCTGTTCAACTATGAGCTTAACGTGATGACCAATGGAATCTTCTGCACCCTTAAATAAGATAAACTTCTACAGGACATATCCAATTAGAAATTTGTAGAATCTCAAGACTTCTTGAAAAGGCAATTATCTGCTTTCAGAAATAAAATATTTATTTCACTCATAATGGCAGATAGATCTTTAAGACATGTTTTATTTATTCTGTTTCTCATAGCAATTTACAAGATTTTCTGAGTACAGTAAATCAATTTTCGCTTATTAATTCTTTACTTGTACTATTTTAAACAGTCTGAAAATAATGATATCTTATTATTATTATTTTTTTTTTTTATTTATTTAAATTGTCATACAATATAATCAAGATTGAGAGATTATTAAATAAATGCTAAGTATCATTGTCAAGGGCAGCTCCAAAAACTACTTGAAAGGGTGAACATTTTATAAATCTAAAGGAAGCAATTTTTCTCAATTCATATATACTAATTAGTATGTTACAATACTTTATTTTATATTTGTTTGTGTTTATTAATTTATCAACACATCAATTTGGTAATAAAATATCTAAAAACCCTTTTCAATAATATTTTTTCTATGAAAAATTTGAAAATCAAAGATGTTCTAATGTTAAAGTCTATTGGTTATACTTCACCTTTTTCATTACAAACTTTAATAGGAAATAAATGGAACTCTTTTGCAAGATCAGGTTCTGTATTGATTTCCCAAAGTACATTTTATTTCAAACCATATTTACAACAAACTTTTAAAATTTCCTTTCCCTTGAGGTTTAGTTCATGCACATTAAATAGTATGTTTAAGCATTACATAATATTTTAGTCCAAAGAGGAAAGAGGCAGAAACTATACACTGAATTGTTTTAGGGGCCATCCAGAGATTACATAATGCAAATTTGAAATATTTTGAATACCCTCTCTCCTCCTTTATTGAATTACAATACAATTTACCAACTACATACCAATTTAAAAGGATTCTAGATTATAGATCAGTTTTGAATATTTTCTTCATAGTCTTACAGATTCAATCAATATACCATTGATGAAAAATTAATTACATTTATTGTAACAGTTAATAGGCCTGGATCATAACTTTTTTAAACTTTGTATAACATCAATATTTCTTTTAAATTTAATTTGTTAATTCTTTTAATGTTTTAATGTAAGATTGAATAAAAAGAATTGTTTCAGAAAATATTGAAAAGTTGTCGAGGCCTAACGCTGTATCAAACCCCACACTTAAGTGTTACATAATTTATGGATTACCGCTTCTGTTATACAAAAGTGAATATATGTACACATGTGGATGTGTGTATACGCGAATGTGTGCATTTGAACATTGTCACTGAGGATGACATAAAAAGTTGTAAAATGTCAAAAAAGGTTATTTTTCAGGAGTACAAAATAACTATTCATTTCTTTGACTCTTCAGATACATTTGGTTGTACCTCCCGTCACACCAGCTGTAGACACATGACAATTGGACATTGTCGTGGCATAAATCATAAATAGGCAATTGGACATTGTTGTGCCATAAATCATAACTAGCCACATTTAGCACCATTCAAAAAAGTGAAATTTTGACGTACAATCCTTTGCACTTTCAGTGACAATTTGTTCCACAAACATTTTTGAACCAGTGGAGAGTTTACTCCCACAGGTTCGATAGCATGAGTACTTCTGAATGTTCAAGAAAAAACAGGGTGAGTTGTGATACAAAATGTTACTCTAATGGTAATGCACCTAATAATATTCTTAATGCAACATTGAGGTCGCAATCATTTTAATCAATACACATTCTCCATCTACATTGCGCCGTTATCCCTAATATATTTTTATCTTCATTCCATAATAATGGATCAACTTTTGAATCGTCATAGTAACATTCTAAGAAGTTTTTATACTCTCCTTTTTTGACCAGTTTTGGATTCATGGAAACCACAATGCATCTAGATGGCAGTGTACCAGGAGAGGTGGCTCAGAGAATCAACTGATGTCACTACATTTACTCTGACAGAGAGATCCTAGGGTTCCAGTCCTGATGGTGGCAGAATTTTCGACATAACTAGACAACTAGGTGTAATTCAGAAGAGAATTCTAGCAGCCGGCTGCTCTGATCGGTAGTTTTTCGTGGTTTCTCGGATCAATACCAGGCGAATGCCGGAGTAGGACCCTAACAAATAGGCCGCGGAACGCGCGCGATCTTTCCTTTCTCTTCCTTGTCCTATTGTCTTCCCTTACTTGTACATACTTATACTTACATGCATTACACCACCACACATACCGGGAGATCGGTCGGGAGCTGAGAGTTTGGATGGAAGGATGGAAGACGACGTCGGAGCGTGCTGGATGGGCAGGGCGAGCGGAGTTGCTTCACTGATGATAACGATAAATAAATACAGCAGGGTAAGCGGCGAATCTCCAACAGCACATACTTTCTCGCGTTATTTGTAACGTTGTTACGAATTAACCGTTGATGAACTCAATGGAGGCTGATGCCCCAACCTACTGGAAGTTGCACCTCTATCAAATGACGGGAATGTAATTTCCAAAATTAAAAATACAAATATATAATATGAATGTAAGCAATTCACGAAAAATAATTACAACTAAGTTAAATAAAAATCTATAGGTTTTGAAACATTACCAGGGGCGTAGCGTCCATGGACACGTTGGAAGCGCTTCCCTTCCGAATTTCCCTTACGAATATCCTACACAGAACTTCATTCTGAGTGTCGTTCGAAAGGGAAGAAGAATTTCATACGATAATGTCGTGAACATACGAGAATGTTCCGTGGATAAGTGGGTACAGAAACACCAACAAATTACTCTGTTGACCATGTTTATTGTTTTCTAAAGAGAAATTCGTGTGGACCCAAGAAGGATTCGAATCTTCACAACATTCACAGAGCACAAGCTCGCCATGAAACTTCAGTTTTTCACATCCTATCCCAAAACAATTTAAGATTATTTAGAAACAAAGAATTGAATGCAGTCTCAGTGAACAGTTTCGGTTGTCCGTACAACGTCACAACGACGAAGTTACAAGAACAGAGGAATATTGACTCATTATCAGATGGGTTTGTTTTTTAGGAAATCTGGGATTGGCGTTTCGCGAACATAATGAAACTGTCGAGTTTCATTATCGAGGCTAAAATTGAAATTCTTATATTTTTGGGTAATTATAATCCTGACCGTGTGGCTCTCATTGAAAGCAACAACGTGTATTGTGGAACATATCCTGACGTCCAGAATCATATTATCGCGGCAGTTGCGGAAGTTACCGTAGGAGCAGGGAAATTAAAAAGATTTCTGGGGCTCAGTTTGTTGCATTAATATTTGACGAAACGACTGATGTGACCATGAAATCCCAGCCAAATTTATTTTTATTTATTTATGTTAAACTTTTACTCATTTTCCCACTATTTATAGTTAAAATGAGGGAAGGGATTCTGGAACTCAACTAAAAGGTCGCAGATTATCTTCTCCCCCATAAGTCACATACAGTGTTTCCTATTTTTTCCTAAATAAATCTAAATATTTAATATGAAATAGCAATTGAACATCGCCTAACACAATGATCTGGACTCTCCGGGTGACGCCGTGTCAAAGGCCGAGGTACTGACGTTTCGACCAACATATCGTCTTCTTCAGGGACATAGTACCCTGAAGCACTGCAGCCCTGAAGAAGACCGCGATATGTTGGTCGAAATGTGGGCACCTCGGCCTTCAACGCGGCGACACCCGGACAGCCCAGATCATGACTGGCCGCGGAAGCTTACGACATCATTTAACCTAACAAGATGTTGATAACCCGATGTTAATGATTTTTGTAAACTCGTTATTTTACACGTGGCACAATATCTTATAAAAATTAAAAAAATGGATTTTGGGAGGAATAGGTAGTCTTCTATTATACTTTTGCAGGTCATTTATAAATTTATCGTGGTGAATTAAAACCAACTCACAGGTATTTACACAAAACGTTTATTCGTGAACAATAATACACTAAAACTACAAACACTAAAAACTACTTGATCTATATTCAGGTATATTTTACAGTTCTTGTGCTCTTCACTTCCTTTTTTCTTACACACGACTCCGTTCTCTTGATTATTTATTTACACAGTTTACTTCTTACACACTATTTATTTACACTGTTCTCTTCATCTACAGTATCACCCAGTCCGATGCACTGTCGACGGTACACTGCACTGACCACAATTTCCTGTCCAGACCACAATTCCCTGCGCAGACCACACTTCACTGCGCACACCAGGGTGCACTGCACCACTGTTTACCACGATGCACACTTCACAGCTCAGCTTCCACTGCAGATTTCAGACTGCTGACTGCTGTTCACCCACTGCACCACTGTTCACCGCAATGCACACTTTACAGCACAGCTTCCACTTCGGACACACTGACGGACTGACTGCTTATTCACTGATTACATACACTGACTAACTTCTTATTGACTGACTGCTACTGACTCGCGGCCTCCGGCAACGGCGCATTTATACCTGCCCGGCGCTCGTCTCAACACAACCAGCACTTGCTCCACCTTTCCACGCGACTCGCGAATAGTTTGGAACCGTCCAGTTCGGGGCGGGAGGGGGGGCGCCGGCAGATGACGCAATCTGCACGCAGCGAATTCCGGCAGGTGATGCAATATTCGTTACTATATATATATATATATATATATATATATATATATATATATATATATATATATATATATATCCGCGCACGTGGTTCTGGCTCTGAATTCCACTAGTCAATTAAGTTCGACTTCAGTACTTTGCAACAAGCACTATAGCTACAACACGAAAATCGAAAATTTCACTACCCTGGTATATTTTGTAATTAAGATCCTTCCATACACACGTTCGGATTCACACCAGCGCTTTCCGACTATAACAGCACTGCACGCTGCTGCAGGCAGAAATATGAATTCACTGTGAAAAACAGAAAGGAACTTCCTTCCAGGACGGCCAACTTTACACAAAGAATTCAAGTGTATATTTTGAATCAATATATATAATATCGAATGAAAACAATTTCTCAAATCATAAATAATGCATTAAATACCATCAATAATTGACTGAACCTTTGTAATTGAATCGAGAAGTTCATAATTTATTAAGTTGCAGATAGACAAAGGCAGAATATTAGTATCACTCAGTTTCCCTCGGTCGCCGCGCAGCGTTCTACAGCGCTCGCGCCCCCCCCCCCCCCCCCCCATTTAGTTGCTCCACCAAAGGCCGCATGTTCCCTGTGTTAAAGCGAAGGACCTAGCCTGTTTTACACGATTATTGTTTCATCATTTTTCGCCGGTACAGAAAAGATACAGGCCAGACTGAATGTAATTTGTACGAAAAAATGACGCATGCTTAATTTTTCGGTACAGATTTCATCCAGTTTGACTACCGCGCTCCAGGCGGCACTTTACGGGACTTTCTCTAGTTTGTTATGCGTGTGGAGCGATGTGATCATTTTGTAGTTGCCTGAGAGCGTTCTGATGTGTTGAATTGTAATGTGAAGTGGTTATGTAAAGAGAAATAAATTATGCACTGTATTCTAATATTGTCGCATCCGAGCTCAGTCCTAACCTAACCTAACTTCATTTGTTACCACAGATGCGATGTTCAAATGTTTGAACTTCAGAGCTACATGCGGCGTCCGGAGGAAGTATTTTCTTCATGATTACGTACAAATACAGAAATGACAGTGTAAAACACTCATCCAGTATCAGCACCGAAACATACTGCGCAGAAACGAACGTCCGTTTTCCATCCATTTACTGTACAGAAAAATGATGAAAAAAGGATGCAAAAATGACCGTGTAAAACAGGCTTGAGTAAATGTAGTAAGCCCAGTAATATAGCCAAGAACGCGGTGTAATATCTGGGGAGATATCAGACACCAGAGATAACGTCAGTTATAGCTCTTTGTTTTCAAAATGATTTCATATACCGTACATCTATATTGCAATATCTTGAATAATGAAAGCCATTAAAAGGAAGATGTACATTTCTAAGATATTATAAGATCTTTTTCGATTATTTGAGGGTTGTGCAACCGTGCTACCTAAGCACGAGCCGCCACTGGTTGAACCGGTAAAAGTGTTTCCAAGCTTTTGAAATAGAATTATTTTCGACGTCTGATTCCGGCTGAGGAGGGAGGGGGTGCACCCAGTACACTGCTCTGAGGCCCATGAATCTCTACGTGGCCAATGAAGTCCAATGCGTCCAATAATTTTATTGTAATTTGATCCCTTTTTTAAATAAATTGTATCGCATATTATCATTTTCAATTTTTCAAATTAATGTACATATATTTTCAAAATTTAAAATCACGCGCATGTCACTACGTGTTATGTCACCTTTCGAAACACCGCGACTCGGAAAAGCGGACGGAAAAGAATCTTGGGGAATATTCGAGCGCTGAAGAATATAAATATTACTAAATATATCAATATAATCGAATGCAAAAATTATAATATATGTACCCATGCACATGTCTGTTGAAGTTTTTTTACAAGGGCCCAGGGGAAGGAGAAAAAGATGAAAGATGGTTCGCCATGCAATTCTGAATACAGTAGTGACGACTTTGTTATGGACACGATGGTTTCAGAAAATCTGCGGGATGTGCGATTGCTGACATGGAATAGGCTCAAAGTTTCATGAGCCAGACAGTTAAGAAAGTTATTCAGCATTCAAGGACGAACTCGTAAATGTTTGATAGTGAGTTATTATGAATGTATTTTTAATGTTTTGGGTGTCTTCAATTAATTGTATTTACACACTTTCATTTGGAAAATACTGGTTCACTTTTTGTACATTTGGTTTACGTCAGACATTTTCGAATGGATTAATTACTCAAATCAATGTTCTACTCCACAATATTAAAGAGGAAGTTCTGACCAGAGCATCAGAGAATACATGTACAATGTGTTCACAAATTCCGAAAACGAAGCTCCTCTATGTTGGTCATTAATGATTCCGGCCGCATCTACTACCGAGATCACTATTCCATAAATGTAGTGCATGTTAGTGTATGTAAGGGGTGAGAATAGGACAAGGAAGAGGTACGAAATCTTCCATCTATCGCGGCCCAATATACCATTTTTTGTCATTTTCTTATTTTTCGGTTTCCTAATAGTAGAACGGAAATTGTATTTTATGAATATAAAAGAACAATAAAATCTCGCCCAAATTGTAATTTTCTCTAAAAAAAAGTGGAGCTGTTTTTAAGAAAATGGCGCTTAAGCGCTACTGTAAATACGAAATTTCAAGCTCTTTTTCACAGAAAATTTTTGAGTTTTCAAAAACTTTTATTTGAAGTTACAAATACAATAGTGTATACAAATTGCTGGAAATGTGCATATTAACGGCTTGAGACCATAAAAAAATTACATTTGTACAATATTTGAAAAAAAAACAACGAAATGAACTTAGTCATATTAATTAGCACTATCCTTTCGAAATGTATGAAGAAAAATTTTAAGCCGTTTTTGAGAAAAATTGTCTTTGAGCGGTTCTGAATAGGTAGAGTTTTGAACTAGTTTCACAAACAATGGTTAAGTTTTCGAGAAACTTTTTGACATTATTTAAAGCGCATGTACAATAATGTAGACAAATAGCCGCTATTATAAATATTTACGATGAGAGAGAAAAGTCCAAAAATTACATTTTTGTAATTTTAGAAGAAAAAAGAATAGAGAAATATGGCGTTTAAGCCATCTTAGAGTACATTTAGCACTGAAGCACACATTTAGTACACGTAATTAGCTGACACGTTTTTAAAAAAATTCGAGCCGTCTTTTGAGAAAATCTTTTTTTGAAATATATTTTGAAACTGCACTTATTGCTCGCAATATTGCCCGAAAATTACTACAATTTTTAAAAAGTGTATATGACCATAATTAAAGAAATTACTATGGAGAACAAATTGTTATATGAAAACTATAAAATTGTAGGAAGAAGCCCGAAAATTTTTGAAATTTTCGAAAACTCAGAGATAAACGTGAAAATAAGACCTATGCCACTTTTATAACTGTATTTTACTCTATTCTCACAAGAAATTCAAGGAAAAAATTTGGAGCCGTTTTTGAGTCAATTTTGAAAATGTCTGGGGAGTTTCATGTAAAATAATCTTTTTCTTTGTAGTTTTTTTTTTTTTAATTTTCGACTACAATATTTCATATGTAAACAAACAAGTGGTGCTACAGGATGGCACAGACTTTTCCTATTACATTTCTATTTTTATTGGTCTCGTCTATATATTCGAACGTGCCACACACTCTTACCAACTGCCATCTAACGCCGCCCAAAGTACATTTTTTTTAAAAACTTCATAATTTTTGGGCTTCCTAATAGTAGAATGGTAATATTATTTCCAGAATATTAAAAAACATTAAAACCTCGTACTAAATGGCATTTTTTTAAATTTGGAGCCGTTTGTAGGAAAATATCATTTAAGCGCTAATGTAAATTCAAACATTGAACCTTTTTTCAAAGAAAACTATTGAGATTACGAATTACTTCAAATGACGTGATTTCAAGTACAAATGCAATAGTGTTTACAAATCGTTGGAAATGTGCGTATTACCGACGTGAGATATCTTCCAAAAAAAATTTTGTGTAATTTTTGAAAAAAAAAACAAAAACAAATGAATATAGCAAAATTAATTCTATGTCATCTTAAACAATGCAATTAGAATTATCTGTTGGAAATGTTGAAGAAAAAATTTGAGCCGTTTTTGAGAAAATTGTGAAAATGTTCGGGGTCTTCATGTAAAGTACCCCTATACTTTAAAGTTTTGTTTCAAAATCTCAAAGATTCGACTCGAACTAGATGGACAGAGTCTTTTTTTCAATTTGGAAAAAAATCCTACACATAGTTTATGTGCTAATGTTGTTCACAGACTGACAAACGGACAGACGTATGGACAGACGAACGTTTTGAAAATAACCACTTTTTCTGTATTAGGGGGCCCCAAAACGTGTATTTCCGTTTAATCTCGAAATCGATTTTCTGCATCACTACATAACTTTCCCTATACTACGTATATACGTACGTATTCGGGAAAGTAAAGCGTGTAATGAAAAAGGAGGCCTAGAGATGTTGCCACTCTATATTTTGAGCCTGCGCACACCTATGCTGAGGAAAATACACACATTTTGATCAAATCGAATAAAGGAAACAACGATGAGTGTTGTCACAGGCAAACGGTAGTTACAAAAATCAAGAACGTCCATACTGATGAAATTAGTCTACCTACATTAGTAAGATTGGCAAACAGACACCCACCTCTACGATATGCATGAAGTATTTTGAGTAATAAATAAAACATCCCGTGAGTGGCTCGCTGCAATAACTTTCGTTAACTTGGTTTATCGACATCTGAAATATAGAATCTAATTCATCGCTTCCTTCTCCAGAATCTTTGAAGTTATGTTGTCCGACGTACGTCAAACGATGAAGATAAGTTGCCTGAAAAAACAATGACGAAAATATTTTTTAAAAATAATTGTTCACAAAAATCAGTCGATTTTTATTTGCATCATCGGCGCCAGCTCACCCTTTCAGTTTGATGGAGAGCATGGTTGATCACATCCATCAGAGAATTTATCTGAGGCCCCTTTTTATGCTGTTTAGATTGTGCAGGAACCTCAGCGGAGGTATTTGCTGGATCAGAAATTGACTGCTTTTTACCGACATCTTTCTTTTTAGATTGAGGATCAAGAGCGTCTTTAGCTGCCTCCATGGCTGACTAACATTGAAATTCACTAATCTAGAAAAAAGTATAGTTGCGTGCACATGACTACAGTTATACTTATTTTGCTGCCATCTCAAGTTACCATGGCAATCTTCAGCGGATTCCCAAAGAATTTATATGTGGGAAAAAGACAATCCCCTACTATATTGTATGTAAAATAAAATGCTACGCTTTGAATGGCCATTGCCTAACACGTTAATTAAAATTATTTTACTGAGCGCTTAAAATATAAATAAATGATTTTTTTCATTACATGTCCATAACATCTATTTTTTACGAATTATTTGTTTATTAATATGAATGTTGAAACATATTAATATTTTACCATATCATATGAATTAGCGTTTTCGCGATTTTATGTTCACTCCATCTGACACATTGCCATAGACAAACAGTAGGTACTCTCTGCATATCACATGAGCGATCTCGTAAAATCACTACGTTCTATGGAAAGCGGCTGATGACGTCAGTGAACGGTAGCCATCTTGTGTTTCGTCTTGCGCTGTCAGACGGTTTCCAGGTGAAGTTCTGTGCGTTTATTATTGTAATAATTTGTTCAATATCTGCAGTATTGTCTTTGAATGCACTCATGTCAAAATGATATATTGTATGTATTAAAAGAATCATTTGTTAATGTACTTTGTTTGCGTGCAATTTTCAGATTCTGTAGTATCTACGCTATTGACATTCCGGCCAATCTGCCAACTCACAAGGACGAGTCTTTTTTCACATTTGAACATTTATTAAAATGTGAGTGTAATGACTTTAAAATTACAACAGAATGTGATGATAAAAGAAACGTATCCAGTTTTCGTCATTTTTATGACTTGCTTTTCAGGTTTCGTGACCGAGACCGTAGTCGCGATCGGGGTCGTTCCGGTGATGGTCGACGTGGTAGTTTTGGAAGTGGTGGTCTTGGCAGTGGTCTAGGCGGAGGCCTGGGTAGTGGGCTTGGTGGAGGACTTGGCAGTTATGGAGGGTATGGAAGTAGTAGTCTTAAAGGAAAACAACCAGGAGAAAGACTTAGAAGACCCAGATGGGATATGGCATCCCTTCTTCCATTTCGCAAAGATTTCTATGCTCCTCACCCTAACGTTCTCAGAAGGTTTGCTGTGGATAAAATGTCTTGATATGTGATTTTATATTTGTATTATTGCTCAACTCCTCTTTCTTCTTGTAGATCCCCCCAAGAGGTTGCTCGTTTTAGGGCAAGCAGGGAGATCACTGTCAAAGGAAACAATGTTCCTGACCCAAATTTATTTTTTGACGAGGGCAATTTCCCAGATTATGTGATGAATGAAATAAGGTTTGTTGAACATGAGTTACCTATTCATGTGTTCTTTTTGGATATTAGGTATATTTATGCTTTTTGATTTTGTAGACGGCAAGGCTTTAATGAACCAACTGCTATTCAAGCCCAGGGGTGGCCTATTGCATTAAGTGGAAGAGACATGGTGGGAATTGCCCAAACTGGATCAGGGAAAACATTGGCTGTAAGAGATTATTAATGGTGGTGAAAATATTTTGAAGGTTGTGATAAACAATGTATGAGAAAGATTGTTTTTGTTTTTTTAGTACATCCTCCCTGCAATTGTTCATATCAACCATCAGCCTCGATTAATGAGAGGTGATGGTCCTATTGCCCTTGTATTGGCACCTACAAGAGAACTTGCTCAGCAGATACAACAAGTTGCTGCTGATTTTGGTGCCACATCCCAAGTTAGAAATACTTGTGTTTTTGGTGGTGCCCCCAAAGGACCCCAGGCTCGAGATCTAGAGCGAGGTGTGGAAATCGTTATCGCTACACCAGGACGATTAATTGATTTTTTGGAGCGTGGTACAACTAATTTGCGTCGCTGCACATACTTGGTTTTGGATGAAGCTGATCGTATGTTGGATATGGGTTTTGAACCTCAAATTCGCAAGATCATTGAACAAATCAGAGTAAGGGAACATTCTGGTCAATCTCATGGATGTTACAGTTATGTCATTTTTGCATGGTAATTTTGTGAAAAAGTGTTCTTATTTGCCACTGTCATTTGAGATATTTTGAATTAATCATTGAATAATTGTAATGTATTGGATATATGTAGTAGGAAATGAAATTCTAATCACCTAACCTGTTAATTCACAGAAAGTATCGCAGCTCTTTGTTCTGTGATCTTTCTGTATATAATTCGAGATATTGAACAAAATCTTATTACCAAAAATAATATTCATGCTGACTGCATTATCTAAATTAAAACAAAAATTCATATATGTAGTTCAAAAAGTATAATTATGCTGTTCATAATTCAATTTTTAATTTTCTTCACAAGAAAGCTACTGTTAGAAGTTACTATTAGAAATAACATATTTTCAAACTTTCTTGTAATCATTAAACAAGACACTCAATTTTCATTGATTAACCCTTACCCTGGACAAAGTCACTGTATACACATAAACATTAGTCTCTTTTCATATGAGTAATTTTATGATTTAATGTTGGAATGGTGACTACAAATTGTTTTAACAAATATGGAGATTTCTCTTGCTTATTAAAGAAATATAACATTTTCAGCCGGATCGGCAAGTGCTCATGTGGTCTGCAACGTGGCCAAAGGAAGTTCGTAACTTGGCTGAGGAATTTCTGAGTGATTATATTCAGATAAATATAGGTTCTCTTCAGCTTGCTGCTAATCACAATATCCTGCAAATTATTGATGTGTGCCAGGAATATGAAAAAGAAACAAAGTGAGGATTCTGAATAATTTTTTTGTGAATTAATTGAAGAGTTGTTTGCAAAATGTTTTTACTCTTTGTTATCTTTGGCAGATTGTTAAAACTTCTTACAGAAATATCATCTGAAAAAGAAAATAAAACTATTATATTTGTAGAGACTAAGAGAAAAGTTGATGAGATTACAAGAAGTATTTGCCGATATGGGTATGTATATTTCTGTATAATCGGATGCATAAATATAACTTACATTGTATTAAAAAAATGTTTTTTGAAGAATAGAGAAACATGTGATCATATGAAGGGTTACATTTAATGTGTTCATTGATTATTTAATTTGAGGTGATCATTTGAAGGGTTTTTAAATTTGAGATTTTAAATATTTTATTAGATCTACATGAAACTCAACTCAAATCCTTAGAAGTAATTAAGAAAAGTTTGTTAGGGGGGGGGAGAGTTGGGTATTTTCTTTCTTTTTGCTTTTAGGGAGATTTAAATTAGATTAATTCTTAAACAAAATTTTGATGTAAATAAAGTTTTGGCAATGTTGAGCAATTTTTAATGTGAAGATATTGTTACAAGTATTCAAATTTATTTTTATTTTTACTGTTAATGTTATTGCTTGTACTGCCCTCAATATGGAGCTTGATATACACTATATATTGATTTCCCTGTATCCGGATAATCATGGTTTTTAGGGAAATATGTAAAATGTTGATGCTACACATTCTCTTATGGAGGCAAATATGAAAGGAGTCAAATTAACATTAATTAGTAAATAATTAAATCTGAATCATAAATTAGGTGGAAAAAAAAAATCTGTGTGTACCACAGCCATTAACTGGTTCTAATGATTTATTATGTTATGGTACACATTTAATTTTAAGAGATTACATCATTAAGTTGTTGCCAATATTTTTTTCTCTTTTGTAAGAAGAGGAAAAGGGGGAAAAATTAGTTGACTCAGAGAAAATCTATTTGAATTCTATATTTTGTTTTCCAAATAAACGCTTTAAACTTATTAACTTAATTTATTGATGAGGCCCTCGGGCTTTTGTTGCTGCTCAATCATTAGATCCCTTGTAAAGCACTTGGTGTATAAAAATAACTAGAATTGGAGAATTTTGTTTTTCTGTTGCATTTTTAAAAAGATCGATAAAAATGTGTTCAGAAAAAGTGAGAATGCAGATTTAAAAATAGGCATGTGCATGTATTATTTGTAATACTTTATTTCAAAATCTCCCAGATGTCATGAATGTTTTAACTAAAATAGTGCTCTAGTTAAATTTCCCTCTCTTTCAATGAGCGTTTCTAGAAATATTAATGCACTCTGGAACTATATTAATGACTACAGCTGGATTGTTTCTGAAATATGCTCTGAGCTTTGTATTTGAATGCTTGGTGGTGTTTTCCATTAACATTTTGAAGTCACTTCTTATGAAATGAAAGCATTGTAAAATGTGTACAATATTAGAAAAAGGAATCTTATATTTGCAGGTGGCCTGCAAAAAGTATCCATGGTGATAAGTCTCAACAAGAGAGAGACTATGTTCTTGCAGGTAATTTTAATACTACTTTGAATGAAATAACCATTTATGGTGTGAAGGACTTCATAAAATTATTTTTTTCCACAGAATTTCGTAATGGAAAAATAGCCATATTAGTTGCAACTGATGTGGCTGCCAGAGGGTTGGGTAAGTATGTAAGAATAGAGTTGAGCCTTGGTCTATTTTAAGAATGGGATATGTAGGTCATTTGTTGCAACAAGTTTCATGTACAATTTGCAACTTCAATATTACAAAAGCAAATTTTAAAATATGAGCAGTATTATAGCATTTTTCTCTACAGCTTTGCTGATCCATGAAACCATAATGAAGTTAATGCTTTTAATTTCTCTTTTTAGATTTTTGCATTTATGTAATATTGCTGGGAGCAGAGTATGAATACATTGTGATGCATTCCTAATGTAAATGTTAGGAAAAAATCGTGTGGTATTTATAAACATGAATAACTATGTTCATATTAGTTCATAACCGATCTGAAATCAGTCTGATATGAACAAAAATGAACATATGTTAGTTGAGATTGAATGATTTGGATGTAAATGGGTACTTTAAGTTTGAGAGAATACTGTGCTTTATGCCTAGTGATGCACATGATATTTTCTTGTGAAAAATCAGCTTTGCATTCAGTACATTTTTTCTATTGTAACCGTAATAAGCCTTGTTGCAAATGGGGCTGGTTCTTCATAATCTTGGGTCAATGAACCTCTCTATAATACTTAGGATCTAGAGTCTCACGAGGGGAGGGGTGTGGTATGAATGAATGATGTGTGACAGGGTTGGAGAATGGTTTGTCATGTTGGATTCTTAGTGATCCTCTTTGAAATGTTAAAGGAACTGGCGAGTTACCATTTCTCTCATCCCATGAGGATCGTTTCGTGTCTGAGAAGGTGCCAACCCTGTTCCAGCGCGTGATTGAAGTGAATGTTGTGTTGTACTGTGAGCTCTGTGCCAAGACAGGGTGTGGAGGGGACTTGTGGTCAAGAGATTGTGGCAGTGGTGGCCAGACTGGTTGACAAAATAGGAAAAGCTGATGCCCGCTAGTGTAACATTTTGCCTGTGCTGCTGAACGTGCCCTCACCAAGTGCCCATTTCTAAGAGGCAGAAGAAGATAGTATCTCTTATGGGGGTCTTATTTCTAGCTGGTAATATTTGATGATTCAGGAGAATGTTTGCTGCCCTTTTCTTGATACAGAATTCAGATGTGCTGCCTAAATGTATTTCAAGATGTCATATTTCAGCATTGAAATTGTTACATATTCTTGTCTTAGCAAACCTGTTCTTGTGTTCGTTACAATTTGTCATCAAGAGGTGCCCCTATTTAGAATTTTGGGGCACACACTCGCATACCTAGAAGTAGTACGTGTAATGCTACATACTAAAAAAATTAATTTTACTTATCAGTGATAAATGTGCATTGATCTGGAAATCATGACAATATTCCTCCCATTTTCGTGGAGTAATGACAAACAGAAGATAGAAGACGTGTGTGGTAATGAAGTTATTAAAGTGTTAATAGTTGTAGACCTTTTTCGTTGTATTAAATGTTCAACAAAAAATATAACAGTTTTGATTAACGGTAGACTGTTTTGAAAATATTTAACTCATGATTTGTAATAAAATAGCAAGGAAATGTTCTTTGAATAGTTGCAACGGAAGTAGTAAACTTTTTTTTCAAACTGGTATTCATGGAGGTCAAGACTGTAGAATTTAACAGATGGAGAAACAGCTTACTTTTGATCACTTCTACTGGAATTACTTATTAGGAAGATACAGGAAGATAAATTAGATGTTCTTTGTACATTTTCCTTGTCTTTTGGATGTAGTGAATCGTTTAAATGATAGAGAGCACACAACAATATCATAACAAACATTTGATACTCAGTCAAATTTTTGGGCCAATATTTTGCTTACATTCATTTGAAGCTTAGAAAAAAAGTTGTTGCTAGTTTTGCAGGCAATTAATATGAATCACTGAGTGTCAGTTATTGTTTAAAGTGAGAATTATTGGTTAAAAATTTGATTGTGTATGATTTTTAACTTTTTTTTTTTTTTCCTTCTTACTTTCTTTAAGTGTTCTCCCAAATGTACTCCTTGTTGACCTAACATGCTGCCATGATTCACATGTTCTAATCTGATGGGCATCAATTTTATATTTGTCAACTAATCAGTCTGGTTTTGTTTATTTTCAGAGGCACATGCAAGATAAATTTAAAGTAAACCAAACATACCTGATATTAAACATCTGTCTGGCAGTGCCTCTGATTGGTTGGTTACTCCTCAAGGGCATCGGCCACTCGAAGCCCACGGGCGAGTTAGCCACAAGCCGTTTAGTTCATGCCACGATTGTCTGAGCACCGAAGGTTTCCTCCCCCAGCCCGCCCTGGCCCTGGCCTGGCTATAAGGCCCTCTTGGGCTCACAGGGGACTCGTTTCTCCCCCCTCCCCCAGTCCTGACTGTTAGGGGTGCAAAATGTTGGATATTTCAGACCAGATGGTTGGGCTGCAAATGAGACTTTGGATAGTGCACAGGTAATTACTTTTTTAAAAAAGGTAGACATACAGTTAAACACTAATCAAGAAGATGCTAATGAATAATTCTTATCAAATGGAAGAATTGCATACTTGGTTGGTTGGGGCAATTCTGGCTGTATTGCAAAATCACAGGTAGGTTGATGAGTACCTGCATGCCAAATGATTATGAAGAGGGAAAACCTTATGAATTACTGTAGAATAATTTGTCTTTGCAATGTTGCCATATGTGATCTAGTTCTCTACGTAACCTTTTCCTCCTTCCCTCTGAAATATTCACAAGCTAAGCAAGTTGCACAAACTCTACATTTGATAACAAGAGAAAAGTAATTTATTGGCATCTTTGAGCTTAGTTTTGCCAGTATTTGATAGTAAAATGGTATACTTATCCGAGAGAGAGTGGTGAGTATGTTTTGGCAAAGCTGGTTTGGCAGTTTGGTTTATATTTTCTTAAAATTATTTTGTTGTAACCTCTTCTATTTTTGTTTGTTTTATGTGAATATTTTTTAAAACAGGATTTTTGGATTTGCTGTGGTATTGCCTGTTGGTTCATTTGCTCTGTTGCTAATGACTAGGCATAGTCATGTTGTGAATGCCTGCTGTTTCTAAATTCTGATAAGTAATCATAGGATTGTTTGTGTCTGTCAGAATTATTTTTTGCACATTTCCACTGTTTTGTTTGTGGATATCCAGTAAACAAAATTTATGAAAGCAGAATTTAGAAGTTAATATTTTTTCTTTTGATAATTAAGACTTCAGATTAAATTGCCTTGCTGTTTTTCAATTTTATTTTAGTTTCACTTGTATGCCCAGCAAAAAATGAATCTCATTTAATTGTCTAAAATACATTAACTTTTCTTCAGATGTTGAAGATGTCAAGTTTGTTATCAACTTTGATTATCCTCAAAGTTCTGAGGATTATGTGCACCGAATAGGACGAACTGGGCGTTCTCAAAGAACAGGAACAGCATATGCATTTTTCACTCCTGCTAATGCCAAGCAGGCAGGTGACTTGATATCAGTTCTACAAGAAGCAAATCAAGTGGTGAATCCTAAGCTACATGAAATGGCACAAATGGCAAAGACTATGAATTTTGGAGGCAGAAGTAAGTACAATATTTTAAAAATATTTTCTCTCTTCCCCCTGACTCACTCTTTCCTTTCTGTTCTTGCTTTCATGTCTCTTTCTAAATCCTTATTTTTGAAAGTATCTCTACATTTCATTTATTAATTCATTCTCTCCCTATTCTATTACTCTCTTGATCCTCATTGATCTCTTTGTACCTATCACAGGTCGCGGTCGTTGGGGCCGATCTGGCGGTGGTGGTGGCGGCGGCAGCAGCGGTCGAGACCGTGGTGGCAGAGATCGTGGGCGTGATCGTGATCGTGACAGGGGAGGCCGCAGCCGCTGGGGTGACAAATCAGAAGACAGAGGCAGTGGACTGGGTGGAGGATTGGGAAGTGGCTTGGGAGGTGGATTAGGTAGTGGTAGATCCACTAGATTCTCTGACATTCCGTTAAGTGCTAGTTTCTTGCGTGCTGGCACAACAGGTGGAAATTCAGGAAATACTGGTTTGCTACAGGGTGCCAACAGTGGCACTGGAGGTGGATTGGGTAGTTCTCAATCACTGTTGGGTATGCAGCCTGGATTAGGTCAGTCCCAGCCGAACCAGACCACAACTCCACCATCAATTCAACAACCTGGCTTGGGGGGTAATGTCAATCCTCCCTCTCTTTTGAGTAGTAAAGTAACACCACCCTCATACTATCAGCAGTCCAATACATCTGGAATGCCTGTTCCAAGTAATGGTCTCAACACCTATGGGGGGTATAACCAGTATCAACAACCAGCAATTAATGGTTATGGTTACCATGTTGGTAAAAATTAAGCCAGGTTAGTTGAATATTTTCCATTTTGTATGTCACATGAGTTTCTTCTAGGAGTTTAAAGAGATTGGGTCAAACTGCTGTTATGTTTGGAATCTTTTTGTTCTTCCTGAAATGCATTGACAGTATATGTAATATATTTATAGAAAATCATTATACACTTTGTAAATTGTATTTCCTTATTTTGGAGTTCATGTAAGTGTATGTCATGAAGCTTATATTCCTTCGTTATAATTGTCAAATGAGTGCAGTAAATCTGCCTAACTCCCTAGATCTGTTTTACATGTTCAGGAATGAGGGTGGCCTGTGCAAGAACTTTTATGGTTGTTGTCAGGTATAGTAGTGATGTGATATGTTTTGAGGAATTCTGAAAATAACATTAAACATTTTTTATAAATAAAAAAAGAAATCGAGATGGAGATCTGTGATCATCAAACTTATTTTTGTTTTATTTATTCTTGCATAATTCACTTAATTTATGGGAAAGCAAATATTTATAATCAAATTAGTTACTGTAATTTTTATGTTTACTTTTGTGTGCGTGTGTGTGTTATGAATGTGGTGTTATTTTCAGATAGCCTCACTTGGAGTTAAATTTTTATTTCAGTTTGTTTCCTGCATAGACTATTTTGATTCAGCTTTACTTGACAGTATTAAGCCTTGAAGAAATAGACCAGGTTTACTTACTCTTGGAAGTGGCCTTCTTGGAACCAGTGTATGTTTTTTATTGTTAATGTCTAAAGAATAGAATAAAAGCAATTGATGTACATTTTCCTTTTTATTCTTCTAAAGGAACCAGAAAAAATTCATTTTATAATGTACAAAGATTTTCTAAAGTAGTGGTGCTACAATAGCAAGTACTTTTTGCATTATTTGTGGCTAATTCCTGATATTGTAGTACTACTTGAACCTTAAAAATACAGCAATTAGCACTGCAAATGAGGTTTAGCAAGCAGTTAGCATGACCACTACTACTGCTAGGACATCAGTGAAACTACCTTCCTCACACTGAAAGGAAAGTTGAACATATGCAATTTTTGAAAATTCAGATGTTATAATGAAAATCATACAAGAAAAAAATTTAAAAAGTTTCAAGATTTGAGAAACGCTCATTCTTGTAATTTTTATAGGATATCACATTTTCACTCAAAATTACACAAAAACTACCTTCATTTTGAAGAAGGAATGAAAGAAGGTACAATACAAGAGTATTTCAAGAAGCAATACGTAGCTAAAATATTGTAGTTGCGTAAAGTTGCTGAAAAAACAAAAATTAATTTAGTCCATTATCGATCTGACTAGCACCATATTTATAAGTGTAATTTGCTCTGTTAAAAAGTCCAAAGATAAAAACTTGGAATCGTTTTTGAGAAAAATTTTGGTTTTTCACATAGCCTTTATTTCATGTAAGAACCACCCATTTTGAAAACATTGTACATCACCATATTTAGATTTATTTTTAAACCAATTTCATTATGAAAAATCTTTATCTTCAATCGTAGATGCAGGAAGATATTTTTGAAATTTTCAAACAATCCAAGTTTGTAACCAAATCCATCCGGACAATTTGTATATGCATACATTGCCTAATTTGCATAAGCAGCTTTATAAATTATCGTCAAAAAACTGACACAAAAAATTTGCAATCTGGAGGTTTTCTTGAATCCCAACTCTTAAACTACATATTAAGTTGAAATGTAAATTCAGATAGCAACGAATGATTTTTGGCAAGAGTTTGTAAGAAATTATTTGGCCTGTACAATATAAATAAGGGTAACGGCAAATGATTTCATATTGTGTGTTCAGGTAAGTTTGTGTAACTTACCCCACATGGTACCTGAGCCATACCTTTATGGTAACATGGGGCGACAGTCTGCACTTTCTATAAAAAAAGCGAGTTTACACTCTTGTAAGCGGTACATTGATTCTGTTCTTATACCGAGCTGTGTTTAATGTATGAAGAATAAATAAATGTAACTTCAAATTAACTTCTCCCCATAGCATGTCACACACAGTTTTTGACATAAAAGAAAATGCTGTTCAAACATGAATGGCATATCTCGTGTATTATATAATCAGCTAATGGAATACTGTTTTATTCGGACAATACACTGAGCTGACAAACGGTGGATAATGATGTATTGAATTCCCTTACATTTACGAAAAAAATGTCCCATGCGTCTAGCTTCAGTGACCATTCCGCGTTCAGTCTCTTACTTTGCGTCGTGCGGTCATAACCGCGTCGAAAATTTTTGACATTAATTACTTAGAAAAGGCCAGTGCGAAAGAAAGCTCTTTCAATACTGCCCTTTTGTACTTTTCGTTCGCAATACTACTATTGTATATCTTGTAAATTAATTTTAAATGTCTTTGTTGAAGTTGTGCACGAATTGCATTAGTAGCAAATCAATTATTACAAGAACGTATGTTTAACAATATCAATATTGAATAAAACAAATCTGTCGTCACAACTTTGCTATTCGTACAGTCTAAGTGAGTGGCAATACGCAATTCTTCCGCGTCCAATTACTCTGCATTGGCGGTTTTCCGCGGCCTCAATGCGCTCTATAGGGATAATTCCGCCAGTAGGTAACAGTGGGCATCGAAATGGCCAACCAGAAAGAGGCAATTGTCAACTTCGACATAATTCGCGTGGAAATACAAATAAAAAGAGCGGCATGCATAGGTAAACGAAGATGCAGCTATTGCCAAGATGTCCGATCAGGCTGTCCGTGTTTACCGAAGAACGAATGGACGAATAGCGCGGAATACGCCTTTCGTAAACAGCAAGAAGAAACGCATTTGCTAGGGAGCTTGTGAATAAGGGAGAAAAATTTTGGGACAGTGTAATTTGGTCTGACAAATGTAAAATAAACCTCTTCGGGTATCTGGGGTGTCGGGTCTGGAGGAAACCAAATAAAGGCGATTGTTTCAGGAATACAATTCCCACAATGAACTGCGGTGAATCATTTATGTTGTGGGGTTTGTCTTGTAAGGGGATTGGTACAACCCAATTCGTTGATGGAATTATGGATACCATACGAGCATTTTCTTTTTAGATACTTTTTCACGAAGATACGTAATGTGAGGAGCCTTTAACCGAGGGTTTTTTACAAACTTGGAAGTACAAATCGTACCTCGCATTTATTCAACCTACGTTCCTCTGGCCTTAATGGCAGATTTTTCGTTGAACCTTCCTCCACAAACTTTCTTACCACGTACTGCACAGTGGAGTTGCTTGTGCTAACTATTCGACCTATTTGTCGCAAGGAAAAGACCTTAAGTATTAAGTTGACAATTATCTCTTTCTCATTGGCAGTAAGCTCCTTCCGCGTGGCCATTTCGTTGCCCACGGTTGTTTACTGGGGGAATTATCCCTACAGAGCGCGACGCGTGGATAATCGTCAAGGCCCGAGGACTCTACGCGGAAGAATTGTATTTGCCACTCACTTCGACTGTAGCAAAGTTGTAACGACATAGCTTTTATAGCCTATGTCGTAGGGACCGCGAGCCAAAAAGTTATTTTAGTCCAAAATAGCTTCTGTTTGCCATACTTATCCTTGCCTTAATTTCAGCTGTCAAAGAGTTATCATGCGTCAGAAGTGTTCAAGGATATTTAATGTAGTTTACCCTTTCAAAGGAATATTCCCTTACTTCGATTGATTTCTTGTGAGTTTTCTTTTTGAGTTTTTAATGCCCTTCAACGCTTCGTTTAGGAGTTATCTAACCATACACAGTCAAAAACCGTGATGTGTGTTGTAGGTTTACATATAATAACATATATATATATATATATATATATATATATATGTAAATGCGTATTACGTAAGCGTTACAAATATTGCGGGAAAAAACATGATTTCTGGCAACCATTTGCTCGAAGAGCAAAGTAATATCCAGGTGATTAATTTGGAATGTTTATTAATTTGTGCGTTTCTTTCAGGGCTTAGAGACTATTCTAATTTATAAGATTTAACTTGATGGATAGACGCGCTGTATTGTCGCCTTTTATCTTACTTTTGATTATAATGTAATTCATTTAACTATAATTAACGTTTTAATTATATTTTACTGTTGAAAATAATTATGTACAATCCTTTGAGATTCAATTTTCAGCTACTTGACCTCTCTGGTTATGAAGTTGGAATCTAACAATAGGAACGCCGCGATAAGGCGTGAAGTTCACAGAATAATCGCTCATTGTCAGGCGGTTTCTACCCGTAAACAAGGGCAGATCCAGCCGATCATTTCGGAGGGGGGAATGATTGTTAAATATTAAAAATTTGTTATTAAAATATATTATTTTTGTAGTGTATATATGATGCCATACAATATTTTTTAAATAATTATATAATTCTAATAAATAATTAAAATAAATACGTATTTAAATCAAATAAAGGAAGGTAACAAACGAAATGAATAATGTTTGTGTGGACAATGCAGGAATAATTAATGATTCTGGTGAAATGAAGTTTCGGCATCATAAAATTCGTAAAGAATACAATTATTTAGGCTATCATTCATAAAATTATAACATAGTCGAAGATGAAACCTTCAAGAGTGTCTGAAAGTGTGATTTTCAAGGGACCAAGTCTTTTGTAATTCTTTGTGCCAGGTGAATGCGAATGGCACCAAAAAATGAAGAGGTTTAAATGTTTTGAAAATAAGACATGTGTCCACTTTTAGACCCATCTAACAAACATAACGGGTCACTTTTAAATACTATCTACTGCTAACAAAAAACGGAACTGGTCATTCCTCTTATGCTTTCAGTTACATTTATTTACCCACGGTCGAATTTTGATTATCTGATGTCGAAGTACAAAATTCTATCTTGAAACTCCTTCAGGAAAAAATTAAATTCTCATTTACCCTTTTTTGCTAGTGGTATCAACAGTGCTAATTAGCAAAATGTGTATCCCATTTTAATGCGCACTGATAACAGAAGGTGATAATGACTAATGCCTTTTCTTTCGCGTTAATCTTCTTCTTTGGTCCTATCTTCCATATACGGAAGTTCTTGGGATAAATTATTCAGGGTGGTTTCCCGTTGCCTTCCCTGATATGATGATGATAATGATAGGGGGTGAAAGGACGAACACAATACAGCCATGCCCGAGGCGAGACTCGAACCCGCAATCTTTCGGTACAAGATCGCTACTGCCTTAGCGATCTCGGCCACCGGATCGGCTTCGCGTTAATATAAACTAATAATTTTATTTACGGCTAGAGTACGCATCATGCATCGTTGGTATGTTTATGTAGGACGTGAATACACTAAATTCAATGGCAGAAAAGTGTTTTCGTTTAAGCATTTTAATTAAAATAATAAATGTATTTTCACGCTTTGTTTGTTTATTTTTCTTTAATGGAAGTGGAGTGTGTTATATTACATAGCCATTAACAATAACGCGAGAAAGTACGTACTGTTGTAGCACCACTAGTTAAAAAATATTTACAGTTCCTGTGATTAATTCTAATTTGATGGATGAATTTCAATGATTAAATCTCAAATCTAAAATGTTACTTGTTATTCCCAATGATTTTAATGTCAACTTTTTTATGAAACGTATTTCCAATATATTTTGCTTGGCAAGTTTTAATGAACATTTGACGCCATTTCTTGCAATACAATTGGGACACGACTTGATAGCTCTGGTGGCAGAATAAAATATTTGATTTGGTGACCTACGTAATGTTTGGGCTTAGCTTTTACCCAAATAAAGTCTTGAAGATCCATAAAATTGTAGAGGCGTAACTAACCCTTACAGGTTCAGTAACTAAATTGAGACCCCCCCCCCCCCTGTCAAAAAAGAAAGTTCCATTGAAGCATGCTAAAAACTAACTGAAAGAATCTATATTAATCACAATCAATCACGAAATTCAGAGTCGAATCCTGCAGACTTTCGCTTCGATGAACTTATCTACGTCGCCCTCGTCGCTCACGAATTAGTCACTTTACTCTGTAATGCTAAGGTCCGCCAAACTCTTCTGTCCCATTGAATTTCGACAATAATTTTTGATAAATTTCTATTTTGAAAAAGATTGCTTTGTAGTCGCGAAACAGCAACCGATTAACAGAACTGCTGCTACATGAAACCGAAACACATACTTTTCAAGAAGAATACTCGGCACTGGAAAAAAAGTATTATGAATGCAAGACGGAAAGCAATGCGGACAAACAAAGAAAGCAAGAACTAGTGATGCTACAGAATGGCACAGACTCTCTCGTATTAGTATTCTATTTTCTTTGGTCACGGCTAACTATTCGAACTTGCCACATACTCTTGCCTGCTACCATCTATTTCCGCCCAAAGCGCACAAATTAATTTTTCGAAATGTTCTTAATTTTTCGGTTTCCCAATAGTCGAACGGAAATATTATTTTACGAATATTACAGATAGTTAAACTTCGTTATAAATGGCAATTTTCTTTGAAAAATTTGTAGCCATTTTTAAGAAAGTGGGGCTTAAGCGCTACTGTAAATTCGAAATTTCATGCACTTTTTATATTTAGGAAAAACTTCATTAAAAGTAATTTGAAGTACTTTAACTCACAAATACTATAGTGTTTAAAACTGCTGGAAATGTACATATTAACGGCGTGAGAGAACTTTAAAAAACATTACGTTTATGTACGCCGGAAATAATTCAAACTTTTAAAATTTTTGAAAATTCAGAGTAAACCGTGAAAATTTGACCTAGGTCACCAAGTGTATTTTACTCTATTCCTACAAGAAATTTTTAAAAAATGTGGAGCCGTTTTTGAGAAAATTTTAAAAATGTTCCTGGGGCTTCATGTAAAGTAACTCTAAATTTTAAGGAATGTTTTTCAAAATGGAGATGCTACGAGTCGAGCCAGTTCGACCGGGGAATATCTATTTTGTAAAAAATCCATAGGTTTAGGCGTTAGTTGTGTTTACGGACGGACGTTTGAAAAACACCCTTTTGTGGTATCTGGTACCCCAAAACCTGAATTTCCGTTATAATCTCGAAATCGAATTTCCTAAGTATTACATATATTTTTCTATACTACGTATTGTACTACTGAAGTTTTTATTTCTTGGCGCGTGAGGATCAATCTAGAATTTCTCAGGGCATTTCGCGTCCATCTCGGCCGTGCCGCTAGATGTAGCATGATCGCAAACACTGCTCGATACGGTCGCGATCATGCGACAATAGCATCACGACCGAGAAAGACACTAAAGGCCGTGGGATATTCCATCGTGAAGACAGGTCGCCTCACACCCCAGGAAATTAAAACACAAGTATCTGTACGCATACGAGAAAATAAAAATCCACTTGTATCCATTTTATTTAAGGAATCATACCAAGTTCTGCAATAGTTGTCTACAAAATTTTCGTAACTATTTTTCCTTGGTTTAAGATAAATAAAATTTACTGACTTGCAAAAAATGATCACATGAGGCATGATTTTGAAAACAGACATGCAATCTTGAAGATAAGTCCAGGTTTGCACCACCATCACCAACAATATCATCCAGATATATTTCATGATTAGGAGGAACAGAGTACACTAGATGGTCAAAAAATTTAAAAACATATTGTTTATTAATAATGAGAACCGATTTAAGAACAGAATTCAGAAAATTGCATAAATGATTGTGAGGCATGACAACAGACGAAAGAGGTCTAATAGAATAATCTATTTTGTGAGGTTTAAGAAAACCATATGTTCTTGATGTATGGTTGCGGATACATATGTAGAAGTGGGTTAAATCTTATTAAATGCTTTGACATTTATATACTTCAATTTTCCACCTCTTAATAATATTCTGTAATATTTATGAATATTTTGGGAGTTTGCAGTGGTTCAATGGGTTATATTTGTCTGCATCCATGAACAGGGACTTACCATTGAGCTCATAATCAAAAACTTTAATGACAGTAAAACCACCTCCCTTGTCATAATCAATAAACAAAATATCAGGATGTTTTTTAATTACCTTTCAGTTTTAATTAATATTGTATATGCTTATCACATGAACAATATTTTTAAAAAATTAAAAGAATCAACAACTGACTGAAATTTTATCAGTATCTTGCACTCCAATGTCTCAAATTCTTTGATGGTGAAAATAAGTGCAGTATTTTAATATAGAAAATTGAAGTTGACACTATTAGGAAATAATTTCAACTTTCATATAAATCTGCATTTGTTTGTTTTTTTTTGTACAACTTGAAAACCTGACTTCATTTCTAAAATATATTTAAAAATAATCAGTTTCACAATCGCTTCACAATCGCTGTTAAAAGCTCACATTTCTCACAAATTTTAAAACCACTAATGAAAACTAGAATGAATCAGTTTTATACACTCCTGTAAAATAACTCAGAACACCTTGCTTTAATTGGGAATATGACCATCACAACATGTCTCTACAAGAAATGGACAAAAACATCAAAAATTATTTTAAAATTCTACTCTCAGAGCCAGGTTTTAGAATACATTTTATTGAAACTAAAATATCTGTACAGGAGAACCCTAGCACTTATACCAACATAGACAAGAAACAATTCCATTACTAAATGTCATTAATTTCTTAATGTGCAGGAGCTTCAGGACCTCCCTTGTAACCAGGCTGTTCTTCAGGGATGTGTGGCCAGAATGTGGGTTTCTTGGGATCGAATCCCTACAAAACAAAATACAATACATATTTAACACATATAAAATCATAAGGTAATTTTACCATACACAAGTCATTCAAAGAAATGGAAATTTTACCTGTTCGGGATAAGCTTGGAAAAATTCTTCCATGGTCATATTTTCAAATGGTACAAGAGATTTTAGCCGTTTCACTTCCTCTTCATAAGAAGCAATACGAGCATTTGATGCTTTAACAAATTCCGCAATTTCCTTCAACTAAAATTGGATAACATTACATGAAGCAAACTGTGACAGCAACAAAAATTTAGTGGCACAATAAAAAGCCATACTCACAGCTTCCTTTTCCTGAGCATCAATTAATGAAGTGTAGGTGTCTTTAGGGTAAGGTATAGCCAAGGCATCGTACTGTTTCTGGAAATCAGCTACCATACCTTTTACTGGAACTCGACTAGTGTAATAACTCCAATCAATTTTAGGGGGTTGTTGAGGATTCGCAATCATCCTTAATAATGAAATATATTAGAGTACAAAAATGTTGGAATGGCAGGTAAAGTCAACGTTGCAACATGCTAATGAATTTGATAACTTATATTTTTCAGAAGGAAAATTAATCATTTTGGTTATAATATTCTATTTTCGTACCTTCGAAGATAACCATCGGACTTTGCCTTAAATGCAGCCAAAAGAGGTCTTTGCGCCTCAGGAACACGATCGGCTAGAGCAGTCCAATCGATGTTAATGTTCGTAATCCTCTTTGCAGCCATAATTTAAAATTAAGCCAAAGCTATCAACGATGAAGGCGTATGTTCTTGGCCAATGTCAGAGCAGTCGCAAGTCCGGTCACAATTCAATATGGCCTGAAAATGGCAGTCATGGAAGAAAGAGGCCCACCAGAACCTGCACACAACACTCTTTGTAATGAGTGAGCAAGAGACGAACTCAGCCAATCAGAATCAAGAAGACTAGAAATCGAACAACCAACGCAAATCGACTGCGTACATCGAATTTTAAATCGATAATATATAATAT
Source organism: Gryllus longicercus (assembly GCA_038098605.1). NCBI lineage: Eukaryota > Metazoa > Arthropoda > Insecta > Orthoptera > Gryllidae > Gryllus > Gryllus longicercus. The sequence continues at coordinate 89,369 of JAZDUA010000723.1, forward strand.
CGAGTTGTATAACACCCGCGGTTTTCAAATTTCCACGAATAACTCCGAAGTTTCACGAATATCAATTTTCCCGCCTTTTCCGACGTTAATAGAATCGTCTGCTGCTTGTCGCTCATTCGCCATGTTGTGGATCGATATGTTCGGAGGGCTGGGCATAAAGAGGATAGGATATTATAGCAAACAGATTCTAAAGTTTTTGTGCTAAATTGGATACATTAGAATGTAGTGATGCCCAAAAAAAGTACGAGAAACAACAAAGTTATACGAAGAACAAGCTGGAAGCAAAATTCAATCAAACGTAAATCGGATGATAAAAGAATAGTGAATAATATCTATATTGGTGCAGGGAACGCTCGGAGATGGATTATTTTGAAGAAGAAATTGGACTACCAGAGTGATATAGACTTTGTAGCATATTTATTGGACCTTGCGGAGCCGCTCTCAGGGTAAATAAATGATTTATGTACCTGCGTTGTGCTAAAGCGTCGTTCTTACTATTGTGTAATGCCCAATAACATGAATGGTATAGCTGTCATCGACAAATACGAGAGGGTTGGGGGTGTGGTTGTGAATAAGAGGAGTTGGGATGCTGCAAGGCCTGACGATCAATAGATTTCCCGCCATTTTATTTTAAGCATAAACATTTTATCTCTTAATGGTTTTCGTTATAAATTTAATTAATATACATTGTGGTATAATCAATTGACATTTTGTCCAAATCTTATTTATTTATTAATCATAAATAAAATTTTCGGAAATGTGACAGGTGTATATACATACTTGTTTATTTATTTATTTTAGGAAAGACAAGTCTACAGGAAATGTTAATGACTCAGAGGCAAGAGATGAAGATTTGCCATCAGGTGATTTTGAAGAGGAAACTAATGACAGGTACTCATTTGAGTGAACCTGTCTATTTGTGTTTGTAATAATAATAACAACATTGTAAAATATTTTCCCCTGAGAATCTAATTTATTATTGTAATTATATATTACATTTGTATCATGGTAGAGAAATTTTCTATAGCAATTCAATTATGTAATCTCATTTTTAATTTTTTCTAGTACAAGCTCAGTGCAGCAGGAAATTAGTGATGATGGTGAGTGGCGTCCAGCGGGAACCCACTCTGAAGGACCATTGCGTAGAAGCCCAAGAAAGCAAACCCTCCCTCTCAAAATTCATGTGCGTCGTAGTGCAAGGAATGTTCTTCCAGATGCCAATTTCAAACATGACAAGGACAAAGTGCATCAAAAAGACAAGAAGAAAAAAGAGAAGAGAGAAGATTCTGAAAGTGTACTGTCGGAAACTAGTTTAATTGATGAAAAACAAGAAACATTAGAAACTGAAGATCTTCCAAGAGCTGTTACACCAGTACCGCAAGAGGATGTTCTTAATGTTAAAGAGGAAAATGAAATTATTCCTCCTATTGTACAGTCAGAAAATGATAAGCCTATTTTGGTAGAAAATGAATTGCCTAAAGATGCAGTTGAGGAGGTTGAGAACACACAGACAGAAAGTACTGTTTTGGAATCTTGTCCTGAAAGCAAACCCACATGGCCAGAAGAGGAAGAAGTACCTGTAGAAGAAAATGCATCACTTGATTTAACAGAAGAGAAGTCTTCCGTAACAGTTGGCTCTCCAGTAGAGGTTCAAGAATCGAATGTAAATCCCATAAATAGTAACAGCTCAGGTGAACAGGAGGGTGAAACAGTGCACATTGAAGTAGGGGAACGTGTTAAGTTGAAACGAAGAAAGAAACGACGAAGTCATGAAGAATATGATCCTGAATTGCCATCAGAATCAGGGAATAAAAGTAAGGGGGAGCATTCGCACAGTAGTAAACATAAACGAAAGAAGCACCGACATGGAGAGCACAGTACAAAAAAGTATGTATATTTAAGAAACATTAAAATTTTTCCTTGTGTAAAAAATTATAAATAATGGGTAAAAAATAAATAGAAAATTATTGTTTTTATTAGAGTCTGTCTCAATCTTTCATCCTTGGATAGGTTTGATTGCAAGTTATTATCTTTCACGATTCGATTATTGTATTCTACTACAATCTCAAAAAGGGCAAGGGAGTCTTTATCATTATTACATTGTAATCAATTCAACTTTTAATTTCATTGTTTGTCTTATTCTGTAATGAGTTTATTTCGTAGTGAGAATGAATCGTATAAGACTTTTTAAAATTTTATAATAATAATGACAAATGGCATGCAATAGCGCATTAGTTAGTTAAATATAGCACTTATTTAGCCTCATTTCACATGCTTATTATCACAAAATTCTGTCAAAGCTTCTGTCTTTTTAATTTGGTAATGTTGTCTTTGTTGAAATTAATTTATTTACATTAATAAAGTAGTTGGTTCAAAAAGCTCTATTGAATAGTGATAATGATTTGTTGAAATTAATATTTCCATAATGTTGCTTTACAAGGGGAAAAGTCTACTTATGGAAAATTAACCTTGCGTTTTGAATGACTAATTTTCATCCCATTACCAAAATTTATTTGAATGAAAATAAACATTGTTTGTGTTGCTTTGAAAGGGAATTATTCTAGTGATTGAAAGTGTTCAAGCATAATTGCTTTCAATTTTATTTTTGTGTTTCTTTAAATACTCAGTGACTTCATTTTTTTTCATCTACTTAAATAATATGAATTAAATGTGTACCAAATACATCAGACGTGAAATATTTTCATGAGAGATTTTCTCACAGTTGTTATATTGCCAGACTGAGGTAGTATTTCTGCAATAATCAAAATTCCTTAAATACTGCTATGATTACAGGAGGTATCATGATATCCGAAAAGCTCCTCAGGATGGGATACCACAGGAATCTCCAACAGAGGAACCTCCAGATGTCAGTAGTCGTCTTTGCAAGCAAGAGGAAGTGGAACAGTGGGGAATTGTGGATGAGGGACCAAGGTGCATGGACACAAACCAGCCACAATACCATGAACTGGCCCAGCAGCCTCTTCAGCGAGTAGCCATCAAAATCAAGCTCTGCTGTGATTGCAATTCTAGGCATATCCAAGATGCATGCCCCCTGCATAGTCCTGTGGCTGTGGTTTGTGACTCTGTGATATTTAAACAATGGAATGACAAGTTAAGAAACGTGAAAGAAGATAATAAAAGTGAACGGACTACAGTGGTTGTGACTAATGTTGAGTGCAAAGGGGAGAGACTTGTGGAGGATTGTGTGAATGGTGGTTATGATGCCAATGTCAACTCTGAGACAGTGCTACGATGTACTGGTGATGTCTCGAATTTTGATGGAAGTCATAATGGTTTCGATAACAACAGATCTCAAACGTCAGAAAATCTTGCAGAAGAAGTAAGAGAACCTTGTGGAAGGATAAGTTTAGAAAGTGACCAAAAAATTCCGGTACAGGTGAATTATCAAAATTCTTCTAATTCACATAGCAATGAAAGAAATAACATTGGTTCTGTGACTGTTATTCAAGAGCTTGATGATAAACAAATGTCACCTATCAACAATACAACATTCGCAGAGGCATCCTTGCCAAGTGGATTGGAATTAAGGGTTTGTGAAGCAGAACATGGTCCAAGTGTGGTCACATTGTTTAGAATAAAGCAATACACTCAGTTTGGCCCTCTTATTGGGCAACCAATTAAAGAAATGGATATTCCTGATGATTTCAACATGAAGGATATATGGGAGGTATGTAATAAACTCAATTTTACTATTCAATAATATTTTGAAAAGTTTAATGCATCTTTTGAATTGAAATTTTTAATGGAAAATGTGATTATCAGTTAATTCAAAACAGTTTTACGAGTTCAAATGAATGAAACTTTTTAAGTTTAAAGAAAATATTAGTAGTAAGGTAATATTTTGGGAGTTTCTGAATAAATAATATTTGTTGTCTAAACTTACTCAAAGAAATTTTCCTTGAAAAAACTTGACTGCGTTTGACTCTATTCATCATTTATTTAAGGCAGAATGGCTTTATTAACTTTCATGGAAGAAAGATTTTCCTCTGAGGTAAAGGCCTGTTGCAGTGCACAGCTTCTAGAGCTGAATATTTTTGATTCCAGACACTAAAAATCCACACAAAATTTCTATTATTTTCTATCTCTAATTATTTTGTAAAAAAGTTAGGAATGAGAATATGGTGTAAATTTCTGCCATTTCCCATCTTAAAATATCAAAAATCAATATATTTTGAACCCCAAGGGTTTTTATTTAGAAAGGAATTTGAGTTTTGTACTCAACCTAATTTTGTGATTTTTTCTTTAAATGAAAATTAGTGGGCCCAAGATTTGTTATAACTTGCTCATAATAACTTGTTTTAGAGGTAGAACACCAAATTTGAATAATATATTACGATTAATATAATGCATGCTTATCTGCTGTCATTTTGAAGACCATCTTCAGTACGATACAATACAATGCAAGGATATCCTTGTATCATGAGGTTGTAGTTGGTGAAGCAAAGACAGTGAGTGTTTTAAGTTCAAATACTGATGGTTTTTAATTCAAAGGTTTGTGATTTTATATAAATAAGTGCAATTTGTGTGAAACATTATTTTTGAGGTATATAATTTTCCATCTAGCATGTATGTAGTACTTTTCGGTTGTAACTTTCTTAGTCTTTCCTTCTGTTTAATGTATGCGCAGGGGCTCAGTTAGTTAGATTCATTCACAAGTGATAATCATTAGAATACAATTAATAATTAATAGAATTAATATTTATTTAAATAGAAATTGTATGATTGCTAATACTGAGTTAATGAATGAATTTATAGAACACAAATAGAGATAATTGCATTAGATGCCCTACATCATGATAAGCAGAAGTGTAACATAAAGGTAGTTTAATTTTTGTTTTTCCTTTATCACAGTGAAACCAGAGACAAATTATTATAAGGTGTGTGTGTGTGTTGTTGTTTTTTTAGTGTAAATTTCTAGAGAAACTTAGGAGTGAAAAAATACTCTGGATAACTAGGGAAAGTGAGGGAAATTTGTTCCACAAAATAAGTTGTTACCTTGAATATTGAACATAAATACAAATTGCAATTAAAAGAATCGATAATTTTTGCATTTTCAATCTTCAAAATAAATAATGGATTTTAGTTTTTAATCTCTACTACTTCACAGAATCTTTATTTAGTTCCTAATATTATTAAGCAGTTGGTAATAAAAAATTAATTTTATTAAGATTTGTATACACATGTACATGTTAAAATTTTTAGAACTGGTTTTAAAATAATGGCAGTCCTGTGAGACACTATTTTAATTTAGAATGCACATTTTTTGTTAATTTTCTAGTGTACTTTGGATTAAAATAATAAATACTGGTTTTAACACATATTGTCAGTACGCTCTTTCTCATGATGTTTTGGGAACTAACTACAATACTGATAATAACGTTTTGACAAACTATGAAAGAAATCCGTTTGTGAATGTAGAACATCAGTAATAATTTGTTGTTTTGCTTGAGAATTATTCAGTATGTAATTCTCAGATGTTTTGTCATATGCATGAATCCGCGTTTGCTTTGAATTGAACGATCCAGAATTTGATCCTTTTGAATCAAAGAGAAGGAAGGAATCTGTTTGCGATATTGGTGAATTTTCAAATTTTGACATTGTTGTAGAAAACTTTGCGAGACACTAATATTATAGAATAGTTTCTGCTTACATTGCTCAAACGTAAAAAAATTAAACATTGAGAAATTCACCCATGCTTGTAAACTGATTTGAAGTAATAGAAGGGAAAAATGCAACTATTGACGTGACTTCAGTTATTTACAGATTTAATTAAGCAAAAACACTTAAAGGATTGACTCCATACAGCTCAAGTATTAAGCTCATAAAATCTCACAATCAAAAGTATAGCACTTTTTCAGTCTATTAAAGTTTTACTTGAAATATGTTCTAGAGTTTACTAATTAATACTCCTGCTTGCTTTGATTTATAAATAAGGTTTTGTGTAAAGGTGGATGAAACCCTGCATTTTTCTGGCCATTAAATTTACATACCTGTTCCAGGTTTTTTCTGATAAAGATAGGCGCTACATCAGCACTATGGATCCAAATACCTCAAACTGGTTGCGCTATGTTCGCCCAGCACCTGCTCGAGAACGCCGTAACATGGTGCCAATAGCTCGCAATGGTGAACTTTATTTTATTACAATGTTGGATGTAGCTGAAGGCGAGGAACTTTTATATTGGGCTGATGATACTACTACTGCCTGGTCCAAGAAGAAGATGGAAAAAACAAGTTAGTTCCTTAAATCATCATTTTAAGGCTTTGAAGGGATTTGAAATTTGAGTAAAACCCCTCTATTACACTTTTCTTTTTAAGAGGCTGAGAAAAAATGGAATGAATTGTGGGAAAGTGCAAATGGCGGGAAATTAGTTTTGCTTTAATATAAAAATACAGAACATGAATCCTCTATGTTTATTACTGATAATAATTCTAAATGAAAAATCATTGGGCTTTATATGCCTTGCACTTGAAAATATACAAATTCTTCTGTTTTTTCTTTCTAGAATACAAAGTCCTTGTCATTGAAACCATTTCTTAAATGAACACTAGAGCTTTTTTAAAACATTCACAAAAAACAAATGCTACAATATCTAAGTAGAAAGTAAACGTAGTAGTAACTACCAAGTATACATGCTTGTGAGAAAAACATCACTTTATAAAGACAATCATTTAATAAAGAACCTTTGGTCATTGCAGAATTGCAGACCAATCTGCATTATTACTAGGAACCAGATTTCAGTGCAAATGTATAGTTTCCCCTTGTAATTAACTTGGTTATAGCATAACTAAGTATGTTAACTTGATATGGGCATAAAACACCTACTTTCCACATATTAAAACGCGATTTTATCAAGCATATTTTGCTTATTTTGCATTACTTTCTTAATAAAAATTGTGTTTCTGAAAATTGCTAGTTATTGAGCATATTTTGCTAGAAAACCTTGATTGTTACTCATATTTATTTACTAAACTAAATTTAATTCTTTAATTTGTTTTTCTTTGTTCATGTAGCTAATATTAAACATTCTGAATCTGAATTGTGCATATATAACAAGAAAATCACAATTGTTTTGAGTATTACTGATTTACCTGATATAAATGAACTCTCTATGCTCTACAATGTGAAGTTTTAAAAGTTAACTGTTTTTACAAAATTTGCCATTTATACCAAAATTTTGGAATAAAGGTGGTATAATGATAAACATAGATAAAATTTTTTTCAGAAAAATTTTGTTTTGTCTCAAGGTCAACTTCATGATAAGATAAAATGAATGTCATCATTTTCATCATCTGGTCAACATCATCTTATGTTTTGCGAAATATCAATTAGAACCTTTCCAGGGGTCACACAAAAGGAGTCTGGTTTAATTGTGCAAGCGACAAGTATTGCAGCACATTATGAAAGGAAGTGAGAAAACAGTAGTTTTAAAAGAATCTAGACTATAAACAGATTAACAAAAAAAGTGAAGAGACTGTGTTTCAAGAGAAAAATGTTTTTGGTGAAAACGTTTTGAATCTTATTTTAGAAAACAATTTAAATAATCATCAGTATTTGAGTATATGAAGAATTTAGTTTAGACAATATTTTTTTCAAAGCAACAATATTTGCAGCACAATGCAGTATCTATCCCGACTACAAGACAGTTTGGAATTGTAAGTCTATATGTAGAGAATCTACATATAGACCAATACTACAAATGACATAGTTGTGGAACTTCTTTCCTTTTCAAAATATTTTGGATCACTCATTGAAATGAATAGTGTTTTTACAAGATTTTTTTCAGCGTGTGGATTGTATGCTACATGGTAGCAATATTAATGCGGAGATTATTTGTAATTATAGTTTCAGAGGGTTTTGGGCTTATTACTCAAAAATTCGACATTCCTGACAATCATTTTAATGCTTCGTTTGCAGCCACTTTGATTCCACTCCATTTGCAAAGACAAAAAATTGTCTTTGAAATGTCATATACAAGGATAACTATTGGGTTCGTATGGGAGGTCATAAGTAGAAATAAAATATACAAATATGATCGATAGCATCGGACAAACAAAAGCAATAGGCAGAATAATTTGAAATGCATTTTCGGTATAGCAATCAACTACAGCAATTAGTTACAGTGATTATGAAAATAGGATTACATGCCAAAACAAATTAAATATTCCTTCTGAAAAAATAGCTTTGCTGGCAAAAAAGAAAGAAAACTCAGAAATCCTAGGGAAGAAGAAGAAGAGGAAGATGATGATAATTTGAAGAATGATAAAAGAAGTTTAAAAGATAGTTTTTTTCAGATTATTGGATGAAGTATAATTAGATAGTGAATAGTAGGAATTAAGCTGACAAGTAATAATTCATCATCTTGGTTAAAAAATGTAAATATTTTGAGAAGTTAGTCCTTTTTTCGGGAGAATTATATGTAGTTTTGTTGTTTTAATGCGTGAAATGCATTAACACTTAATATATTCTTCACAATTTACAGTTATTAATTTTGGCTACTAGAATGGGAACTCAAAGTGTACTCATGTGAATTCCTCCATTTTAAACCAATGCTTTGCCAGTAGACACCCCACCCCCCGGTAGCGCTACTGTTTGGTGACGTGTGAAGGTGCCCTATACTTAGGTTTTTATTTATTGCCGCATGAGGGCGTATCTTCACCATGGAATATCGCACAGCATTACGCGTCTTTCGCGGTCATGGCGCTAAATGTCGCCTGATCGCCAGCACTGCTGGATGCGGTCTCGATCATGCGACATTAGCGGCACGACCGAGAAAGACGCGAAAACTGTGAGGTATCGAGAAGAAACGCCCTCACGCGCAAAGACATAAAAACCCAGGTTTAAGACGACCTCATGTTTTGGGAAAAACTTCGTTTTATATTCGAATAAATTCGGTACTTGCCGCCAAGTCCACATTGAAAATCAGTCACAGTGATGAATAGGGAACGAAATGTATTGTAATAAAAAAGCAAAATATTTACATGAACTATATATTTTTCCAAAATGTGTAAGAAACATAGAAAGTATGTAAGATAAAAAATCACGATTGGGTTTAAAATTCTGTATACAAGCATTTTCTTTGTTCAGATCGTCGCCTAACTAGTACGAGCACGTTTTTGCCATTCTGTAGCACCACTAATTAAACAATGTTCTCTAAGTGCGAAATGTGCGCGCAGATCCACTTACTTATGCTGTTGGTGGAATTTATAACGATTACACCTAGCCCAGGACAGTGGTGAGTAATTCTGGTTGTCTCTGATCACAAACAGGCACGTATTTCTAGGTCTTATGGTGGACAAATATTAGCCATCCTATCCTTCGCGTTTGCTTAGTCAGAGAGAGAAAAAATATTAACGGCAGGAAATTTTTATTTCGAAAGCGGAAAAGAGGGAATCATTTTTCATTATGAACGTAGAGGAATTGAAAGAACCGATAAAAATCGACGGAAATGTTGGGAAAATGTAAATTCCTGGAAAGAAATAGCAGGTCTTTACTGCCCATATGCAATAGGCTAGTTATGACTTAAATAGTTTTATTCTATGCCCCTTGAATTTTATTTATTTTTACTTTCTCTCATACTGGTTTCTCATTATATGGGAAGTATTGAAATGCTGCAAGGAAAATGGCGATATTTCGACATATAATCTTATGGCCGGGTCCTGGTATGGAGAAGGCGGACAAATATTGTTCCTATTTGTAATTACTTCCTATAATACATTGTATTGTCAGAATCCACGTTTTGTAGGAATTTGATACCTAAAAATGGATTGCGGCAAAACACGTGTCTGTGAATAACGCTACCGGACAAACCGTAAGCAGGATTTTCAGTAAAATTGATATTTCCCCAATCGATCCAATGTCGCCCAGTTCGTTGAATTTGAAACGGATATTTTGATTTTTGGAGGTACTTTATATGAAGACTCAACATTATTCATTTTGTTTTTTGTTTTTTTTTCAAACATGGCTCAAAATGTTCTCCTCGAATAGATGAATGACGCTTAAAGAAATTGCATTTCTTAGGTCGCCTTTTCGTGGAACTCAGAATTTTCGAGTATTGCAAAGCTCGATTTTTTTCAGCGTTTTCCTGCAATTACAATATTGAAAATATAAATGTTTTTCTTCGTAAAAACTCATGAAAAACATCTTCAAATACTACGTTCATTTTTTGAAAAATATGAGTAGTTTTGTGTAATTTGGCGTGGATTCTTCCGGCAATTTTTGTACAATTATTTTCTCCAAAACATCTCGAATAGTTGTTTAGTGTAATTTGAAATTCGAATTTTCCAAACTTCGTTTGACGAGTTAGCCAAGCAATGTAACGCCGCTATACGGCAGTTTGAAATGCTTAGGATTCTTCTGATTGTTGATCTGCTGAGATGAGTGGAACAATAAGCAGATTTTATTTATTTATTTCCAAAATTAAAATGACTCGACGTTCAATAAAAAACAACTCAACTATAATTTATTATCGCCGGGAAGAATGTACAGTCTTGGCGCCGGAAAGGCCTCCTCCCTTAAGGCGACGGTCCGAGGACTTCTAAAAGGAAATAGCATCCGCTGACATTCAAATCACAAATAAAGTGTAATTTTATTTTCAAATTACTATCAAAACATTTTCAAAAGATATAACATTCAATTCCTCTTTTGTCTATTGTCTATTGTCTTTGCTAGCGAGAAAATATATCTGAACGGGCAGCATAGTTTACATCAGCAACGTGATGATAGTATGATGTAGATTCTTATGAAAGGGAAATGTCGCGAGCTGATGGGGAGAGGGAGGACCTAGCATCTCGTGCAGGGAATAGAAAGACAACGAGTACATAATAGAATGTATTACCTCTTACCCCAGGGAGCAAAGCCTTCTTGCATTGTGTGGCAAGTGTCGTGCTGGGTTTCTGGGAGGGGGGCGGGGCGGAGGGGTGGAACTGCGATGAGTTCGCGTTTTCGCATCCTCGGGCAGCCGACGTCGATGAGTGACGAGCGGTGTCACCCGCGGCTGCGTGTCGCCAGGGCAGGACAACCATACACATCTTGTGCTTTAACAAGTTTTGATCGCTTATTACGGTATTCAGAAATTGGAAGCTCACTTCGATAGAATCAAGGGATGCTTGGTGAAATTATTCTTACTTTTCTGTACAATGTGCTTCAAATACTGGTACAGTTAAATTTATTTATGCTTGTTTCATTTGTAGAAATAAATGCTTACCGTTCCTGACTATCGAAATAAATGTAAAATTTCCCCACAGGCGCTTCGCTTGAATTAGTTGAATTGGACTTTTTCAAGTTCTAGCTGAGGTGTTAGTGGGTCAGAAATAATTAAAATGTTCCGACGTTTAAGATATGTAATAAACGTGGCTGTTCCATTAATGCAAGAAAGTATATGCTAAGTTATAGCACCTCTAGTTTACCAATTCTGATTCGTATATCAGGAGTCTGGCCTTTGGTAGAATTCCTAGCGTAATAAAGTGAGCCTTCCGAGAGCCTATTAGTGCCTATTTTACCCCCATAATTACCCCTATTATACCCCCATCTCGATCAGGTTTTTGTCCAATTTCCTTGATCCATGATCAAATGCTGAGAGCCCCATAGCACTTCACGCACAGTTTTCAACTGTTTTTGACGTAAATAAATACATTTTGATTTCCCCCGCTTATTATATTTTTTGTTCTTATTATTTTTTATTCTACAATACTTTTTTTGAGAAATTACTGTTGGGAATTTTTTATCAAAGTAGTAACAGCTCCGTAAAATGCATCAGGGCGTCCTCCGACCCAGACGCTCTACGATCTGTGTTCTTGCTTGTGACGCGGCAAGCAGAGACACCCCTTAGACCTTATGTGAACTTGACACCGTGCGGAATAAAGTTATCTATTTCGCAGAAGCGCGTTAGGGTGTTTCCGCACAATTACAAATGCACCATAGTTTATTTCCAACTAACAGCTGCGCAATGAATTCCAAATCGAAACTATAGAAAATCACATCATGCATCGTCCACACAGTTTTACCATAGCTTTCCTCAAATCACCAGAATGCGTCCCCTCCGGTTAGGCAGAAAACCCAATCACGTTAATCGTTTTAAAAAAAAATTTCCCTGCTATACCTTCCTTACAAAGTTTTCCGAAATATAACTCCCCTGAGGCCCCTTCATTCAGGATTTCTCCCCTCAAAATGTGATTTTTAGAATTACGTTATTGGCAATAAGTTTATTTTATTAAGCCAAAAATACAAATGTAGAGTGTGAAATGAACTTTGTGAAACCTGATCATTTTTATAATAAAAAAGGGCGCTCCAAAGAACAGGAAATTGCTCCCGTCTTTCCAATTTTCGCTATCATTGGTGAGATATTATCTGTTCCTTACCAAGAACACAGCTGTCTTGAAGATTAGCGCTCCCGGCATCTTTCGCTTTTAGAGGAGAATTTACAAGAGATGAGCGATAATACTATTGTATTGGTTTCAAGAATTCTGGTACATGGCAGATCAGAACGTTTGCTGTTCCTATTAAGCACACTTGCTACAATTCCAAAAGAATCAAGAAGTGCATTGCTAAAAGAGTGCATTGAGGGAGAAGGTTTCACGGCGGTCGGAAATGTATTTTTCTTTTCAGTGTTGTGAATAAATGGTAAGCTATGTGAAAAATATATCTTACAACATAAAACACTGCAACTAAAAAAAATAAAAATAAATATGCGCAAGTGAGAGAAACTATTCTTCAGCAAGTGTAGTCGCAAGGTGAATACAAGAAAAATTGACTTGCGTCGTGCGCTGATTGCCACGAACTTTCTTATTTTAAAACTTGAAAATCCAACACCGAACTTGAAGTCCAACTTGAAGTGTAACCATTTCTTGACAAAATATACGAAATATAAATTTCCACACCAGTCGACTCTCAAGAAATGCACCACAATATGCTTTTCCAATCGAAGAAATCCTATTTGTTTTTAGAGAAAGGTGTTCATCCTTAATGTTCTTATTACGTCAAAATCCGGATATTGAGTTTTTGAGCCTTGTATCAACTATAATCCTATTTCTTTGTCTTTTTTACGTCTTTAGTTTCCATTAGCCTGCCTCATTTCAACTTTTTTAGTGCCTACGTGTCCGAGCACTAATCATTATACATCGATGTAAACATAGCTGGACTTCAGGGTCACGAACTGGAACGAGAGGGGGGACATTGTTATCCAATCGGGCGCTCCACTACCAAAAATGTAAGTCCGAACAAAGCTCTCGATAGGACAACTCTGTTCCCATCTCCTTTCTGCTCATGATCTTGAAGTGCAGCTATGTTTACATCGAAGTATACAGATTTTGTAAAATGTTGCAGGCTGCACTCGGCTCATGCTGCGATACGATTTTATTCGTTTTAATTCTTATACGAAAATAGTTTTGCTTGAAAGTTTCGCGGCAAGGTAAAATAAATACGTGTTAGGGCAAAAGGGTGTAAGTGCTGTTTCATAAAATTTACAGGATAGCAAAAAAGAATTGCATTTATTGTAGCTATAGATGAATAATTAATTTTCTGATACAAAGATATATGTATGTCGGCGTCGATGGTGTAACGTTTAACGTATCGGTCTGTTATACCCAAGTTGGCGGGTTCAAACCCGATCGAAGCCGTGGATTTTTGAGGGCGAAAAACCTTCGTACGCCTTCCTTCGGAGGGGAAGTAAAGCCGGTTGTCCCATGTTAGGAGATTTACTTGCATGTAAAAGATCCTCAAGCCTAAATGACGCATCTGAGCTAAATTCAAATCGCCTTTTCGTCGCCCAAGAAATACCTGCTTTCTTCGCTAGTGGGTGAAAGGAGCGTAGCGAAATTTGCGTGGTCAGACGGAAGAGCGGGCCTGATGGTCCGAGTCTGGCCACGTAAAATAAGGCATCAATGCAATTCATTTTGAACTACTGTTAATTTAGTTTAAAGTTAGTTTAAAAGTATTAAAGTAAATAGTTTTGAAATAAAATAAAATTACACCTAACTCAATATTCAATTTTTCAGGCATATACCCTTTTGCCCGAATACGAACGAATAGTTAATAAAAAATTTTAGGGGAGGGGGGGATTTCCCTCATTTTTCTCCCCGTAGATCCGCGCCTGTGTAAAGATGGCATAGATCAGAATTTAACTGTTAACTCATTGGCTTTCGAAAAACCCACAATATAGAAAATGTTCTCCGTCTTTCTAAAACTACAATATCAAATATCGAGATTTTTTTCTTCAAAAGAAAATTGTTCTCCCCACACAGCTTTTTAGTGTCGTAGCATTTACAAACAGTTAACATTTCAAAACTACAAAATTGAAGATATTGTTTTAAACAAAATATGTTAAAAAAATCAGCGATTGAAAAGGTCATTTACTTTTTTGAAAATAATACTTTTGCCTAATGTGTACTTAAATTTAATGTCATTTATTTTAAAAAATCTCACAAACCGCCCCAATTTTTTTTCACTGATAGAACAAGAATGGCGCATCTGTCATTTTTATTGAACTCTCTGAATTTTCGAAAGTGGTAAATTTAGAAATAATGCGTGAAAGTGTGTGCTGTGGTAGCTACTTACATTATGGGCGTCTTTTATACATGATTGCATTTGTGAGTACAATTTCTTCAGATATTTTATGAATTTTTTCGAAAACTGAAGCTTTAATGTGCGCATTTTCGGAAACTCTCAAACAGCATTTTCTCAAAGACGGTTATATATTTTTAAACGAAAATATACTGATAAGACAATGTACACTTTTCTTTAATATTCTTAAAGTTATTTAAATTGTGTTAAAGGACCAAAACATGGTGAAAATGTGCCTATGTATTATAAATTTCCGCAATTTATTGTTGGACTAAACAACGCAATTTTAATTTTAATTTTATTTTATTTTATTTTATTTATTTATTTTTTTTTTTTTCTCCTTTGATTTTCATCATGAGTTATTCAGTGTTTGTGACTGCAATGGGAGTAGTGAGGAAGGAAGACACCCGATAACAAGCGCTCGCTAGTCCGATGCAGCCACTAATTCCTGGAGCATCACGTCAACACCTCCCGAGGCCAGTCGTGGCGCCGTTCTGGTCGCACACCTCCACAGGATCTAATTCTCGGATCCGGGCCGAGCCGAGCCGGCCGTTTGCAGTGGGTGACATTAACTGAATAACATGCGAAACGTTTTGGCCGGGCTGTTCCGTGCCTCCTCTGCTCCGAATGGGTTTCTTCCTTTACCCTCCGCACCATCGCCGGGAGCCCTTCAGTCCACCAGGGAGCAGTGCGCTTACGTATGATGGGCTCATGTGGGATTGATTGATAAACTGTGGTTATTAATATATTTGTGAGCCGATCAATGGCATGGTCTATCGAAAGTAGTTCCAGGTGTTTCAATCTGGCCATCAATCATATCACTCAGAATCAACTGGAAATGGCACCAGTTGCCGTTCCTTAGCCAGCATTTATGTGACAAAGGTCTCAAGGTCACACTGGGTGGTTCAGTTGTCATGGTAAATTGCCACTTCTATCAAGTCCTTTTTCACTACCCAGGCCCGCAGGTAGGGTGCCGCAGCGTCATTCACCAGGGTAAGGCCTAACCAGTCTTTTTATAAGTAGTGCCCGCTCTCAGCATCCGGCCAGAGAACTGGTTAATTGACTGGGTAAAATCCACTTCTAATGTATATTTGCCTCTTGTATCCGTGGATTCGTAAAACCACTCGATAACTTTGGCATTGGCATCCACGCCGACCACGATTGGGGTGTGCCTCGAGATATTGCCCAATATACTTTCTCTAGGTGGTCGGATATTGGCTCTTATGCCCTCTCTAGGGGACGTTTACGCCGAGATTGCCACGAAGAGGGTGCTTCTCACTTTCTACCCTTTGCAAACTGCGATGTCTCTGTTCAGGAGGTGTGGACTTAATGATAGTGAGAACTTTCTATATGCTGTGCCTAAAAATGTGTAAGGTTCGAATATAAACACCGCGTCTGGCCGAGCCCGGGCCAGCTTTAAGCTTTTCCTGACCAGTCATCGTTGCCTTCCACTTCTTGCATTCATTTGTAACAGGTAGGGCCTCGTCAATTTAAATTATTTTAATTTCATTAGCTCTTCTGTAACTAGACGTGAGCACTGAAAACAGAATGGTTAGTGTTTTTCCAGTTTGTCTAGTACAGTATATACACTTTTTGGGTGCATCCCTCGTGGGTCTCGGCGCACTAGCCATACACTTTTTCTTGACAGACATTCTTAGTGACAGATTCGCAATCACATCGCTACTGCGTAAGTGTCGCATTTATATGGTGTCTCCATAAATTCGATCTGGAGTGATGAAATACTTCCACAACCTCCGGAACTGTTTAGCTCCAGAATCCCTTCCGTTTATCAGAGTATATAGAAATGGAGGTTGGTATATATAAGAGCGGTAAACTCAAGACACCGTGTGACCGATCTCTATGAAAGTTGGCACATCTACTAGGTTTTTCACCCAGAAGGTTTATGTGCTGTTGATTTTGTTGTAACTTCACTATATGGTGCTGCAGAACAAAATTGCGCTGCATTTTAATTCCATTTCCTTTTAAACTACGCATTACCTGGGCTTCATTATTGCTGAGCGTTGCCGTGAGACGCAGGCGAGGCCGAGAAGGTCAGCAGACATGGAGAGACGAAGGAAGAACAGGGACAGAGAGAGGCGGGGGGAGGAAAGAAGAGATAGAGGGGGATGAATGTCAGAACATCTGCCGGGTGCCGCTTGAACATGAACTTTGTTTATATTTTAATCATGAACTTTTTAATGGCCAGAAGCCATTTTTGCCTTTTTAGTATACCTGGCACTGTAATTTTTGGAGCAGATTTTGCATTGTTTTTCTCTTCTGTATTCATAGAACATTTGAAAACCATGCTATTGTAGCGTCACGGTTTGCAGCAGCTGAGCGCTTAAGGGCAAGGTAGAGAGGGTTGAGGGTTCTAAAAATAACCGCCCGAAGAAAAGGCTGGAATTTCCAAAACACGGGGCCGCGTGCAAAGACAACGCCAGAGATGTCTCTATCCAGAGCGGGGGCCAGAAATTGAATTGAATTTAATTTGCCTTATTTTACGTGGCGAGACTCGGGCCATCAGGCCCGCTCTTCCGTCTGACCACGCAAATTTCGCTACGCTCCTTTCATCAACTAACAGAGAAAGGAGGTATTTCTTGGGCGAGAAACAGGCGATTTGAATGTAGCTCAGAGGCGTCATTTAGGCTTGAGGATCTTTTACATGCAAGTAAATCTACGAACATGGGACAGCCGGCTTTACTTCCCCTCCGAAGGAAGGCGTACGAAGGATTTTGTCGCCCTAAAAATCCACGGCTTCGACCGGGTTTGAACCCGCGAGCTTGGGTATAACAGTCCGGTACGCTAACCGTCACACCATCGCCGCCACTGGAATGACGTGGGAGGTCATGTGACTCGCGCCTATATAACGTCGCGTCGCGATGGCGCGGGTGGGTAACAACTCTGGTTTCCTCGTGGCGAGTCTACAAAACTTTGTCCGCCGAGGCTGGCGCGGAGAGCCGATGGCACATGGTGGTTCGATGTTTTCGGGCCAGGCGTCGTGTTCTTCGAACACTGTCAGGCAAATTAACGATCTGCCGGGGCACACCAGATGCCAATTTGCGAGGCGGCCCAGCAGGACTGACGCAGGCGTCGGCGCAAGGCGCATGTAGGGAAAGGGGTGCTGCAGTGGTAGCTCTGACAAACCGCCTTAAGAGTGGGGTTCTGTATATGTGTACATCTATGTAAATAAACTTGCATATACTCACTCGAGTCTGTTTTCCTTGTGGCGTAGATCCCTACCCAAGACGTTACACTTATTTTGTGTTGTGAATGAATGAATTTATTTTACAACTTTGTAAAAATACAACAGTTGAAAAATGCATGTACATAATATACACAATACATATACTACGTGATCAAAAGTATCCGGACACGTGGATGAAAATGACTTATTAGTTGGTGGCGCCCTCCGTTGGTAATGTTGGAATTCCATAGGGTGTTGGCACACCCTTAACCTTGATGACCGCTTCCACTCTCGCAGGCGTGCTCTCAATCGGCGGCTGGAAGCGTTCGTGGGGAATGGCAACCCATTCTTCATGGAGTACTGCACTGCGTAGAGGTAGCGATGTAGGTCGGTGAGACCTGGCACGAAGTCGGCGTTCCAAAATATCCCAAAGGTGTTCGATGGGATTGAAGTCAGGACTCGGTGCAGTCCAGTCCATTACAAGGGTGTTTTTGTCGTGTAACCACTCCGCCACAAACCGTGCAGAATGAACAGGTGCTCGATCGTGTAGAAAGATGGAATCGCCATCCCGGAATTGCTCTTCAACAGTGGTAAGCAAGCTAATTCAAAACATCAACATATGCCTGTGCGGTGATAGTGCCACACAAAACATGGGGTGCAAGCCATCTCCAGGAAAAACATGACCACACCATTACACCATTTTGGACGTGTCCGGGTACTTTTGATCACATAGTGTTCATACATACAACAATATAATATACTCTACAAACTAAGTCTTTTCCATTGATTACCTTATCTTTGGATCTTCTACATTCATCATGTTTCCCCTCTTCATTCATCTTGCTTTCAACAGGACCTTTTTTTCTCGAACCGTATCTCGTACGGTTTTGGCAAAGATTTAGTATGATCCGGTATAGTGATTTTAACTGCATCCTCGATGGTTTGTTTAATGGTCTGCAGCGTGGGGGCCTGGGTTGTCTGTTCTTGTATGGTTTCTTGAAAAGTCTTAATTTTCCGTGACTGCCGTTTGGTAGTTCTCCTGATTTTTTTCGAATGTTTTATAAGTGTTTTCCTTATCACCAAATGCGCTCAATAGCGCTTTGATGTGTTATATTGAGGCGACTAATTCAGCTTTGCCTGGTGTGAGCAGCTTCTGATTTTGTGACAGAAGCTTGAGGGATCGATTGCAACGATGTTTTGCTTCAGCACTGTTTTTCTCTTCCTCCGTTCTTGGCGTGAATTCGTCTTGGTCCGTTTCGGACTTACCCTCTCTGCCGCCCTGCTTGGGGAACGTTGCCCGGCCCCAGGCCCCAGGCCCACTTGGAAGTGGTGGAGGCCGCACGTCTATGCGTTCCTTCGACTCGTGTTTTTTTTTTTTTTCACGAATAATATAAATCCTGTTTCGGAGGCCATTTTGCTTCCCTAAGCCATCTTTATCGCTCGTAATGTCCCCCGGAAGGTACACTATCAATTCGAGGTACTGTCGTTTGGCCCTCGTACGTAAATATGCACAATCGGAATGCGGCGACCCTGGAACCCGGACGGTCACAGACGGACGTTTTGGGAAAGGAAATAAAACGGTGTCCGGGGACCCCAAAACGTGTAGTTCCGTTGAAATCTAGAAATCGATTTTCCGCAGCATTACTCATTCTTTCCTGTAATGCAAATATTACCCCGAATATACATACGTAGGTGTATGAGAAAGTAAAATGTTTTAAAATATTACCAGTATTAATAAGTGTCACGCATTTTTTTTTAATTATTAGCCGCTTAGCGTGATATTAGAAATTCTCGAATTTTGCAGATCTTTTGGTAGAATATTTCAGGAATTATCTCGTTCCAGGTGCAACAATGAAACGTCGCATCGTTGCAGTTTGAAATTCACCGATTGATTATCTTAGCATTAAACGGAGGTTTGCATTGTCGAATTTGCGTTGATGTGTTGCCGTTTATTGAATTATTTTTTCTCGTCTAATGCGCGACGTTTGGTAATGACCGACTTGTGTTAACACGGTCTAAATTGCTAAATCATTACTGACTCAAGAAAGTACGTCCTGTTGTAGTAGCATTAGTTTGCATTGGCCACATTTATGTTGTTTTTTTTTTCCTTCATATTTTGATGTTAAATAATTGTTTTTAATTTTGTTGAAGGGTATTAGTAGAAAAGAGCTCCCTTTTCAGGTTGCTTTTCTGCATAAGTTGGCTTTACTACAAATTGACTATTTGGTTGTAATCAGCAATGCCAGAAAAATTGTTTGGTTGTCTAATATACTAATGTAACTGTTGGTGCTAAATATTTAAATAACAAAGATAATATTAGTAAAAAACTAAACAATCGACCCCTCTCCCTCTACACCTCCTGGAATTACAAGCCCAGTTACTTAATACGTTTCTGTTTTTAGAGACAATGGTTTTATGAGGACTTTTGAATACATACGTACTTTATAAATTGAAAGGTTGTGGAATTGGGGAACGTGTGTACTGGGATGAGAATAGGTGAAGGTATTGTGAAATGTTGCAGAATCTTGCCTGTTCCTGTATTTATTCCTTTGTCTTTCTTCTTTCCAGTCTTGTTTTCAAACTAGTACTTTCTTCAACAAAAAACTTTTTTTTTTTTTCTTTTTTTTTTTTTTTTTTGAGATGAATAATTAACATAGTGTTGGTGTATTCCAGATTGTGGTGGCTGTAACCTACGATTTGCTCATCCTTTATATTACCGCATGCACTGTACACTCTTTCATGATCCTAACTTCAGTCTTACAATCCGCAAATACCATTGCAAGGTGTGTGGGACTGCTGTTTTGGGGAAGGAAAACATCATGAAGCATGCAGCAGAGATGCATGATGGCAAAGGAGCTTACCAGTGTCAGTACTGCAAAAAGGTGTGTTTGTGGTGATGGGGTGCTTCCCAGGGCAATAATTGTGTGTATATAAAACGAATGTTAAAACGTTACGTAATCATTGCTGATATTTCAGTTTTTTCTGCGCCTTAATTACCTGGAAATGCACAGAACGTATGGCTGTGCTGCTAATCCACAGCGTGCAAGACCTCTGTGCGACTTCTGTGGAAGGAAGTTCTGTCAGCCACAAAAATTGAAGGTGCACATAAAGCGAATGCACAGTGGTGAGTGGTTATTGTACCATATGATGGAGTTGTTGATTTGTGCGTATTTTTTAATGAAACTGATTTTAACTTTTTACAAAATAGCGTTATGTTAATGTTGGATGTAGTATATTTACTCTCTTGTATAAAGTTATGAACCAGCATACATATTTTGGGACACTTGCCATGCACGTTGTACATTAGGTTGACATTCACTTACAAATGTTTTTTACATAATAATTTTAAGTTTTCATTATTTATTTACCTTATATACATATATCAGAATGAAAGCTATTCAATATTGCTCATTATTACTTAATTAAACAAGTCGGATGTACCTTCATAGTGTCGGTTTACGGAGACAAACGTGAACTTCGCATGAGCTTTCTAGACAAATTATTAAAAAGGGATGAAGCAATGATCACGGCTTGCCATGATTTGTTTTCATCGCAAGTTCATATACAACCTAGGGTAAGGGTTCAGACTGCGGCAGGGCCAGCATAGGGTGTGCTTGTGTGCTCGTAGTTGTACAAGCAGTAGCTTGACGAAAGAAGTGCGGGCCCGCCCGCAAAACCTTTATCGGCCCCTTTAGTGTATAGCCAACACATGTAGTGTTAGTAGTACCTTAAATTATAAAAATATTCTTTATCAAATTCGTATTCATTAGTCTATAATTAATAACCAATAGTGGAAAATCTGCCTTTATTATTTAATTTTATGAAATTAAGATTGTTACAAAACCTAAAAGAATTGCTTACCTTTATTGATTTAGAGAGGGGGTTACATAAGCAACCGAACCGAAAAAATCGTTGTGGGTGTTGCTGTTTTGAATATTTTATTGCATCAACTATCGCAAAGTATTAGAGAAAGTTTCAAGTAATTAATACTTTTTACAATCCCAAACCTTCAGCGTTAAAAATAGCTCTTCTTTTACCCGCCCGCCCGCATTGCAGATTTTGCGGGCCCGAACATTACGCCACTGTGCACAAAATTTTAATCTTGCTGCATCAAGATGCATCACGACCTGACTCTTTGTACCCCAACACATAACGTAATTTCTGTCCCTGCAGCTAATTTTTACTTTCTCGTGCTTAAGATGGAACTTCTTAAGCAGAGAAAGTTGTGTAATGCTTTGCGAAAAAACGGAGAATTTTTGGCGAACATCTCTTATTACAGGGCCCTTATAACGAAAACGTGGATAAATACAGTTGCTAAATTTAGAGAAAAAAATCGTTTTACACGTGGTGTAGCCATAATCCCATTTTGTCGGTCCTTGACACTGAAAAATCGCATGACGGCAAAACTTGTTCGTATGTGAACAAAGGTGGCGGCTAAACCGTTCAGCCGATTTTCTTCAAAATTGATGTTCTCCGATCGATCTGCCTGATGTCGCGACCTCTTGAATTTAAAACCTATATTTTAATTTTGAGAGGTACGTTACATGAAGTCCCAAGAACATTAAAAAAAAAAAAAACGCTCTAGATTACATTTTGTTGTTAGTGCGAAGGACGTTTAAGAGAATAGCATCGGTCTCGTGTTCGTTAAAAACCCTGCTTTTTCGAAAATTGAAAAGTTAAACTTCTCGGCGTCTTCCTACAACTAATATATTAAAGATAGATATACAAAGCATTAGCAGAAACTGCAACGAGCATCGCCTTCTGTGTTCTCATCAGACGAGTGTGTTCTGAAAAAAAGCGGCACATAAGTGACAAAGATTACTACTTTGCCAAAAGAATCAATGAGTATTGAAGAGATTGTCATTGTTACCTCGGTCTGAACGAAAATAAACGCTCTCCTTACGAATTTCACGCTTGGTGCTTGTGCACGCCTCTTTCCTGCCATATTTTGGAGTATGAGGTCACGGGGACTGCAGAAATGGGTTGGGAATTGCTTCCCAATGTACCGAATCAAACTTTCCTTGCGTCCCATACAAGTTTCACTTATCTTCACTGCACGATCGCTACGACACTGCCCTCGACTCCTCTGATTTTCAAACAATGCAAACTTGTCGCGTCAGATATGAAAGAAATTAGATTCCGGGAAATCTGACTGGGTAATCTTTCGTCGTGGCCGCCCAGAAGGTGGTGCGATCTATTGGTGACTTTTAGAACGAGTTGGAGCAGTTGACAATCGATTTCGAAGGGCCTTGTACAAAAATGAGTATTTGGTCAATTGGGAAGGAATTCGCGCGGTATCTCCGCGGCGAAAAATTTGAAACGTTTGATCTTTCCTTCCAAAATGCCTTCAAAGCGCAGCGAGTATGAGCTGTTCGAAGCGTAGCGCCAAATTTGAATTAATTTGGCGGCCCATGTACCAACGTAAGGTCATGTTTTGGGAAAATTTTAGTTTTTACCTCGTAATTTTGCGTGAATTTGGCAATTTTTAATTTTTATTTAAACAATTTTTTTCTCATAAACGGCTCCATCGTTTTTTGATGGCATTGTGTTGGTGGATAGTCTGAAGGACATTTAAGATAATGGTGCAGATCTCGTGTTGGTTAAAAATCCTGGTTTTTCACTCAGGGAAACGCAACTGATAACTTGCGCCTCGCGGTGACGAATAGTCAGAGTCAATGTCCGACCGAAGACACTACAGCAAATGAATTTCTAAGGACGTTCCCTAGTACATAGGTTAATGTTTTTGGTATGGGCAGACGCGAGCGAGCGCCTCTCATGGCTCTCTCCCCACCACTTTCAGCTTCCCCCTCTACTCGCGAATCCCAGCAGCCACCCTAGAAAAAATTAGCTGTAACGAAAAAATGTATAAACCCAGTTGCTAAATTTAGAAAAAAATCCTCTAACACGTGGTGTTGCCAGTATCCATGTTTTGTGGGTCACCGAAAAATCGATTGACGGTAATATCTGTCCTCTTGTCTATCTGTGAACAACGATAGCGGCTACACCGTTCAGGCGATTTTCTCCAAAATTGATATTTTGAGGAATATCAATAGATCTGGTTAATGTCGCGGCCCCTTGAATTTAAAACCAATATTTTAATCTTGGGGGCTTCTTCACATAAAGCCCCTGGACATTTTCAGAATCTTCGAATAAATTGCTTCAATGTTTTTGATTAAATCTTATTATTGGGCAGTGCAACGAATGTTTAAGTTAGAAATTTTGAACTTTTCCAAATTTTTGACAATTTAAAGAATTTAATGAAAACGGCCAGCATCATTTCTAAACACGTTGTTTGTTCTTCCCGAGGAATAAAACAAACAACAAATTTGGAGCCATTTGTGAGAAAATTTTGAAAATATTGAGGTTTGAAGTGAAGTATCCCCTAAAATCAAAATATCCATTTAAAAGTCAAGGAACTGCAGCATATGGATAGATTGGAAAATTTCAATTTTGGAGAAAATCCTGCCGATGGTTAAGCTGGTTGCAATGTTTACAGACTGACTCACAAAAACCGTCAGGTATTTTGCCATCAACCAGTTTTTCATAATCAAGAACCCAGAGAATATGGATTGTAATAACAAGTGTTTGTGGAAGTAATACATAATGGAACAAGATTTATTCACTTTTTGTCAGGTCCTACAATTAGTTTTCTGTGAAAAAATTGCTGTTTTGTGATGCCACAATGCAATACTTGCTTTATACCGTGTAAGTTGTATGTGAGAAAGTAATAAATACATAAGAGCACACCAGACAACTTTTAAATTTTCAAAAGCTCTGAATTGCAATAAAGAAAATTGAAAACCTTTTAATTAGTATGCATTACATCAAATAGAAGAAGCACTTATCTTGCTCTTCAATTAAGAAAATCGGTTTTGGCTGTGAAATCTGATGTGTTGTTGCGCCACCAGATTATATATGTTATCAAATCTATTTAAAATAACTGAATTTGTTTTGCTGTTATACTTCTAAAAAGTATGTGTGTGATATATTACAGATATGGCAGAAGTACTACGTGAATTTCAATGCAAGATATGCTTGAAGCTCTTAGGTTCTCGAGCTGCTTTACAGAGACATATGAAAGAGGTACATCATAAAGATATAGTGGGAGCATGTACTTGTGATCGATGTGGCAAAATGTTCCAAAACAAATCAAACCTTAAAATACATATGCTAACTCATTCAGGAGTGAAACCATTTAGGTGAGAAAAGTCTAATATTGTGTGAAGTTTGTAACAACTTAGAATTCTGAATATAAAAGATGAATGTAAAAAATTTGAAAACATCAAAGATGTTTATAAGTCCATTATGTTTTCAAATTTGCAGGTGTAGAGAAAATGGATGCACAGCAGCATTTACTACGAAACAGTGTCTTCAGTTTCATTACAAAAAAGTTCACAATTTTAATGAGACCAACATGCCAAAAATAGAGCGTTCTGTTGCTTATACATTTGATGCTTATTCTGGTGGAATTGTTAATGATCCTGGCCGTGGTAAAACTCCACGATTTGATAAGGCACGACGCAATTCCGGGGATAATAACAGTAGCAGCCAAATATCACAGGATGACAGCAGTTCTGCTTCAAGTCTAAAAGCTGATGTGTCAGGAACCAGTTCTACCACAGATGGCAACAATGGTGAGTTTTTATTGTTTGATTTCTTTGTGATTCTATAGAGGAAGTTAAATGATTCTCAAAAAACAGATATTGAGATTTAGACAAACAAATTTGAAGGGTTCTTAATCTTTTCGTTTTTTTCTTTTTCTTCTCCAAAACACGGCCGGCTCATGGTGACACTAGCTGTCCAACATTAAAAATTATGCAAATGTACTTTGAAATATCTCGCTCGCTGTTAATATGCATATTTCCAGCGATTGTATTCATTGTTGCATTTGTGAGTGAAAATGCTACAAACGAAGTTTTTCGAAATGACTTATAGTGAAGTTTCTCGAAAATTGTATAAATATATAAATGTATAAATAAGAGCTTCAAAATTCGCTTTTACAAAACGCTCGAACGACATTTTCTGAAAGCGGCTCTAAATTTTGTAACGAAAAGTTCGTGAAGGATGAGGTTTTGCTCTTCTATAATCGTCTTAAAGTAATATTAAGGTTATACTATTAGGAAACTGAAAAATTGAGAGAATTTAAAATATAAAGTATTTTTAAATATATGTAAGGCAGCGATAGGTGGCAGCTAGTGAGATGGAGCAAGACCGAAAATCTAGGCCAGACCAAAAAAAAACTAGAAAACTAGTACGAGAAAGTATGTGCCATTCTGTAGTTACACTAGTTAAATTTGTTTCTTTTTACAAAAAAGTTGCGTGAAGGTGCGGGATGCCCACCTGGTCGAAACTATTATGCCTCTTCTGCTGTCAGTGTTGGAAATTTGTGCTACAGTCATAATTGCTGTACAATGGCAAACGCTACTGTACAAATATGTTCACCATTAATATCTTCACCATTCTGTCGAGGTGGGGATGGGTCTCACCATGTCCTGACAGGGGATGCAGTGAAGGGTCTTACGTGTTCGTTTCTCTGTTTTCATCTGGTTTTTCATTTCATATGTTACCTACATTTTTTATCACCTTTTTTTACTTTCCCCTATATGTACGTACATACAGAGTAATATACGTACTACAGGGAAAGTTATATAATGCTACGAAAAATCGATTTCGAGATTTCAGCGGAAATACACGTTTGGGGTCTCCTGATACCGAATAAGTGGTTCTTTTCAAAACGTCAGTCTGTGAACATCACTAGCGCCTAAACCATGCGTAGGATTTTTTCCAAATTAAGGAACTCCTGTCTATCTTGCTCGAGTCAAAGTTTTCAGATTTTGAAAAACTTCAAAAATTTGGGTTTACTTTACATTAAGCCCCTAGGAAATTTTAATTTTTTTTTTTAATGGATCCAATTTTTTTTTCTTTAAATTATAAGAATAGAGTAAAACACTCTTATAAAAGTGGTATAGGTCGGATTTTCACAGTTAACTCTGAATTTTCCAAAATGTGACTCTTCTTTCAACTACAAAATTAAAGATAGAGATTTTTCTTACAATTAAAAATTGTTTCCATAATTATTTCTTTCATTAAGGTCAGGTACATTTTTTGAAAATTTTACTAGCTTTCGCTCAATATGTGCAATTTTCAAAAATCACAAAAAAAACAACTAAGGTTTTCTCAAAAACAGATCCTAATGTTTTCTTTAAACTTTTAGAAGGGATAGTGCTAAATGTACTCTCAGATGACAAAAATCAGTTTGTTCTATTCTTTTTTTTTTTCTTTCAAAAATTACAAAATGTAATTTTTTGACATGTCTCTCTTTAATATTTACATTAGCATTACATTAATTTGTTCACAGTATTATATTTATGAGTACATGGGCTTTAAATAATGTCACAGTTTCTCGAAAACTCAACCGCTTTCCGTTTCTTGAGAACTAGCTCAAAATTCAATTTCCAGAAACGCTGAAACACCATTTTGTCAAAAACGGATTCCAATTTTTTTCTTTCAACTTTTCAAACGAATAGTGCTAATTGCATTCTTTAATATGACTTAAAGTTGTTCGTTTTTTTCTTCATAAATTTGCACCAATGTAATTTTTTTGAAAGATCTCTCACCCCATTAATATGCACATTTCCAGCGATTTGTAAACATTATTGTATTTGTGAGTTAATGTGCTTTAAATTACCTCTAATGAAGTTTTTACGAAACTCCAAAATTTTCTAAGAAAAAGAGGGACAAACTTCTAATACCCAGTAACCTCTATAACCCACTTTCGATCAATCGGCTCGGACAGTCTTTGACTGAACTCAAGAGTGGGTGGGCGGAGCAGTGCTGTGTCCTCCCCCCCCCCACCACCACCACCACCACCACACACTATATCTTGGGTAACCCCTTGTTGGACTTCATGGTGGGTGGGGAACACGGAGACGAATCACGATCCCTCATATGGCACCTAAACTACCTCTCTGTCCTTTTCCGCCAGTAAAAGATGTCAAGGAAAAACTGTCGATCTAAACAGTTGTTTTTTGTCACAGTGGAAGACAAACTGAAAAACTGCATTTACTACTGAAGGCATGTGCCGAGGAAGAAAAACTTTTAATAAATGTTAGTGCTGTCCGTCTGACGCGAGCCATAGAGGAAGCTTTCGAAAAGCAGCAAGTGTTTGAGCCACAAATGAATGGTATCCTTCTGTTTGAAGCACGCACCAATGAACAAATCGATCGTATTCTAAAAACCAGGCAGACTGCCGGTCTCCAGGTGGTAGTGACAACTCGTCCATCCCTCTCTCTCTGCAAGAGAGTGGTAAAACAGGAGGAGAGCCTTGGAGAGTGTTTAAGTCGTAGCGTCACCGAGAGTCAAAAGGAAGGATCTTGGGAAAGTGATCCCTACTTCCAACCTAATCCTTACATTTGGTCGTCCATTCCTCCCTGAAAGGATCAGTTGTGGTTTTTACATGTTTGAAGCCTTTATTAATATCCGTGCGCGAATTCTTGAGCCCTCATTTCGCTAGGTAGGGGGTTGGTTATTTCGACTCTTAATATCAAATCAGAAATCGTTTTCAATGCAAAATAGTTTGAATTGTACGGGAGCGAACATTTCTGGTGAACATTTGTTGACAACGTTCGTTTCTATCGTTTATTCATCATTCAACTAATGTTAGTAAAGAAGTGAAGGTAAGTTTTAATATTTTTTCTTGTTGTCACATGTTACTAAGTTAATGCTTACCATTAAAAAATGGAGACACTGCTTAAACGGTCATTGTGTAGTTAAAGTCGGAAAGTTCGATAACATTTAAACATTTTAATTTTTTTAATCAAACGTAATTAAAACTGAGATAATATCAGATGATTAAATGTTATATATCCATTGAAACTGTGTTGAGCATAAACAATATCAGTATTTTGAAATAAAATCCGGAAATCTTGTAACAATTTAAATCCGTGAGAAGCAATTATGATTCTACATACTGTTACAAAACAACTTTTTAAAATTGAGTTTTGCAAAATCGATTACATAATCTTCAAAATTTCAAAAATTAAGGTATTGGGATATTTCAAGAAAATATGAAAATTTATTGATTCCGAAAATTCAAAAGTATATCTAGAAATTAGAATTTTGCAGTGTTATTAAGCAAACTTTTCAGATATGTCAAGTAATCTCTAGTTATCTTCTAAATTTGTGAGAACTTCAGAAGTATGCGTAGTAGCACATGCGGAATTTCTGATCTTTTATTTGGAGAAAATTTCAGCGCTATTGTACACTCAATAATATTTGTTTATATTAATGCTTTAAGTTAATTTTGCCACAATTATATTCACTGTTTTCAATTTTATTAATTATTTAATTGATTATTATCAAATGTTATTAATTAGATAATTGAACACAGAGGTGACGATCCCCATTGTTATTTAAACGGGAGCTGTAAATTTAACAATGCTTTTTTTTTTTTTTTTTTTTTTTTTTTTTTTTTTTTTTTTTTTTTTTAATGAATCACGTTTCAAAATTTCAAAAATGTTTCTTTTTTATTATGATCACAAGTGTTTATACATATCTGTAGAATACACATTTTAAAATCTACATTAATAAATTTTTTAAATTAAAAATCAATCTTCTCTTTTGGCAAGATCAGAAGTATTTATAGTTTTATTTATAGAGGAGAAGGTGATAATGAGCTTGTATATAGACTTTAAAAAAATGAATTAAATTATTTTTAAGAAACAAATATAACTTCATTTTTATCATGTGTGTAAACTTATAAAAAATATGAACTTTATTAGCTGTTCATAAAGTTGGTAAAAAAATCAATAATTCAAAAGGCATCATGTTTGAAAAACTAGTGGAAAAAACATGAAAGCCTGTTTCGCATCAGCTCTCATTTATAACAACCACAGAGCTTTGATGGCAAAAGGAGTTATTAATCTAGTTGTTAAAATTATTCCTGCTAGAAAGTTTGTGATATATGAAAAGATACCAAGGAGGGCTCTTATTATATAAATGGTTCTTATCAACACCTTTGTCTCTATATTTATAATAAGCTGGAAATACTTCTCAGCTTAATAAAATTATTATATGCTTAATTATTTATATTTCTTCTCAAAATACAGAAACAAATATTTTATATTTTTACTTTTGAAGATCTGCAAAACGAAATCTCTATTTTTTTTTAATTGCTTGCAAGATTGTGGGGGGGGGCGCCCCCCCCCCTCCTTGCCCCCTCCTCTGAATCCCGCCTCGGCATAGTAGCGATAGCAAAATATCCATTAAATAATCCTTCTCTCATATTGAAAAGTGTTATTCACGATACGACCAACATTTTCCGAACATTATCTAACGAATACGTACTGTTGTTCAACCTCTGCGTTGGCGTCATTTACGAGGTCGACTCGCCGGCTGAAAATAATACTTTCTTAAGCATTGCATTCTAAATATTAATTCGCTACCTAGAAAATCAACAAACGAAAACACGACTTTTCCTTGAAGCTTTTTTTTTGTTTGTATGAAATTCAACACTTCAGCACTCGGTTGCGAAAGAAAAGTGCTTGAGTAACATAGTATGATTAAGTAATAAACAGAAACTAGTGGTGCTACAGAATGGCACGAACTTTCCCGTACTAGTTTTCTATTTCTTTTGGTCTCGGTTATCTATTCGAACTTGCCATATATTCTTGCCTGCTGTCGTCTATCGCCATCCAATGTACGTTTTTTTACATTATCTTAATTTTTCGGTTTCCTAATTGTAGAGCGGAAATATTATTATAAGATTATTAAAGAACAGTAAAACCTCTCCCTAAATGACAATTTTCTTTGAAAATTTGGGAGCCAGTTTTTAAAAAATGGCATTTAAGCGCTATTGTAAATTCCATATTTGAAGCTCTTTTTCACAGAATTTTTTTGTTTTCGAAAAACTTAATTTGAAGTCATTTTAAGGTCTGTAACTCACGAATACAATAGTGTTCACAGATTGCTGCAAATGTGCATATCAACGGCGCGAGAGATCTTTCAAAAAATTTACATTTATGTAATTTTTGAAGAAAAGAAAATACACCGAAATTGACTTTACGTCTTATTAAAGAGTGCATTTACCACTATCCTCTCGAAATGTTTGAAGAAAAAGTTTGGGGCCTGGATGGGGGAGTCGAGCAAAGTGGACTGGTTTGTGAAATAATGAAACTTCAACTCCTCCCAAACATTCCCACCATAGCCCATTAATTAGATTAATTAGATTAATTGACTTCGAAGGACCACCCAGATTCCTGTAAAGAGAGAACAGGTTGTAATCACTCTTGCAGATCTGGGACTGCAAGGATAGAGGAGGAAGGAGAGTGCTTGTTACCATGAAAGATGTAGATTGAATCATGTAAACATATATTCTAAAAATAAAATACATAAAAATACATCTTAAGCTATACGGGGAGAAGGAACAAAGGGTTGCAACATACAAAATCACAATGTAAATACAATATTAGTGCGGTAGCACAGAACTTGCTCCTCTTGCATCTTGCTGAAGTTGGTGTGACTGCGGGCGGCTAGCTAGGCCAGGCCCGACAGAGGCAGATGCAGTTCGGGGAATTGTGGGTGCCGTAAGTAGCACCAGAGAGAACACGAAATACCAGTTAGACATATAATGTCGGCAACACAACTTGTAGAATAGTTACACAGGCGCCACGTGGACGTGAATACAAAATTAGCTGAACACGTGGCAGTAGTACAGTTTGCAGAATAATTAAATCACAGGCGCCACACAGACGTGAATACAAAGTTAGCTAAACACGTGGCAGTAGTACAGTTTGCAGAATAGTTAAATCACAGGCGCCACACAGACGTAAATACAAAATTAGCTGAGCACGTGGCGAGCAACAGCTTGTAGAATAGTTAATCATGCAGCACATAACGTGAACACATGGCAAGCAGTAGTTTGTTGAATAGTTAATTATATGCAACACATGAATCGTGAGCATAAGGTGCAATTGAGCACGTAGCAAGTAGTAGAGGCGCAATAGTCACCAGTAGCAGCATTGAGTGTAGACGGCAAGAATGGCCGCAAAGTTGAGGCAGTACCATGGGTAGCGTGGGGCCCAGGTGATGACGCCAGAAGAGCAGCGCCGCCCGTCCGCAGTTGCAAACTCGGACGAGCATGGAGAGACTGCTGCGAGGAGAGCAGCATGGAGTATGTCTGCCCATGAGAAGCGACAGAGCAATACTAATTGTTCACGCCACTAGCAGAGCGGCGCGGAGCGCGTCTGCTCGACATGGAGGCCAGACGAGAACTGAATTGTTCACGCCGCTAGCAGAGCAGCGCGGAGACCCATCCGTACAGTTAGGCGATCGGACGAGAACTGACTTGGCGGTTGGGCGACTCGTCGGTTAGCGAGGCGTCGGGGGTTTCCAGAGAATTCTTGCACATAACGGAAACTCTGGCAGTGGTGGGGGGCGCTGGCCTGGCGTGAGCGCGCGGGCAGCGCAGCCGTGCGGCGGCAACTGGTGTCACCAGCCGCATGCAAGAGCAGGCGAGTGCCGAGAGCTGGTGCACTCTGGCGAGAGGAGGAGGGATTAATACGAGACATCGGCGCGGAGGGGCGGCGGGCAGGCCGGCTCCCAAGCAGCCGTTGGGAAAGATAGCGTCTTGCAAGAGATGTTGCGCCATATAACGCAAGCAGAGATTTCCAGTAAGCACAGCTGCACGGCGAGTCGGTTGCATCGATGTGGCGTGAGGGGAATTCCGAGAAGCGAGGCTCCACCGCACGTGGCATTCTGAAAGCTTAGTTGGTAATACAGATTCTTGGAATTCCCCAGCAGGCGTGTAGTAGCCTGAAGATGTGCGTCTTTGCATAAAATGTAAAAATATAATTATGAAATAAATAGCTTGCACTGACATACACCCCCACAGGACGACTAGGTTGTCCGACTAAAAAGATGTTAGGGCAAGCTAGGTAGTTAGGCATAAGATGGGAGTGGTAGGGTGTATGGAGATATGTGGCAAGGATGTTGAATGTAGTCGCAATAGTGAGTAAGTATCAGAAAGGCATGATTAACCTTAGACAAGTAAGCACCTCGAAGAGGTGGCAAGTGCGATAGCACAAGATGCAGTAAGTAATCTGACATAATACATAATAATACAATGAATCTTACAACTAACAAATGATGAACAACTAACTCTGAATAACTAACACTAAATGGCAATGTTGCCATAGCAGAGCTGATAAGGCGATATCTCGGATGAGACGTTAGTGGTTGCACCTCGAAGAGGTAGTAAGTGATGCAACAAAAAATCTTGACATAACAAGACTAATGAGATGTCTCAAGTGAGATGGTGCACCTCGGAGAGGTGGTGGGTGCAACAATGCACAAATCTGACATAATGCAGAATCCTAACTACTAACCTTAACATAATCTTAATTACTAACATATTTACAATATAATACAATGAATCTTGCAAACAAATAGCTCTAAATACTAGCACTAAACAGCAATGTTGCCATAGCAAAGGCTAATGAGGCATATCTCGAATGAGATGTGAAAGAATGCACCTCGAAGAGGTTGCAAATGCAATAATGCGAAATCTCGACATGGTGAGGCATGTAAGTGGCATAGTAAGACCTCGGAGAGGCGTAAGTGTGACAATGCAAAATCTTAATGTGACACAGAATCCTAAATACTAACAAATTTACAATACAACACAGTGAATCTTACAGCTAACAAAACAATAAACAACTAACTACAAATAACCAATAGAAAATGACTATGAAAGACATATACTAATCATGAATGGGTAGAGGACACAAGCGATGGATGTGCCTCACAAAGGAGCCTGCCTTGGTTTGAACTTGAACAGTTCGAGTGCGACCATCACGACCGGGAAAAGTTTGGGTGATTACCCCTAACCTCCACTCAAGAGGAGGGAGGTTGTCATCAATTAACAAAACGGGAGTGCCTGATTTGATGTTGGGAGAGACAGCTGTCCATTTGGAGCGTTGTTGAAGGGATAACAGATACTCCTTCGTCCAGCGCGTCCAAATATTGGCAAGTGCATTTTGAGTTCGATTCCAATGACAGCGTACAGATTGCTGCTGTAGTGCATTGGGATCGGGCAAGGCTGTAAGAGGTCTGCCAATTAAGAAATGAGCAGGCGTGAGATAATTGAACTCAGCTGCGTCATCCGATGGACGTATGAGAGGTCTGGAATTTAAGATCGCCTCAACATGCGTGACAGTAGTTAACAATTCTTCATAAGAAAGCACGGCTTCGCCTATTTCACGTAGCAAGTGTCGTTTTAGGATTTTGATGCCGGCTTCCCAGATGCCGCCAACGTGAGGGGACCTGGGTGGAATGAATGTCCAATCAATGGAGGAATTAGAGCAAAAATCAATAATCTGTTTTTGAAAAGCTAAAGATTTGAAAAGGTTGTAAAGGGCATGCAGCCGTGTGTTTGCTCCCACGAAGGTGGTAGCGTTATCCGAAAAAATCTTAGTGGGAATGCCACGTCGTGATACAAATCGCTTAAGGGCCATTAAAAAAGCTTCTGTAGTTAAAGAGGAGACTATTTCGATGTGTACGGCTTTGGTGACCATGCACACGAAAAGTGCAAGATACACCTTGGTGCGGGATTTGCCGCGAATTCCGTGTCTAAGCCAAAAATGCCCTGTATAATCCACCCCCACAATGCCAAAGGTGGGAGATGGGGTCACACGTATAGCTGGGAGGTTTCCCATAAGCTGTTGTGCTGATGTAGGAGCATGGCGAAAACATGTGATACACTTACGTATCACAGATTTGATTGTCTTCCTAATGGAAAGTATCCAATAAGATTGTCGTAAATGGACGGTTAGAAGCTGAACATTGGCATGGGCCAGTTTTAAGTGGGCGTCATTAATAAGTGCCCTAGTAAAGTGATGTTTAGAAGGTAAAATTAGAGGGTGGAGAGTGTCGAAAGACAGCTCGGCCTCTGAGATTCTGCCACCTACACGTAGGCAGCCATTGTTATCAACAAAAGGATTGAGCGAAACGAGACCACTGCTAGAGGGACATGTGGCTCCGTCGTTGAGCGCCTTGAACACAGGGAGAAAGGCATGATGTTGTACAATTTTGATGCATGTTAATTTTGCATAATTAAGCTGGTGAGCAGAGAGAGATTTAGTAATTTTAGTGGAATCCGAAACTAGCTTTGACTTGGCGGATTTGAGACATGTGATAAAGTGAAGAATATATGCCATAACGCGAAGTGATTTTTGAAAGGAACTGTAGTAAGAGCATACTCTTTCGTTCAGGTACGAGTCGCAAGGCTTGCAGACTAGCACAGGTGCGTTGTTGACAGTTACAGAAATGCCATTTGGCCATGAGGCTGACTCAAGAGTTAAGAATTGTGGACCGTGCCACCAAATATCCGAATTTAACAAATCTTTAGGTTTGACGCCACGCGAGAGTAAATCCGCAGGATTAAGTGAAGATTGAACGTAACGCCAAGTGAAGCCGTTTGCGTTTTCTCTAATGAACTGGGCACGATTACGCGCAAACACGTTACCCTTGAGAGGTGGTGAGTGAATCCAGTCCAACACTATCCTGGAGTCAGTCCACAATAGGACAGCATTGGGAGAAAGTTCATGAGAAAGAATTTTAATAGTTTTAATTATAAGCTTGGTCAGAAGGACGGCAGCACAGAGCTCTAAGCGAGGAATGGTTAACGCAGTGTCATCCTTACACTTCATATTAGAGGGCACTACTTTAGATTTGGCACAGAGTAAATTTACAGTATATGTACCGTGTTCATTTACAGAGCGTACATAAATGACTGCTCCGTAGGCTATTAGGCTGCTGTCGGAAAAGCCATGCAGTTCGACGGAAGAGTAATCAGAT
The DNA here is from genome assembly GCA_038098605.1 of Gryllus longicercus. Lineage (NCBI taxonomy): Eukaryota > Metazoa > Arthropoda > Insecta > Orthoptera > Gryllidae > Gryllus > Gryllus longicercus. The sequence continues at coordinate 124,984 of JAZDUA010000723.1, forward strand.
GGCAGAATGCATCGTGGCACATTAATTGTGGGGATGTCAATCAGTGATGTAAAGACTTCTTGCCATTTAAGGGCGATATCAGGTGGGAGTGATTGGTCCCAATTGAGGGAATATTCCCAGAGTCTTTGAAACAACAGTTTGCAAACAATTATACAGGGGGCCAGTAGGCCTAGTGGATCGAATAAAGAACATATCACAGACAGCATGGTTCTTTTAGTAAACTTTGTAACATTAAAATTAATTTTGTCTGACAGCACTAGGGTGAACATGTCAGTCACAGTATTCCAGGAAATACCCAAAGTGGATACTGCTTCGGGGGCTTTGGACTCGAAAATTTTGTGGCCTGACTTGGCCAGCAAGTGATCTGGAAGATCTGACAAAACAGACTTGTCATTCGAAGCCCATTTACGTAAAAGAAAACCACCCTTTGCCAACAAACTGTTTAATTCAGAGATAGTTTGCTTGGCAGCATGGAGGTTGGGAGATGAATGTAAAAAGTCATCAACATAAAAATTGGACGTTAGCAGATGTGAGCCCATGGGGAAGTCAGCGCCTTCGTCAGTAGCCAGCTGATGCAAAGTGCGAACAGCAAGAAAGGTGGCTGGTTTTAAACCATACGTCACCGTAGTTAAGGCAAAATCCTGAATAGGTTGAGAGGGAGAGTCCCTCCATAAAACACGTTGTAGGTTCCAGTCAGATGGGTCTACATTAACTTGGCGGAACATCATTTTGAGGTCAGCAGCAATGCCAATTTTGTGAATTCTAAATTTAAGTAAAAGATCAAAGAGATCGTCTTGAATTTTGCTACCATTTAACAGCGCATCATTAAGGGAAATGCCAGTAGTGGTTTTAGCTGAAGCGTCAAACACAACTCTAGTTTTAGTAGTGGAGCTGGAGGGTTTGAACACTGGATGATGAGGAATGTAATAATTGATAAGACTGTCACAGCTGGGTGCTGGTTGCATATGTCCTAATTGAATATACTCGTTAATAAAGTCATGGTAGTCCCGTTTCAATTCGGGATCCTTTTCAAGCCTTTTTTCAATTGCCAGAAAGCGTTTAATTGCCTGAGGTTTGGAGTCGCCTAATGAATTTAATTTAGAATTGACAGGGAGCTTGACCGAGTATCTGCCAGAGGCGTCCCTCGAGTGAGTAGCTACGAAGTGAGATTCTGCTATTTCCTCCTCATGTAAAATTGGATGGAGAGGCGAGACTTCCTCTACCTCCCAAAAGTGTTTGATCTGATCAGGTAACTCAAAGGGCGTCTGAATCAGATTACAAAGGGCTTGCGAGGGAGCAGTGGAGCGTGGGGTGCGACCCGCAACAATCCAACCTAATTTGGTGTGCTGTAGCACAGGATAAACACCATCGGATCTGGTCAGCTTATCTGGCAGTAAGATGTCAAAGAAAACCTCCGCACCAAGCAAGAGATCGATGGGCTTAATATTATCAAAGTGAGGATCTGCATAGACTAGATTTGCGGGCAAATTCCAATTGTCGCAATTAAAACTATGTGAAAGAGTGCCAGGAATGCTATGCACGATTGAACAATTTATCTTACAAGACCAGCTATCAGGAACATTACAAGGTCTAATTGTTAAAGTAGTGCTGTGAGTGCTTGTTAAAGCTTCCGGACCAATACCAGAAATAGTCACAGGCATTTTCGTTGTAGGTAACTTAAGAGATTTTACCGTGCTCCAAGTAATTAAGTTAATACCACTTCCAGTGTCGAGAAGAGCAACAAAAGGCTTAGACCTGCCATTATTAGAAGAACAGCTTACTAAAGCTGTTGGAATGAGAGTTGAAGTGGTTGCTTTGGCAGCACTGGTCGCAACAGCTGATGCAGCTTGTTGATTAGTAGGAGGTTTATCACCAAAATGCAAAAGTCTGTGGTGATTCTTATTGCAAATAGCACATTTTGTAGTACAGGAATGACCATGGGTCTTCGGGTGAAAACATCTAAAACATCTACCTTGCTTGACAATGAAGTCGTAGCGAGCCTTAGGTGACAATTGTAAAAATGAAGGACAGTCCTTAATCAAATGTTCAGAATTGCATTTTGGACAAATTAGTGACTTGCTTTTTCCCGTGTTGTTGACGTTGCCTGCCCTGGCGGTGTGAGGCTTGTCATTAACGTGAGAATTGGAAGCGTATATGTTAAGATTGTCAAAAACTCTTAAGCTTCGTTGATGAAGTTCTAGATATTGTAACAAAGAATCGAAAGTGGGGAGCTCACTGCTATTCAAGGACAGTTCCCATTGCTTGAGAATGTCAGTGGGAAGACTTTTGGAAATTAGCGCAACGAGCAACAAATCTGACAAATCAGTATCAACCTTGATTCCCTTAATTGCATTCACGTGTAATCTGAAGTAGTCAATTAAATTTTGCAAAGAAGAAGCGGAGCCCTTTGCTAGTGCAGGAGGATTCAAAATCGAATTTAAGTGAATGCTAACGATAGCCCTGGGAGAGTCATACCGTTGCTTCAGTAATTCCCATGCAACTGTAAAGTTGTCATCGGTAATGGGCAAGTTGTGCAATAAATCCTTGGCTTGTCCCACAAGTGAGCCTGATAAATAATAAAATTTATTGGAATTAGGCATGTCATCTTGACATATAAGGCCTTCGAAAATGTTTTTAAATGTAAGCCAATTAGCTTGATTGCCATCAAAGGTGGGCAATTTAATTTCAGGTAATTTAATATTGCACTTAGAACTTCTAGAGGTACAGTCAGAATGGCTTGATCTGTTAGAAACAGAATCATTGTCAGCGAGAGCTGAATTGTAATTAGACACTGCCACATCAGCTGCAGCGAGAACCTCATGATATCCATTGAAAAGATCATCTAATTGAGAAGAAGTCTCATCAGATGGATCAACATTGTCAATGAGGTTATCGAGTTTGTCAAAAATTCTAATGAGCGATTCCTTTCTGGAGGTTAGTTGTCGGCACGTGAGCACGGTGAGTGGCTCATTCTCTGTGAGAAAATTTGAAATGGAGGTGCAACTATTCCTTAACCTGGTCATTAAGTTAATAACCTTCTTAGGAAGCGTTTGTGATGCCATCTTGGATGCTCAATCGGCAATTGATGGACACAGGATAGAACAGGAATGTTGAGGGATCAGAGGGAGGCCCTGACCTAGTAACAATTAACACTGGACTTTCCCCCAAAATACATAAACACTAAACAAAGCACACTGTATGTACATGTGACATATAAAAGAAGCAAGTAATAACACTGATATGTATACATGATACATTTAAAAATTGCAATAAAGGCACAAATGTGTGTGTATGTGATACAATAAACACTTAATTAGACATGAGATTCAGGAAGCACATAGATGTAAATACACAAATGTATACATGTAACACTTGGAAGTGAATAAGTAGTGTGTACAAATTAAAGAGATACACACATGAAATGTAAATACAAGTGTGTACACATGAAATTAAAGGACCACATACATGATGTGAGTCCACAAATGTACATGTAACACTTGTGAATGGAAGTAAGACACTGTGTATATATGCGCAATCAAAGAAGTACATTCATGAAATGTAAATGCACAAATGTATACACATGAAGTTAAAGTAGCACACAACTTTACGTGCTGTAACAAACGAGATTAATAGTTGAGTTGGAATTAATAAAAGATCAGTAATTGTAATATCTTTGCAAGCAAGCAAGCAAGCAAGCTAATCCCCTGAGTAGACGCACATCTATGAGGTTACTACACTTACAAATTTGTTGAAAAACAGCTGAGTAGAACAGCAGGCAGCATCAGTCAATAGCACGGCATACAGCCTCGTTACACGATACAGGAACATACAGCCTCGTTACACGATACAGGACAGTATGGTACATGTAACATTTTGAATCGGGCATAAGTATGTTGCATAGAAAAACAAGTACATTGACAAGGTAAATGCAATTAACACAAGTATGTTACATAAAAAACAAGTACATTGATAAAATGAATACAATTAACACTTGATTTATATATATAGTAACAAGCACACTCAAGAGACAAAATGTGACGGCTCGGAAAGCACATACAAAGTGAATGCTGATGTAAGTATCAGCTTTAATGCCTGGTAGACATTGACAATGGAAGTACAAAAAAGAATAAGTGCTGATGTGAATATCAGCTTGGTACCTGGAAGGCATTAAAAATAGAAGTTAGGCATATGTATATGGGCATACATAAATTTGCTGGTAGAATCCGAAGCTCGAAGGTCCAAAATGGATGGGGGAGTCGAGCAAAGTGGACTGGTTTGTGAAATAATGAAACTTCAACTCCTCCCAAACATTCCCACCATAGCCCATTAATTAGATTAATTAGATTAATTGACTTCGAAGGACCACCCAGATTCCTGTAAAGAGAGAACAGGTTGTAATCACTCTTGCAGATCTGGGACTGCAAGGATAGAGGAGGAAGGAGAGTGCTTGTTACCATGAAAGATGTAGATTGAATCATGTAAACATATATTCTAAAAATAAAATACATAAAAATACATCTTAAGCTATACGGGGAGAAGGAACAAAGGGTTGCAACATACAAAATCACAATGTAAATACAATATTAGTGCGGTAGCACAGAACTTGCTCCTCTTGCATCTTGCTGAAGTTGGTGTGACTGCGGGCGGCTAGCTAGGCCAGGCCCGACAGAGGCAGATGCAGTTCGGGGAATTGTGGGTGCCGTAAGTAGCACCAGAGAGAACACGAAATACCAGTTAGACATATAATGTCGGCAACACAACTTGTAGAATAGTTACACAGGCGCCACGTGGACGTGAATACAAAATTAGCTGAACACGTGGCAGTAGTACAGTTTGCAGAATAATTAAATCACAGGCGCCACACAGACGTGAATACAAAGTTAGCTAAACACGTGGCAGTAGTACAGTTTGCAGAATAGTTAAATCACAGGCGCCACACAGACGTAAATACAAAATTAGCTGAGCACGTGGCGAGCAACAGCTTGTAGAATAGTTAATCATGCAGCACATAACGTGAACACATGGCAAGCAGTAGTTTGTTGAATAGTTAATTATATGCAACACATGAATCGTGAGCATAAGGTGCAATTGAGCACGTAGCAAGTAGTAGAGGCGCAATAGTCACCAGTAGCAGCATTGAGTGTAGACGGCAAGAATGGCCGCAAAGTTGAGGCAGTACCATGGGTAGCGTGGGGCCCAGGTGATGACGCCAGAAGAGCAGCGCCGCCCGTCCGCAGTTGCAAACTCGGACGAGCATGGAGAGACTGCTGCGAGGAGAGCAGCATGGAGTATGTCTGCCCATGAGAAGCGACAGAGCAATACTAATTGTTCACGCCACTAGCAGAGCGGCGCGGAGCGCGTCTGCTCGACATGGAGGCCAGACGAGAACTGAATTGTTCACGCCGCTAGCAGAGCAGCGCGGAGACCCATCCGTACAGTTAGGCGATCGGACGAGAACTGACTTGGCGGTTGGGCGACTCGTCGGTTAGCGAGGCGTCGGGGGTTTCCAGAGAATTCTTGCACATAACGGAAACTCTGGCAGTGGTGGGGGGCGCTGGCCTGGCGTGAGCGCGCGGGCAGCGCAGCCGTGCGGCGGCAACTGGTGTCACCAGCCGCATGCAAGAGCAGGCGAGTGCCGAGAGCTGGTGCACTCTGGCGAGAGGAGGAGGGATTAATACGAGACATCGGCGCGGAGGGGCGGCGGGCAGGCCGGCTCCCAAGCAGCCGTTGGGAAAGATAGCGTCTTGCAAGAGATGTTGCGCCATATAACGCAAGCAGAGATTTCCAGTAAGCACAGCTGCACGGCGAGTCGGTTGCATCGATGTGGCGTGAGGGGAATTCCGAGAAGCGAGGCTCCACCGCACGTGGCATTCTGAAAGCTTAGTTGGTAATACAGATTCTTGGAATTCCCCAGCAGGCGTGTAGTAGCCTGAAGATGTGCGTCTTTGCATAAAATGTAAAAATATAATTATGAAATAAATAGCTTGCACTGACAGGGCCGTTTTTGAGAAAATGTTTGAGAGATTCTGAAAATGCGGAGTTTTGAGCTAGTTTTTACAGGAAACGGTAAACTTTGGAGAAACTTTATGTGGCATTATTTAAAGTTCATGTGCTCATAAACACAATAATGTGTACAAATTGTCGCCAATATAAATATTAACATCAGGGGCAAGGCAAAAAAATTAATTTCTGTAATTTTTGAAGAAAAACAACAATAGAATAGAGCAAATGTGGTGTTTATGTCATCTTATAGAGTACATTTAGCACCATCCGTACCAAAAGTTAACGGCGATTTTTCAGAGAATCTTGTTTTTGTAATTTTTTTAAAAATTGCACGTTTTGCACGCTATATTGCACGAAAACTACTAAAATTAATAATAATAATAATAATAATAATAATAATAATAATAATAATAATAATAATAATAAATAATAAAAAAAAGAGTACATGACTGTAATGAAATAACTCACTAAGGGGAACAACTTTATATAAAGGGAAAATCTCTAACTTCAATTTTGTAGTTGTAGGAAGACGCCCGAAAAATTTTGAAATTTTCGAATATTCAGCGTTAAACCTGAAAATCGGACCTATGCCATCTTTATACACGTGTGTAAGTGTATTTTTTAAAATTGTGTAAACATTTGGAACCGTTGAGAATATTTTGAAAATGTCCAGGGGCTTCATGTAAAGTACCCCCTAATTTTAAAGATTTTTTTTTCAAAATCTCAAGATTCTACCCGAGCCAGATCGACACATTTCTTCAATTTGGAAAAAATCCTACGCAGGCGCTAGTAGTGTTCACAGACACCAGACGGATGGTCAGACAAATGTTTTGGGAAGAAGAAAAAAAAAAAAAGAAAAGAAAAAAAAACAACACTTGTTCGGTATCAGTGGACCCCAAAACGCATATTTCCGTTGGAATCTCGAAATCGATTTTCCGCAGTATTACTGCAGACTTAAGCATTATCTTAGCATAACTGTCTCATTACTATGTATACGAGAAAGTAAAAAGGTAAAAGTACTATGTATACAGGAAAGTAAAAATGTGTTTTAATGTGCGAAACAGAACCTGGAAAATGTATATTTTCAGCTCTGAAAAACCAGTAAAATTCCAAAAAGTGAGGTCCTTGTCACCCTGAAATTACTAATGATTGTTATGTAACTTTTTTCAGAAATATGGTGTCTTAATTGGTCCCTAGGCATCCCTACCAAAGTAGCCTAAATGTGGCTCCTGTAATTCTAATTTACTTATTTCTGTTTGCATTAAGTTTTCTGAGATTCACATGTTACTAATTATTTCATTGAATTTAATTTATTTAATGGTGTTCAGTTAAAGGGAGTTATGTCACTTTTTGTGAAGGTAAAGTTTTGTTGCTTAGGGAGTTGATAATATCTGACAATCTGTGACAAAATGGCATAATGACATAATGACAGTCGCTGACTGAATGACAAAATTCGTAATCTACGTAACAAATTTACAATTGAAATGTAATATTAAATTTTTTTTAAATAGTCTTCTCTACAATGATGGTGCATGATTTTATTTCCAAGTTTACTTCAATATCACTTTTATTTCTTAATCTTGTTTACCAAAAAATAATTTTATCAATATATATTAAATAAAAGTCTGCAGAATGTCAAATAGGAGTTAGTTTTTTAATTGTGTAATCATAATCTTCACAGTTTTACTTCATATTAATTTCTTCTCCTATATGTACATATGAATAGTATGGACATGTTACACTGTAATTCTGGCTTAATCTGCTTAAGTATTTTTGTTTTATTTAGAGTGAAATTTTGATTTTGATCATTCTTTATTTCATTCCCTACTACAAAAACCTTATCTATTCAGTAGGTGAGATAAATCATTGATTATTCTCACTCATGTATCTTCTTTTGAATAAAGTCATTGTTATTTTATTTATTTCTTTTCTAGGCCTAGAAGACAAAGGTCCATTTGATGGTCTTCCTCCTTTGACTCCACCACCTCCACCTGTGCCTGTCGAGTCACAAGTTCAACACCCACCAACTTTGGAAGCCTACATTTCTCCTCACGCTTTCAGTGGCAGTCCTAGCAAGGTAGTGGTAAGCAAAGGCAGCAAAAAATGGATGGGTGATGCCTTGACACCTTTAGATACTTCACGTGTACCACCAAAAGAATCCGAGAAAGATATATATGAATTTGAAGATGATAAAGGTAGTGGTGTAGCAGATGTTTGTGATGATGATGTGAGTATAATTGAAGCAAGTAACCACAAAGTGGCAGTTTCTGTGTATCCTCGACCAGAATCCTCTAATGCCAGCCTTTTAGTTGAAGCTGCTCTTGATGCTGCTGAAAGGGACATAGATATGTCTGGAAGCTGTGTTGTTACCACATCTGTTCAATCACCTAGTGTTATTACAGCTAGTGATATAGGATCAGGAAAGTCAAATGAGGTTCTGTATGCTATGACTTCTGCCCCTGGTCATCATTTAGTGAATGGTCATCATGCATCTCTTAGTGTATCCTCTCCAGTTCAGCACTCCAGAACTCCTCCTGAAGGACATGAACAAATGGACAACTATACATTGCACCCTTCAGAAGACCTTGTGTCTCCAGCAACAACTCCTGATCCAAATATGCATCGTCAGCAGCATTTGAGTCCCGAGACACCTCCATCCAATAATTTGCAGCATATGGACAATTACACTCTACAGCGAAATGAAATAGCATCCCCTCATCAGTCAGGAGATTTGAACTCTTCAGGTCACCATTTACATCGACCACAAGTCGATCCTTATACTATGCATCACCAGGAGGATTTAGTGTCTCCTTCTGAAACACCAAATCCTCCTCCTCCACGGCCACATTTAGTGGATGGGTATGGCCTGCATCATCAGGAAGAGATGATGTCTCCTGCTGGAACCCCTGATGATCATAGAAACCATGTTGATAATTACAATATGCATCATCAAGAAGAACTTGTGTCACCAGCTGCAACACCTAATCCTCGGTATGACTTGCATCATCATCAGGTGCCTACAGACAACCTTTCCAGTGATGAAGGAGAAGGAGTGGTAGTGGCTCAGAATCTGAGTATGGGTCTAAAGGAGAAAGCTTTGCAACTTGATATTGCTGCTACTGCTGCTGCATACAAACAATATGAGGCTTTAGAAGTAGTTCAGGAATTTGGACGTTCGGCTGGTGGAGAACGGTCAGGGTTTGAGCCCCTGCTTGTAGGCTCTACAACAGAACTTCAAGGGCTAGATATGTCAGCTAGATCTGGTGGCTATCATCATAGCTTTGTGTCATCATCATCGCAACCAATGACACGATACCACCATACGAGTGTTTTATACGACATGGCAACAGAGCGTCAGAGTGTAGACTTAAGCATGTCAGGACGTGGAGGTACATATTCTACATCACCTCCTCCACCATACACTCATTCAGATGTGCTTAGAGTTGTGAGCCTGGATTTGACACCAGGAGGACGTCACAGTGTGGATCTCTCTCTTCCTCGATCATCTTCAGCATCTATGCCACATCACCACCATCCTCATCCACATCATCATCATCAGATTGCTTCATCAGGACGAGTCATGGCCCCTGCATCCTCGCCTACCGACCCTCGTATTGTTGCTCCACCAGCTCCTCCAAGTACACCAAATCATGTTGTTCCAGAACTTAGTAGAGCTTCTAATCTAATGTCGCCTCTTCCAACCGTCAACAACCAGGGTCTTGTTGACCCTGCACGAATGATGTCTCCTCCTCCACATCCTGGATATCAAAACTATCCCCTTTCTCCTTCCCCCTATCATCCACCATCTCGAACCCCACACATCACCTCTACCTCTCCTTCAACGTATCATCATTACTCAGGATACTACTAATTGAATATAAAATTATATTTTTAAAAATATAAAAGAGTAAAATCTCTTGAAAAGTCTCAAAGATATGGCAGTATTTCAAATGAAATTCTCAGCGATGTAGCCATAGAACTTTGTAGTAGACTGAATAACTTAAAATTCAGTTTTGTATTATGTTTTATTGTACTCACCGTTTGTTTTTCTGAATCAGATACTGTATATGGAATTCTGATGTTACCATCTTAATGTTTATGATATTTTATTATTAAATTAGCATTGCCATTTTGAAGGGGCAATGTAGTGACACTCTCATTTTGAAATCCATTTATTAATGTACATTATTGCAGTGCATTTAGATAAACAATACTCTATTGCTTAAATCAAACATTTTTATATCTTTCGTAGTGTAATTTTATGAAAATGAATGTACAGGTATATGGGACACACAATAATTGTGTTCTGCATCAATCCAACCTCATGCCAAATTGCTCCACAAGGGAGAATGTTTTTATAATTTGTTGCCACTCTTAAATATATAAGAATGTTTATTGCAACTTGTTTGATATTATGATATTTGTGCTTCCGAACTCCTGCTTGTTTCCATATTGCGTTTTCTATTTTTGTGAATGTTATTTCAACATTATTTTGCTGATTTCGTGGAAATGCAGGTAGCAAAACAGATGCAGGGCCAGAGGTGAAGCACAAATAATGTCATTTATCTTATTAAAATCATTATATTCACAAACATTAATAATTCATTGTTCATTTAGTCCTGCAAGTCATATATTTAAAATAAATTTAAGTCAAATATTTAATTCATCATGGTCCTATTTTATGTGCAAGAATTAAAAATGAGCTTCAGTTTGCACACTTATTGAATCTTTACAGCTCAGGTGAATTAGCCAAAGTAATGCTTCACACCAATTATTTGCAGCTTCAGTACTAGTCACCTGCAAAAGCATAGTATTTTGTTATATTTTTATTACGATAATTGTTATTATGTAATCTACAGTATTACTTGTTTTAATAGCAGCATTTCTGTTGTAAGGAGTTTAGTCATTGATTCTATATTTCGTACCTGAACAGTTCAGGTAAACTAGAGTAATGGACTTAACGAACACAGACTATCAGCTTTCTTGTTATTGTGGAATGATACCAAATGCGTACTGTAAAGACAAATCATTTAAAGATTAGATTTAGGAGAATGTGTTAGTGTAGTTGAGTAGGTAAACTGTATTACTATAGATCCTCATGTGATGCTATAGGCTTTCATTTTTAAAACCCATTTATGAAAGTCTGAAATGTTGATGCATTTTTTAAAAAATGTTTTGATCAAATTAAATTAGATGAGTGTTTGATCTATCATATATATATATATACCAATGTTGTTGTAGCATTTTACATACATTTTAATCACAATTTAATAAATTGCTGGTATCAATGTTACCAAAGTGCAAAATAACTGAATGAATCTATTATTCTTTATTAAATTACTATGTAGTTTGTTTGTTTTTTTTTTTGTGAATTTCTTGATATTATTAATTAAATACTGCAAAAAAAGCATTATCCATGAATAATGGAAAAAGATGAAAAGTGTATGCTTCCAGACTTATATGTGTTCATATACAATTCAGGAGACATAAAAATCTTTGTAACAATGAAATTGCATGTTCATGTTATTGTAGATACAACTGTGCTTAATGCCAAAGATTTTTAGAATGCCATGCTGCTGTTAATACTATCAAACATGAAACAATGAATTGTGAGGCAGCAGTAGTAAAAAGAATAGATCTTATTTTTGCAAACAACTCTTTTTTTATACACGAGAATTTTTGTTTATACTTGTGTTTTACAATGCTATTAATGTCTGACAAAACTGCTAAAATAATCATTGCTACCTTTGGCAGTTTGTCCTGATATTTGTTATCTGCTTTGTAAGCTACTTTTATAATACCATGTGTTAAAAAATGTGTTTCATGCTATGAGCTGGTAATTAGAGATCAACTTCAATTTTTTTAAATTGATTTGACATTACTACTTCAGGGTTAAAAGTATTTTCATCTTCATTGACCTTGTGTTCTTTCCTTTGTGAAAAAAAAAAAAAAAAGCCTTTACTGTCTAAACTATTGGAAAAGTATGTTCTTTTAATAAATCTGTTATTTTTTTAAATTTATTTATTTTCTTTTGCATTTATGTTTAAAAGTTCAAGAACAACAGTTTTTAATATTTAAGTTTTTCATGTTATCATTAATGAAAGTCTGAAAAGCACTTTTTAAAAAACAATTCTTTCTTTTATAAAGTACATAATCAGCATTATTTTTTTAATATAAACAGCATTAAATATAAAATGCTGTTTACATTAAAATTTCCTAGTCACTTAAAGTATTCTTGTAGCTGTGATTAGTTGTATAGAACAATATTAAAATGTTTCATGCCTTCCCAATTAATGAAGACAATTTCATTTGCCAAATAATTTTTGTTGTTATACTTATATTGTTGAAAGTGGTCGTACGTTAATTTTATTTTTGTGTTGTCAAATTTTTAATTTTTAAAGAAGTTCTCAAATTTTTAATTTCTGTGCTCTAATTCTTTTAACTTGGATTTGCTTTCTTTTCTAAGATTGGTGCTCTCTGCCCAACCATGTAAAAGTTACAAAATAGTAAACAGATCAAGTATCAGAACTTGCAGACCATGTTTTTCATAGTGAATATGAGTGAATGTAAAGATTTCAATGTGTTAAATATAGCATTTAAAAATTATATTTACTATCAAGCAAACTTTCATGTCTTCTCATATTGAAATGTGAAGTATATGCTTTTGTGCCAAACATTTATTGCTTAGATTTATGCTAATTGGTTTTTAAATTGTGATGTAAACCAGTTCATCCTGTTAGTGCGAGTATATGTAGAGTATGGTCTATACATTTATTAAATCTCCTGTTCATAGATTATATATGATATACATAGCATCAAATGTATTGTTCGTTTAATTTTTAGTTGTTGTTTATACTAATTCAGTTTAAGCATCTTGTTATTATTTATTTTTAAATACTCTATGTCATGAGTAATGTATGCAGCATGTTTACTTCTTATAATCATCTTCCAAAATTAATCATGTTACAAGTAAATTTGTATGAGTCATATTCAGAGAATAAAATAAAGGAAATTGTAAGTATGTAATTATTAAAGCAATGAAATAAGATTTCTGTGTAATATTCTTACTTTCTTCATATCTTGCACCTTCTGTGATCTAATAAGACATTTTATGATTATAAGCAAGAAATGTTCAATGAAAAGATCCTTCAGTACACCTTTGTTCCCCAAAAAATTATCAGATTCATGTTTTTGAATGTGACAGAGGATTTAAAATATTCAAATATGTTTCTATTACAGGTTGATAGAAAGTATTTAGCACTAATTGTTATTTAGCAATGCTAGAGTATATTATATTAATATCTTCCACAAATTTCTTTAGGTTCAGACCATAGTTAAGTGATAAAAATCGAGGACGTAGGTAAGGAGTACCTGGAAATTTTGAAAACTGAGAATTTGGTTGAAACCAATATGGATTTTGTAATTTTCTTGTTTAACATCATTAATACAGATGACACAGATCATCGTTTTCAGTGAAGTGCAGGTTTGAATTTAGGACATGGTAAAAAGAGTTAAAAACAAGATGTGAAGGAAAATGTCTTGATGGTCATCCATAAACTACGTAACGCTAAAGAGGGGTGGAGGGGGTTTGAGGCAGCGTAACACTGTATTACTAGGGGGTAAGGGGGTTAGTTTAGTGTTATGTAACATTGATTTATTTTTAATTTTTTGATCTGGGTGAAAAAATTACTTTTTTTTATCTTGTAACAAAACATTAAAATATTAATTATGTTGTTTAAAAACAAATAATTTAAAGTTATTGTGTAATTTGTTACAATAAACATAATACACTATACAAAAGTATTTTTTATAGAATCGTTTTCGTTACCGGGGCCCTGTAATACGAGTTTGCCGAAAATTCACCGTTATTTTGCGCAGCATTACATACCTTTCTCTCCACTCCGTAGCGAGAAAGTAAAAAAACAGAAAAACATAATACACAGCACCTCGCCTGTACCACACCTCAACTCTGACAAAGACTGAGGGGGAGCTCCAGCCGCCACTGCTCATGGGTATTGCAAGGGGTGAGATATTTGCATGTTAGGGAGAATTTTGGTTGCAACTCTGATGACAGGATATCAGATTGCTTTCTATTAGAATACGTAACACAGTCAAAGTTGTGTAGAGATTAAGCAAAACAAGGCGATAATTACTCCAGTGCAGCCTTGTGAGGTGACGATGTCAGTATGAGGACTTATTTCTTCACCGCGTTCGTATTCTATTTAATTTTCTTTTGGTTGGACGTAGTAGCCAATGAAGATTAAGGTTGTTTACCGCGATTCTCTGAATTTCACAATTTGGAGAATCGCGTTACTTAGGGGGGTGTTGTGATCTTTCTCAATGCAGATGACGATGACTCCAGTTGATTTATATGATCACATGTCTACCTACTTAAGGATCTTCATTTAATGCCAACTCATCTGTCAATGTAGCGGGAGAAATGGGGTCAAGGTCAATGACCTGTGAAGTAAAAGATGATTTCCCACAAATTGTAATTTCTCAATACCACAGACTTCAAAAGCTCTCGCAGCCCTTAAAGTCGTACAATTCTTCATGTACGAATTACCAAACTGTTCCGCTACCTGGAATTGGGTGATTGCCTTTACTGGATCAATTTCAACATGCGCTATAATTGATGCGGCGGAAGTCCGCACCAGGACTCTTGCCCCGACGTGAATGCAGACCCTTGCCCCCAATTGTCAAAATTATATCTTTTAATTTCTGCTACCTTCTATCAAGCTTCTACGAAACTATTTAGTAGTGCGATGTGTAGGTAACATTTCACATAACCATACTCATAATGGTAGATTTTAATTACTGTGCTATTTATTAACAACGTAAACATATTTCCAAATCTTGTAAATTTACATCCTATAAAGATTCAAGTTATATCACACCACATTGTTGCAGCAGAATTTCCATTGGAACTACCAAACTCTTACAGAACATCATAGCACGTTCCTATTTATATTGCTGAAGTGCCTGCTTCACCCCTCGAAAACAGAAATTAAGCTAATCGGCATCCCGTGTGGACTTATGCCCCATGTTTCTCTACTCTTCTCTTTTATAAGAGATCGTGTGGGAAACCGCAAAAGTTCAAGAAGAACCTTTAGTAATGTAATTTTTGGTTTTCACGCATTGGAAATATTTTACAGTGCCTTGTTAATTTGTAATGCAGCTTTTCGGTTTGTTATTGAACTCTTCAATATTCGAAGATTATTAAATTCAATTGAAAAATGGGCATTACACATTTATTCTCGTATTTAACAGCCGTGTTTTGGGCACACCAATATGGCGGATTGCTATGGAACCTGGCTCCGCTTGCGGAAAAGGGACGAGGTTGGTAGCGTTACCTTCATATATTCGTAGGAAGGTAGGATGGGTGGAGCCATGGTAGAAATACATGGGGGAGTTCCTCCGGCACACCGATTTTTGCTAGTTCTGCGCAACACCAGTTTGCGTCACGAACTACGTGATCACAGCACGGCCAAGAAAAAACCTTTACTGCTGCACAACTGTTTCTATACAATCAGAGACTATACAGAGCATCCAAAAGGAAAGTAATATTAATTTTAAGCACGACATTTAATATATTATTTACCATTTGGATTGTATAATTCTAAAGAACCTGTAACAAGTATTACTCTTCAACTTCTGGGTCAATGACATCCACCTCGATCAGGTTTTTGTCCAGTTTCTCTGATCCTTGAGCAAACGCTGAGATGGCCCCTTGTGTTGCTTGTGGGCATAAATGTAACTTCAATTTAACTTCACCCCATAGCACGTCACACACAGTTTTTAACTGTTTTTGGCGTAAATAAATCAAATAAAGTAGATTCTGTTAAATCTACTCCTTATATTTTCCTACATAGGGCATAACATCTCTTTTCTTTTAACACATTATAAGATGGATTTTTTCCTCTTCATCCAAACTGCAGAACTCCAATGTTTCACTAATTAAAAAGAATAAAAGAAATCTGCCTCGGCAATGAAATAAAGTTATAGTTTCACTTGCATATACATAATTTTTACCAAATTGAAGGCGTTTGTGTCTCGTATAAAAAGTAAAGAATGTCATTTCGCAGGATAACGGTTTTGTGTTACAGACAATCCCAACTATTTTTCTTAACTGTTTGTCTTGTGGACTATATACATAGATCGTTGTATAATAGTTTGGGGTTGTTAATAGGAAATATACACTATTTTCTAAACATATTTCTTCACAATTGCTAAATGACGATTTTGAGATATCTTTTATGAATGATATAATTTTAAGTAGGTTTTTGTATCTTTCACTTGGTTATATTTTGTATTGTTTGGCTGCAGTAAAATTATGTGTAATTTAGTATCACATATGATGATTGTCGAGGATTTATTCCTTTATTTCACATAACAGGATTTTTCTTCATACTTACTGTAATTTTTTTGTACATGAAGTTTGCATATGTAATTTGTGTTGTATGTATTGTGTACGTATTTTACAAATAAATATTGTTTATATGAAATACCTTTTTATTTTCACTTCCTTCATTACAATTTAATTTAGTACCTCACAATTACAAATCCTTTTAGAATTACTGACTTCTACATAACTTTAAGCATTATTTTCACGTAAAATTGATTATATTCTATAACTGTCCGCGTTATGTAATGTAATTTCAAATGCCCCGGTTCACGTCTGCTCTCTATTTGAATTGGTACATCGCCTTTCGACGCTTATTGGCTGGTGAGGACAGAAATGGCTACTTCTGTCGGAGTGCGGGGGGTCGACCTTAACCGTTCCATATAAATAAGGAGCTTCCGATTAACATTGAGTGCCGTGCTGTTATGGTCAACATTAGTTGAAATAAGAATAAATGATAGCAACGACCGTTGTAGAAAAAATATGATAATCAGAATGTTCGTTCCCGTGTAATAGAAACTATTTTGCATCAAAAATGGAACAAAAAATTTGATGCAAAATTCCTTTCATCAAAATAACCTAACTCCGCACTCTCCTCGCAACTAGCGAAGCGAGGGCTCAAGAAAACTTGCGCGGATAATATATACTCTCTAGCGTGGATGACCGCGCTTGAAAGGTGTCTCCAAAGGTGCCCCAAGAGATCTCAACATTATAGCATTGCAGCATAAAATAGCGATTGCAACTATACTAGGATTTATTTAACCATGCACTTGACATTAATCATGTTTTCACAATTTCATTTAATCGGAAGCTTGAACGTCCCCATAGTGAAGGCTCTGTTGCGACATGTAAGCTCCCGATTGGAGGAATTACATTAGCTGATTTACGTCAAGTGCCCGACTACATAAATCGTACTTTACTTTGAAGCTCACTGGGGTGTCGAAGTTCTGCAAAAATAGTGCGTTGTTTCGATCAATATTTTTCATACATTGCCTGTTAATCAATATTATTTTATTATATTACAAGTATTGTGTATATTTGTGGTTCGAAAAATAGGTAAAACAATTTCTATTTAACAGTTCCTACGGCGCATGAATACAGTTTGTAAAACTCTTTCCGTGGCTTGATTGCAAAGAATTCTGGTCTCCCACAACGCAGTGAAGCAGCCATTTTGTTGGAAAGTGTTGAACGGGAAGTTTGATGCTATAGTGGAGTAGCGCATTATTCCGTAAATAGCGTAATCCCGTGCCTCTCACGTTATATTCTCTCAAATAATTTATCCTTTACGTAGTTAAGGGAAAATGGGAAGGTCTGGAAGGTAAGTTGATGGACGAAGCATTTTCCAATAGAGGAGAGTTTAGAGAGACTTAAAATAGAGATTTGTAGTAGTCAGGGATGTAATTATTCGTAGATTAGTTTTGTATTTGCATGAAAAATTTCACGATATTGTAAACCATCACTACTTTTGTAAAATCATCCCATTTTAGTATTGAATACTATTGAACATTTTAGTATTAGTAGGCATCCTCATTTCAGCGTTGCAATTAGGAAACGAATGCTCGTAGGTATCTTTACGTGTTGATTGAAGTTCCTGGAATTATGAATATTAACTTGAGTTAAGAGCTGGAGAAATCGTAAGAAGAAGTTTGCTTTGTAGGCCATACGGTTTACGATGTGCGCTTCTATCAGTATTCCATTGTAAAATTCAACATGTCGTTATATACGCCATTCCAAATATTGCTTATCCAGCAGACAACCTGTATGTGCATTAAGTGGAGGAACAATTGTTGCGACCCTTCGTGCTGTTAAATTTAATGAAAATTGATATAAATTTTTCCAACTTATCCTTGAAAACCGAAGTGTCTAGCAGAACTTTTATGTAATTGATGTCATTGGGATGTCTTAAATTGTAGTACTGAAATCTTAATTGAAGGATTTGTAAATGGTTATTATGAAAATTTGTTCCTGCAACAGACGCTTACTTTCATGCAATTTTTTTTTAAACAAAAGCAATTCTATTTTAGTATTAGAGGTATAATTTTTTTATGTTACTAATGTTAAAGGAAATGAACTGTGCATCCTATTTGAAGCAAGTTTTTGTCAAAGAAAACTTGAATGACGGATGCTATAGAATTTTGAAGGCAAATTAGCTTCACCAAATGGGCTAATTGGTGAAGTCAGTCACCTTCTAACAATATTTCTGTAGTATAAAATGTTAATAAATTACTAAAAGTTGTAATATTTCTTTAAAAGTTCTAATATCTCTTTAAGTAATTTGCAGTTGTAATTTTCTTAACATTTGTTTGTTGTTGTTTTTCCAGAGATCGTGACAGAGATCGTGATCGTGATAGAGATAGAGACAGGAGGCGAGACAGAAGTAGAGATCGCAGTAGAGACCGCAGTCGTGATCGCAGCAGGGATAGAAGCAGAAGTAGGGATAGATACAGAGATGACCGAAGAGGTGGTGGCAGGGGGAAGAGGGGTCAGCCTGGAAGTGGCTTAAGAAAGCCTCATTGGGATCTTAGTAGATTACAGCCATTTCGCAAAGATTTCTATGTCCCTCATCCAGATGTGGCAAACAGGTAAATTAATTCTTTTTTGTCAAGTTTTGATGTCAAATTCAAATAATAAGTTTACTATATTAAAACGTGGTGTACTGATTTTAGACATCAAAAAATATATATTTGACTTGTGCTCAATTACTTGAAATAGAATTTTTCATAATGCATGTTAAATTTTTAAGAGAATGTTATTAGCATTAGGTTGATGCATCAAATTAAATTCTATTTGTTTAGCATTCTATTTGTTTAGCAACCCAATCAAAGCCCTAGATTATTAAGGGCAAAAAAATCCTGTTACTTTGGAATGGAAGTAAAGCCAACTCTCCCATGTTAGTAGATTCACTGCATGTAAATGGTCAAGCCTAAAAGAAGCCTCTGAGCTAAATTCAAATTACCTGTTTCGTCGCCCTAGAAATACTTCCTTTTTCAGCTAGTTGGTGAAAAGAGCAAAATTTGCGTGGTCAGACTGATGAGCATGCCTTATGGCTTGAGTCTCGCCACTTAAAATAAGGCATCAATTCAATTTATCAATTTAAGTAATCATTATCAATAAATATGAACCTAAGAGATAATAAAAAGTTTAAAGTACAAAGAAAAATACAACCATAAAAGTTATGTTGTCCGACTTGTGATAATGCTTTAGGGATGGTAATATAACCAATTTCTTGTTGGATTCAAGTGTTAATTATTTATATTGATTATTTACACAATTATTTTCGTGAAATACACATATTAATTTTGTGATGTAACTAATTTTTCCAAACAGTTCAGTGAGGTCAATAGTAATGCAAATGCATCTGTTTAATTTAACTATTATATTATTAGCTTTTCAAAGTAAACAATTTATAAAAATATAGCATATTATTATTATAAGTAAGTCTTCAGTAACTTGTCTCTTGTTACTAGACAGTTTTTATACCCATTTCTTCACCATTTCAACAGGGTGTGGTTCAGTGTTCAGGTGAAAGAGCTGGCTAAATGGCCTGAGCCTCTTTGCCAATAAACACTTATTTATTTTCTTTATACACGAGATTGTTGTATTTGTGGTAATAGAACTTTGATCTTTTTGAACTTATTGTTTTTTTATTGAAACACGAAGGTACATAATGAATATAAATGGCACAGTAAACATATAATTTTGCAATAAGATTCAATTTACTACTATGTTATCATAACTACATTAGTTTAGACTACTTCCTGAACATGCAGTAGTGATGCAATTAATTCAAATGAAAATTAGGTTAAAGTTTAGTATACGGTACAACCTTAGAGAAGCATGGCAGCAGGGCTTAAGCCCTAATTACTGTACATGCTCTAATAGAAATGAGTAAAACTTACGAATAGGAGATTTTCATGGTTCGCCCTTTATATGCTTTGTCCCCACTGCATTATAATGCCAATTTACTTTCAAAGGCAAGTTTTCTCGCTTCGCTCGCCCAGATCCAAGTCACGGCGAGGCTTGGGCCTTCGACCCTTGTGTTCACTATAAACATCCTTGAGTCTATCCAACGCATAATTACCAATTCACTTTTATAAGAAATCACTTTTCAAGAAAGCCTCCAGAATTCGAACTGCCTAGTTAACGCCGAACGGCACGGAGTGCCGCTTTAAACGACTTTCTTAGGTTGTACCGTATACTATTTCAGCCGAAAATTATACTGTAGTTTGTTACTAATGCATGCCAAATGATTAAGACGGCCAAGCAGTACTAGATAAATATATCGATTACACAAGTTAGAAGCACTTGCTGTGCTCATAGGAATTGTGAAAAAATTCAAGGTATGATAATTATTTTCAGTATTAAAATTAGTGTATTGTGTTCAAGAAATTAAAAATATGTGGGATTGAAGGAGGGAAACATGGTACCACTTGCCCAAAACCAGTATTAGAATGCCACAAATGCTTCCCATCAAATAGTTGCAAATGTGCCACAAAGAATATTAGAAAAAACATTTATATATACATTTAAATATACGGGACACGTACTTGTGAAAACTTAGAATTACAAGAATGATTTGGAATAAAAATATGGATGTGAATTGAATATAAATGATCCTCTTTGTATGGGGAATTCTTATGAAGGGTTAAAACAATGAAGAAATAGAAACTGTTTTGGATATTAAATCAATTTCTGTTAATGATAAATAAAAAACAGAATGTGAAATTAATAAAACTTTCTCCAATAAGAGATTAAGAGGCGATAGTCTGGACCCATTTCGAACACAGGAATGAAAAGTTAATTACATCTGTGCATTTACTTTCTGAAATTGAAGTACATTCTTTCCTCCAATATTCTTTTTGCTCTGTGCTCCACGTAATTGTTCCACTTAGTGCACTCACCTAAAAAGGATTGATGGCACTTGGCAAGAGGATGGTACAAGACCGGAAACCTTGGCCAGACCATAGACATTTGAAAACTAACTAGTATGAGAAATTCTGTGCCATTCAGGCTTTCCTTTCAGGCAACATTACAGGCTTCAAATATTGACATTACAGTGAACATGGTTTTATTTTATAACAATAGAAAGTGGGCAATTTGACCTTGGCATGTCTCCTGAAAATCCTTTAACACATGAGTACTTAGCTGTATCTCTGGTTGATGTGAGATGATTTTTTTGCATAACTAAGCATTATGTGCATCATACACAATTCAATATACAGATACTGACATTGCGCCATCTTCAATGTGTTAATCTAAAATACAATTTTACATTGTAGACATGTTCTGCATTAATCATTTCATGAATTCTAAAATTTTCGTTGTGGGCAAAGATTCATGAGCTGTAATAATAATTCATGATAATTATAAGCTTGAATTACAGGATAGAATTGCCTGACAAAATACAAATTTTCTTCCAAAAGATGTCACTAACATGAGCCTTCTACATGAGTTGTAATGATTAGGCTTACAAAAGTAACGTCTCATTCATTGTCAAGAAGTATGTGAAAGCAGATTTCATGGATTTTTAAAAAAAGAGTAAGAGGGAATAACAATGCAAAGCCTATGATGTGTAGGAGTACCGTTCACACAAATGGAAACACACTGTGCAGAGAATGTTACTCGGCATTGACTGGTAAATACAACAGACTATACCTGCGAACGGTACAGCACTTCTGGGAACAAGCGGCCTACAGGGAACATATGTAATAATATAAAACGTTTCTCCATTGAGATTCACACAATACAAATTATGACTCTTTTTAAATTAAGAGTTAAGAGATCAGGAAGAAACAGCATAACTGTCTATTAATATATTACTAGCAAACCTGCGAAAACTCTTGCATGTTAACTCCACTAATTTTCCTAAGGGTATCATGAAACCGAAATATAAATACATCTAGTCTAGTCTGTTACCATCGTAGTTCCTCAACAATTAAGCACACAGCACTTGTAGACCTTGTCAAAACTTGAAATGAATGGTTCCACTATACACATCGGGATCAATTTTCATCAGTATCAAGCAACTATTAATGGTACTTGTAGTTGTTGCTGTGACAGAGAATCTTAAATTAATAATCATGTGATTAAACCTTGTCAGTCTGTGCAAACCACAGTGTATACAGAAAGCGTAAGTAGTAGGAGATTAAAGAATGCAAGCTCTTTAAGCATGTCATTATAATGGCCACCAGCACCAGATATGTAAGGTTAGGCTTGAAATTTTGATGTAGCTAATATTATTTCATACCCTGGAAGCGCAGCAGTGTCTCCTCTTCTTGGCGTATCTCCAATATTTATTGTTGACTACACAAAAGAGAGGTAGAGTAAAGGTGAAATAATATCGCCTTCGGTGTATACACGTAATATGTGTATTGTCCCATCCTGAGGTTTCATACAATATGTAATTGATTATACTTTCTCAATGAAGAAATGTAAGGTTAGGCTTGAAATTTTGATGTAGCTAATATTATTTCATACCTTGGAAGCGCGGCAGTGTCTCCTCTTCTTGGCGTATCTCCAATATTTATTGTTGACTACACAAAAGAGAGGTAGAGTAAAGGTGAAATAATATCGCCTTCGGTGTATACACGTAATATGTGTATTGTCCCATCCTGAGGTTTCATACAATATGTAATTGATTATACTTTCTCAATGAAGAAATGTAAGGTTAGGCTTGAAATTTTGATGTAGCTAATATTATTTCATACCCTGGAAGCGCAGCAGTGTCTCCTCTTCTTGGCGTATCTCCAATATTTATTGTTGACTACACAAAAGAGAGGTAGAGTAAAGGTGAAATAATATCGCCTTCGGTGTATACACGTAATATGTGTATTGTCCCATCCTGAGGTTTCATACAATATGTAATTGATTATACTTTCTCAATGAAGAAATGTAAGGTTAGGCTTAAAATTTTGATGTAGCTAATATTATTTCATACTCTGGAAGCGCAGCAGTGTCTCCTCTTCTTGGCGTATCTCCAATATTTATTGTTGACTACACAAAAGAGAGGTAGAGTAAAGGTGAAATAATATCGCCTTCGGTGTATACACGTAATATGTGTATTGTCCCATCCTGAGGTTTCATACAATATGTAATTGATTATACTTTCTCAATGAAGAAATGTAAGGTTAGGCTTGAAATTTTGATGTAGCTAATATTATTTCATACCCTGGAAGCGCGGCAGTGTCTCCTCTTCTTGGCGTATCTCCAATATTTATTGTTGACTACACAAAAGAGAGGTAGAGTAAAGGTGAAATAATATCGCCTTCGGTGTATACACGTAATATGTGTATTGTCCCATCCTGAGGTTTCATACAATATGTAATTGATTATACTTTCTCAATGAAGAAATGTAAGGTTAGGCTTGAAATTTTGATGTAGCTAATATTATTTCATACCCTGGAAGCGCAGCAGTGTCTCCTCTTCTTGGCGTATCTCCAATATTTATTGTTGACTACACAAAAGAGAGGTAGAGGAAAGGTGAAATAATATCGCCTTCGGTGTATATACGTATTATGTGTATTGTCCCATCCTGAGGTTTCATACAATATGTAATTGATTATACTTTCTCAATGAAGAAATGTAAGGTTAGGCTTGAAATTTTGATGTAGCTAATATTATTTCATACCCTGGAAGCGCGGCAGTGTCTCCTCTTCTTGGC
Source organism: Gryllus longicercus (assembly GCA_038098605.1). Taxonomy (NCBI): domain Eukaryota; kingdom Metazoa; phylum Arthropoda; class Insecta; order Orthoptera; family Gryllidae; genus Gryllus; species Gryllus longicercus. Next base: position 149,049 of record JAZDUA010000723.1, read on the forward strand.
GTATCTCCAATATTTATTGTTGACTACACAAAAGAGAGGTAGAGTAAAGGTGAAATAATATCGCCTTCGGTGTATACACGTAATATGTGTATTGTCCCATCCTGAGGTTTCATACAATATGTAATTGATTATACTTTCTCAATGAAGAAATGTAAGGTTTGGCTTGAAATTTTGATGTAGCTAATATTATTTCATACCCTGGAAGCGCAGCAGTGTCTCCTCTTCTTGGCGTATCTCCAATATTTATTGTTGACTACACAAAAGAGAGGTAGAGTAAAGGTGAAATAATATCGCCTTCGGTGTATACACGTAATATGTGTATTGTCCCATCCTGAGGTTTCATACAATATGTAATTGATTATACTTTCTCAATGAAGAAATGTAAGGTTAGGCTTGAAATTTTGATGTAGCTAATATTATTTCATACTCTGGAAGCGCAGCAGTCTCTCCTCTTCTTGGCGTATCTCCAATATTTATTGTTGACTACACAAAAGAGAGGTAGAGTAAAGGTGAAATAATATCGCCTTCGGTGTATACACGTAATATGTGTATTGTCCCATCCTGAGGTTTCATACAATATGTAATTGATGATACTTTCTCAATGAAGAAATGTAAGGTTAGGCTTGAAATTTTGATGTAGCTAATATTATTTCATACCCTGGAAGCGCAGCAGTGTCTCCTCTTCTTGGCGTATCGCCAATATTTATTTATTGACTACACAAAAGAGAGGTAGAGTAAAGGTGAAATAATATCGCCTTCGGTGTATACACGTAATATGTGTATTGTCCCATCCTGAGGTTTCATACAATATGTAATTGATTATACTTTCTCAATGAAGAAATGTAAGGTTAGGCTTGAAATTTTGATGTAGCTAATATTATTTCATACCCTGGAAGCGCGGCAGTGTCTCCTCTTTTTGGTGTATCTCCAATGTTTATTGTTGACTACACGAAAGAGAGGTAGAGCAAAGGTGAAACAAAAATGCCTTCGGTGTATACATGTAATATGTGTGATGTCCAACTCTCAGGTTTATATACAATAATTTATTGATTTTACTTTATATAAAATGTTTGGGTTTTTATATAAAAAGTTCAGGTTACAATTTTGATACAGTTAATCATTTTTTCCTAGCCTTAGAAACATTGCAATGTGTCCTCCTGCTGCAATCTCTCCAGTAATTCTGTGGTCACAAGGCAAAAGTTCTTTAGTGAATGTTAGTTTGGAGAAATTATGGGTTAGATTCAGTTGCCTATATTTCCGAACGTGTGGTTTTTTACCGTCAATGCGGTATCATTTAGATTGTTTTATTACAATAGAATATAGATAATTAACTTGTAGTTTCAGTACGTAACTCGTCTTTAATTTGACTTTACACCTTTTATCTAAAATTGACTTTTACTCTGTGACAACACAATTATCATACACTGCATCTGAGGAAGGAACAGCAAATGTGGAAACTACATGTCTTCGGTGTATACAGATATGTATTATCCTATTCTCGAGTATCATTTAAAAAAATTGAATTTCCTTTTTATATGAAGTGTAGTTTAGGGTTGAAATTTTGACGGGTATTTCTCCGTTAATTATTGTAGACTAAATGCAAGGGTGGTACAGTAATTGTGGAAATTCATGCTGTCGGTGTATACATGTAATGTTCTACACGGAAATTCATCTTACCCTGAATGTCTCCAGTAAATATTAAATACTAAACTTGGAGGTACAGTAATTGTGGAAACTACGAGCCTTCGATGAATACATGTAATATGGATTGTCACATCCCCAGGTTTCATACTAAATTGCAGAAACTCTGTATGAAGAAAGTAGTTTGGTTATTATATAGCCTTAGATGCCATGCAATGTACTCTCTGCATATCAGCTGTAAATATTGACTACACATGCTGGTTTTCCTGCAGTTGTGATGACATGACATTGGTGTGTGCATGTAATATCTCATCCCCAGGTTGCATGAACATATTGATTTTACTTTAGGTGAAGGAATGTAGGTCGGTCTTAAAATTTTGATGTGGGGGAGTAACTCTGGTTTGTGTATTTTATACCTCAAGAAGCATTGCAAAGTCTTTCTCTTTTGGTTTGTCTCTGTTAAATAAGGTAGACTACTTGAGGAAGGTGCTTGTGAACTCTTTAAGTTTCCAGCTTTATGTCTAAGGTTACGTTGAGGCATTTAGTTATCTCACTTAATGACTCATTTCTTGTGTTTGTGGCTATATTATGTTTACGTTTTCATTGTGAATGAAGCCTAAGGGTGACATTTGTACCTTGATCATAATGTACCTAGGATCACCCTTCAGTGTCTTGAAAGGTGTTGCTATCTAACAGTTACTACAGTAATACAAATTTTACTCTAAAGGGTAAGAAAGTGGGAGATTCGTTGTGTACATGTTACGGTTTTCAAGAAAAAAAACCTTCAATGATTAAATTTTTGAGTAAAATTACACTAAATACATATTGTCTATCTTATAGGTACGGGAAGTTCTGATCCAAGGTACACAAAATGGTCAGTGGTAAATTAAGGTCTTGTTCTGTTGATCACATATCAATAAAATAGTTCTGATATTTATACTTCTGAGTTTTTTTCTTACTTTCCTGTTCACGAATGGAACAGGAGATTTTTGTTACCAGCTTCTCATCTTGTGTTCATCACCCCTAATAACGATATCACGATTTTAAAAAATACCCTGTCAATGTATACTTAGTTTTAAACATATTGGCACTTTAAGCTCATGAGCTGGAAGGAGAGGGTGATAATTGACGGCTTCAGTACCAAATGGAGAGTATCAAGAAGCACCTGATAGGACAACTGTCCCCGTCCATTCTTCTCGTGATATTGAAATGCCACATTAAGATGTGTATAGGTACAAGTCTGGAAGCTGGTCACTTTTTATTCTCCATGAAAGTGGCAAGAAATTGGTGTTCTGTTTTTGTGTGGGGGTGGGGTTGTAGAGTAATTAGGGAAACATCGGTTTCATACATGTCAGTTGTAGAAAATTTATCAGTGATGGTGCTCATTATTACTGGTCTATAAATATTGGTTATAATTTAAAACAAAATGAGAACTTGTGTTGGTATTCTCTTCAGATCTATACAAGAAATTGAAGAATATAGAAGTTCAAAAGAAATAACCTTGAAAGGGAAAAATATTCCTCATCCTATTCGTACATTTGAAGAAGCAGGTTTTCCTGATTATGTCCTTAAGGAAATAAGGTTTGTATAGAAATGGGTTTTTATCTTTGTCTTGGGTTTTGTATTTAGATTGCATTTTGTTTAGATATTTTATTTTGATATTTAGTAGTTTTGCATTAAGATGATCTTTTCTTTAGGAAACAAGGATTCAAAGAACCTACTGCAATTCAGGCCCAAGGATGGCCAATAGCTTTGAGTGGCAGGGATATGGTTGGTATAGCTCAAACTGGATCAGGAAAAACATTATCTGTAAGTTGAGCATTGGTAATGCAACTGGTAGTTAGTATTTGAATATTCGAGAGAAATTTGCTGCTTTTTCTTTTAGTTTTTATCACAATTTATCTAAATTCATTGTTTTGGTTCTAGTATATTCTTCCTGCAATTGTCCATATTAACAACCAGCCAAGACTACAGCGTGGTGATGGCCCTATAGCATTGGTATTAGCCCCTACCAGAGAACTGGCACAACAGATTCAACAAGTAGCCAATGATTTTGGTTCATCATCACAGATAAGAAATACATGTGTGTTTGGAGGTGCTCCGAAGGGTCCACAGGTATAATTATATTTTTTGTGCATGTTCTTTGATAATTTTGTACTAAATCTTGTAATATTACAAGGTTTTGTTTTTAGGCTCGTGATCTTGAAAGGGGTGTAGAAATAGTGATTGCCACTCCAGGTCGATTAATAGATTTTTTGGAAAGTGGTAAAACCAATCTGAAAAGATGTACATATTTGGTTCTGGATGAGGCAGACAGGATGTTGGACATGGGATTTGAACCTCAAATTAGGAAGATAGTAGAGCAAATTCGGGTAAGTGTTTTCTGTGAGCCATATATTAATCTCCAAAGGGGAGAAGTAAGTTCTAATTGGGTGTGTGTTTGCAGCCTGACAGACAAACTCTAATGTGGTCTGCGACATGGCCTAAAGAAGTAAGAAATTTAGCTGAAGAATTTTTGAAGGAATATACACAGATCAATGTGGGATCATTACAGCTTTCTGCCAATCACAATATTTTGCAAATAATAGATGTTTGTCAAGAATACGAGAAAGAACAAAAGTAAGATGCTACGCCATTGGTAATTCAGCATGTTACTATTTCTTTAGGTTGTTTTTAAATTTTATTTTTCAATGTTTTAGGCTAAGTACTCTCCTAAAAGAGATCATGGCTGAAAAAGAGAACAAGAGCATTGTATTTATTGAGACAAAGCGCCGTGTTGATGAAATTACTCGAAAAATGAGGCGTGATGGGTAAGAAGAGATATTTTGACACTGATTTCATTAAGTGTGCCAGGAGGTAGTTACTAGTTCTTATTTTTCAGATGGCCTGCATCATGCATACATGGAGACAAATCGCAGCCTGAGAGAGATTGGGTTTTACAAGGTATGAGATGCTTTTATTACTTTTTTAAAAATATTTGTACTTCATAAATATCAAGTATATTTTCAATTTTATTGTTTTCAGAATTTAGATCAGGAAAATCTCCCATTCTTGTGGCCACAGATGTAGCTGCAAGGGGTTTAGGTAAGTGAATTTTTTTCTATAATCATACTTGAGAAGATCATGACATGCTGTGATCAATGAATCTTTGTGCTGGAATCATCAGAACTTATGGACATGGATTTTGAAAATTAATGTAAGATATTAAATGTGTTTCTTTAATATTTGTGTATTTCACATTATTTGGCACTTGAATTAATTGTGGTTTGTGAATGTTCAATACAGTTGCTGGCACATGTACTGTGGAAATATCACATTACCACCCCAAATAAGACTCTAAAAGTGCTTTCTCTTTAAATTAGTTGAATTGTAATTGCTTTGTCTAATACATCATTGTATGAACTAAATTTTTAGCTATACAGTTCAACTAATTTTGTATGAGTAGGTGCTTCTCACGTGTGAGAAATGTTTTGTGTATGTTTTATGTGCACTTACTCGATGGTGTTATCTGATGTCAAATCAATGTGAAGATTGGGCATGTTCGTTGAATGGGGAGGTTATTCCACAGTTGATGGGAGTGCAAGTTGAGACCTCAGTTTTGTTCTCTCCCAAAGGGAGAATGGTCATGTCAGAATTCTTCAATATTAACGAGGTCGGTTCTTTTCTTTCTCTTGCAGAGGCACAAGCGTGATAATGCAAAAGGTGGTTTGCATTGTCGTACAGGCTGTGCCTCTCTGCGATTGGTTACTCTCCGGGCCCCTCGCTAGGGCCAGGGAGAGGTAGTCTGGCTCTGTTACTCGTGCCACCCACCATTACTTCCGGGTTTCGGGGTGGCGGAGGCGGTGCGGGAGGAGAAGGGGGCACAAAGAAAGCCCCCTTCATCCCGCCGGCCTTCGGTCCTCCCGCCTGCCCGCCCCTGCCCGAATACACCCCGGGCTGTCAGCCCGGCTCGCCCAGCCACCCTCGCCGGGCTGCCCTGCCGGAGGGCCGAGCCCCATGCGTGCCGGCGCTGCCATGCCGGCGGGCGGAATCCGCACTGGCATGCCTGCGTCCAAGCTGGTCAGCCGCTGCCGAGCGGCTTGGCGCAGCCAGGGCTGGCCCGCCAGCCATCCCGCCTGGGCCGCCCTGCCGGTGGGCGGAGCCCGCGTAGCGAGCGTTGCGCAGCGGTCTGCCGTGCAGACAGGCCTGTTCGCCGGCCGTGTTCAGGCCGCAGTTCGATTGGCACTCTGACGAAGGCGATGAAGCATGTAGGGGCCCAAGTACAGGTGCATGCTCCGCACACCTTAGTTATTGCACTAGTGATCCGAGTTGCTGCTTGATAAGTTTTAGAATTTTTAAAAAATTAGTGATTTTGTTTGTGAGTCTTGAAACATTTTAGTAATCCAAAATATTTAAAGATTATTCTCTCCTGAAAATTTTGTGATACGCTAGACAAGGTAACTGTTCAGAGTATTAGTGAAGAAATACAGGGATAGTTTAAATGTAATAAAAAATTGAGTTGTCCTTGAAATTGAATTACAATGTGACTTACAAGTAAAATCACTGTTAAATTTGAATTACATTTTTCTGAATTTAGTTATTGGTTGTGGCTTACCTTAAGTAGCAAGCAACTCATCACTTGAATGCACTTAATTTGCTCAGTGAAAAACTATAAAAAGTGCATTTTATCAACGTGTGGAGTGTGCATCTGTCTATTCTGCCCTTCAGTGCCTAACACGGTGTTAGTGGTGCGGCTTCAGGTAATAATTCATTAACACCTTGGGTTGCCTAGTACTTGTTTGCAATCTAACTTCTGGTGTCCAATTTCAGCAGGGGTTTTCCTTGTATATAACTTGTGTTCTGTTACAGGATTTTAAAATTAGGGATTTAAAATATTAGTTCATATTACAGATTCTAACCAATGCAATTGTGGGTGGTTTTCAGTCAATTCTCCATGTAACTAATCATTTATTTTTCTTACGGGTCTTTTAGTGGGATTAAATATTTTATGAAGCCAAGTGTAACTTTGGCTCATGAAATGGAACTAGAGCATGGGTTGAAAACCACTTCCTGTTTAATTTTTGGTTGATTCTAATTTTCCTTCCAGTCCTGTTTCTATTCCTGTCAGGTTTCCTGGTATGCTGCCTTATTTCCCCTATGTAATTTGTATGCTTGCTGTTTACTCCTGTTAGAATCAGCCTTTAATTCTGTGCTTTACCTATTTCATTAAAATTATTTGTACTGTTACAGATGTGGAAGATGTGAAGTTTGTTATAAACTTTGACTACCCCTCGAGCTCGGAAGATTATGTTCATCGTATTGGTCGAACAGGCCGTTCACAAAGGACAGGCACTGCATACACTTTCTTCACTCCTAATAATGCTAGGCAGGCACCTGATCTTGTTGCTGTTCTAAGAGAAGCTAATCAAGTTATCAACCCCAAATTGTATGAAATGGCAGAAATGTCAAAAAGTATGGGTGGCAGAGGTTTGTACATTTGAAGAATGTAGCATAAGAATGATTGAATTGATCACTCTGGTTCTATTCAAAGGAATTATGGCACAATTGGGAAACAAAAATTAACAGATAATGCGTTAGTTTGAAACCGAAGTGTTAAAAACATAAATGTTAACAGCGAAGAAAATGAAAAGGTTGTGTAGGTTTGTTATGGACTACTTTCTTGTAGCATATAATGCGTTGGTCATTCCTTATATAGTGTTAATGGAATTTCATTTATTTATTTAGCTTAACTATTTCATTTTTGCATTCTGGAAATGAAAATCTTATTTTTGCTGTGATATCTTAATTTTTTTTTATTTGCTGTTTGGTATTCCATACATTCAGATTGATAGTTGGTCTCTATGAGAAATAAATAATTACTGTGATATAGTTGACCAGAAAATGACATTTGATGATATGAAGGAAAATTGATGTTCTGTTGCATTTCTGAGTCATTGCCTGCCTCTATTGACCTCTCCTTGACCCTCCTTTCCTTTGCTACGACTTTTTTACTGTATAAGAAAAGTATGATTTTGTGATCCAGATTAATAAATTTTATGATCTTTGGTATCAAAACTTTGTGCTTACCTTCTTAACTTCTATTGGAAATATTGTAGGGGTGGCCTTCGGTGTTCCTTAATCCTTTGACTGCTCCAGGCATGTCTTGCGAGTCCTGTGGTGCGAGACATCCTTATTGTTCAGGCACTGCACTGTGTGTTGCCCACTGCCGACGCTGTGATATGCATTTGGTGATAGTTGGTCAGCTGCACTGCACCATGAGAACTGATGATTATATAGCAAATGTAATGATAATTAGATACAAACATGCATGCACATTACATGCGTACGCATGTACGTGTACATGCACATGCGTGTACACATGCATACATGCGCACACACGTTACAACAGATGCCTTCTTAACAGCAAGTAACATTTGAGAGGAAAGACCAAACAGGATTAAAAGGGTTCTAACGTTTGGATAGCACTCATATAATTCAGCACTACATTTGCCATATCAGTGGAGCTTACTAAGTAGTGGTTGAGGAATTTGAAAATCTTGTTTTAGGCATCCTTGAATGGAAGACTCGAAAGATAAACATTAATGTTACGTTATGTGCACAAGACTTGTGCACCATAACGGCATGAAAATACTTACTTAGTATGCAGAACCACAAAAAGATTGCTATAATTCTGTAATAAATTCGCCCTTTTGAAGGGCATTACAAGCAGAAGCAATTGCCTTGCTCTTTGTCATGTCCAGCTGACCAGCGATGGCCTACTTCAATGTGCTGAAATGTCCAGAGGCTTTCATTTATATTAGACAGGCTGTAAAATATAAAAAAATAATATATCAATGTTTCACAAAATATTTCTCCTTGTGTAAACCTGAAGGAACAGACTTCAGGCATTTTTTTTGTCTTGAGTCCAGAGCAGTCAAAAGATTGAGTTACTGTATGCTTGCCCAATCATGGTGTTAGACATGTGAATGTTCAGATCTGAAGTGTTATATGAAGGCAATGTAATCTTTGTTATAATAGATAAAAAGTTTATGGGTAAAGTAATTTTTTTTTTTTTTTTTTTTTTTTTTTTTTTTGTGCAAGAAAGATATATTTTAGGATATCTATAATTTTGATCAATGAATTAACACGCTATAGATTACAAATGCCTAATGTTGTAGGTCGCAATAGATGGCGAGGAAGAGGTGGTGGTGGAAGATTCCGCGATCGTAGTCGCTCACGCACACGCAGTCGAACCAGAAGCAGGAGTCGCAGCAGAGGTCGAGACAGGAGTCGTAGTAGAAGTCGAGACCGCAACCGTCGTGATCGCACACGCAGCCGCAGCCCACGTGACAGGCGAGATGATCGATCAGGCAAGTTCGAGAGCCTACAGGACCAGCCGCCTCTGTTGCTCCAGCAGCAGCAGCAGGCAGCGACACAGCAGCAGGGTGCCATTGGTGGGCCACAGCTTCGGCAGGAGCCAGCTAATGATGGACTGCCGCCTCCTCACACTGCAGCTGTTCCTCAACCTCTCCTGTATTCTATTTCCCAACCTCAACACGAACCCCAGCTGCACTCTGTCAATGAGTATGCCTCTGCCTCTTCTCAGCCTGCTCTTCAAAGATCTAGCAATTATGCCCCACCTTCGCTTCTGTTGTCATCCAGTCAGATGACTGCCAGTGGCTATCCCCCTACTCTTCATTACTCTTCAAATTATTCCATTCCCCACAACCATTTGGGGAACGGCATCTCGTACCAGAGTGTGCAGTGCGAGGCTCCAAAGTCATTGCTGGCCAATGGCTATGGGTTTGCTCACGCGAATCATCGGTAAACAACAAGTTTATCAAGGTTTGTGTCAGTGAGGGAAAGGACATTATATATTCTGTTATATATAAATAGGGTGTCCTTGTGTAACCTCTGTACATAAATTACTAGCAGTAATGTAATTTAATTTTGCACTGTGTACACTGAAGGCAAAGCAATGATGAGACCAAATTATTGATTAATTTGTGAAGGATTTATACGCTATTCTGAGCTTCGTCCATGGTTCCTTATAGTTAATAAATAAATGCTAGATCTGCCTTCTATATTCTATCTCCTGTTCCTGTTTCATTTTGCTGTGATGTATTTATTGAAATAATGGTTTTCCCTGATGTCCCTTTGTGGAACTATTTGCAGTGATCTGCCTTCATCTTGTGGTACTGTTGCTTATTTGTTTTAGATGATTATGTGGTCGGGAATAGCTACTGGAGCTCAGCGGCTGGGGAGAGAAAGGTGTTGCCAAGAGCTAGTGATGTGTGAATTAGCAAAAGTGGCATCTGCATAAAATATTGTCAAGAAAGCATATTAAATTAGTGAGAATTGTTGGACTTGGGTATCAAGGCACTTTTTTTAATTATATTAATTTTCGCAAGATGGACAATGAACACTGCAGATTTGTTCAACATGTTCATCCTTTTCTATTCAAATTTCCTCCCCGTTTTCCATGTGCAGAGAGGAGGTGGCTTTCCTGCTGCTGTGTAATATATTAAATGTAAATTATATATTGTAAATCAGAATAAATATTGTTCCTGTTATTTCATAATGCGCTCTGCTTCAGTCACTTACTTCCACAATATTCAATTCTGTTTTAGCTTGAGGCAACATCACCTAAACACTATTCTGGTGTTATGGTTCTGCTATTCCCTCCATGTAAATCTACGGCTTGCTATTGCTGGTTGATGGAAGAAGATTGGGTGGGAAGGGCAGAAATATTTTTAGTGATCTCTAAAATTTGCAATCTGCACATAAAGTGCATTTGCAACAATTCAGGACCTGGGTATATTTTGGCAGAGAAATTCTGAAAAATAGTTACCTTTCATTTGTCATTTAGAATTTTAAATGAGCAGATCACAAAATTTTAAATCTGATATGAGCACTTGTAGATTGTGTATCTATTAAAATGTGAATCTTTTGTAAATTTTTTTAATTGTAGAATTTAGTTATTCTGTGTACTTCTAGATGTATCTGTATTTTCTATGTGGAAATAAATATTTAAGACCTACAATGACTTTGATTTCCCCCTTTGATATGTCCCAAGAAAAGAGAAAGCTGCAAGGCAAAACGTTGAACTGTTAGGGAGAGAGGGGAATCAAATCAATCTAAATACGTGAAGTGCGAGTGGGTGGTAAAACTTCAAACATGTATCTAAACCCTTCCCTATTGATTTTTGGAGAAAGAAGGGCTCGAACCCGAACTTCAAGGCCAGAAGAAGGGTATTGAGAGTCCTCTATCGGTTGCAATGAAACTAAATTCCTGCTCTCTGATTGGTCGGAGCTGTGCAGTGGAAATGGGGTGAAGTAGAAATGGACTGTTCCAGCTCCGACCCTGGTTCGCCTGCTGTTCTGTCACATCGGCAGCCATTGCAGTTTCGCTCGCCGGTCGTAAAGGTACGCAGTTTGGCTTGTTGGAATTTGTAAAATATCGGATGCGCAAATGCTGATATTTGATTTCAGATATTATTTTTTACTGTGAAATATTTAAAAACTGTGGAAGATCTGTGAATAGCCGACTTTCTTTTGTTACAGAATTGTTAAGAAACTTGCTGATAATTGGTTGCAGTTAATATCTTTGCTGTATTATGTACAGCAACGGGTTTTCGAGTCAAACCATGTAAGTCGCTTTTGTTTAATTGATGCACATGTATAAGCCCCACCTTCCAAGTTTCGTAAATGCGTTTGTATTGTTCGACCTTAATTCTGCCATTTTGAGTTCTCTGCGATCGTAGTGTTAATGCACAGTGACATCGCATACTTGTCACTCGACAGCATGTTTAGACGCAGGAACCAGTTTAATTTAGTTTATTGCTTTTGTAAATCGTAGTTGAAAATTCAGAATCGATCTTTTTCAGGTACAAGGGGGAACGTGACAATTTTAGTAAAACTCGCACATGGAGTAAAAATATGCCTAGTAGTCCAAATGAGGCAAATGGATTTAAAAAATCTGTTAATAAAAACAAACAACCCGGAGAAAAATTAAAAAAACCTGAGTGGAATAATTTACAACCTTTTATGAAGAACTTCTATGTTCCTCATACCAATGTTATTGGCAGGTAGGGTTTAGAAAACCCCCTTATTGCATGTATGTGTAGGATATCATTGCACTGCATTGTAATGGTTGTTGTTTCATTTGTACCATTCTTTTCACTTATTTTGCCTTTGCTTCATCCTGTTATTTGCTTGATAGGTATGAGGACTTACTTGCAAAGTTTTTGCAATTAATACATTAGTCTATTGGCTTGAAATTTAGTAGATAGAAACAAGATGGGCTTGTTTTAGCTGGAAGTACAAGCAATCTGCTAGTTTTTAAACTGACGTGAGAAGAAGGGAATGTGCTTTTTATGGACTCTGAATGGTTTCTTTACCATTGTGCATTAGGGTGTGAATTACAAAATATTTTTTCTCCACTTCTAAGACTTCATAAATATTTAGAAACTTCATAACTTAGTACAGTCAATTGATCTTGTAGGTACCTTTAGTTTGAAAGAAGGAATATGATTGGGAATTAGGCCTATTTATACTTATTCCAACATTCATAATGTGAATAGAAACTATCATAGTTTTAAAACAGGGCAACAGGCCACTGTTAGGTAGGTGAGGAATAAGGGAATGTTTTTTTTAAATCTTTGATAATAAATTGATTATAAAATGGCAGGACAAATAATAGTATTGACATAAAATTAAAGTAAAGAAAATAAACAATATGCATAAACAAATAGTAGTCGAGTTGTACATCTTATAAGATTTAAATGATTTAAATTAATTTTCTTATGGATAGTGTACTCAAAACAAGAAGACCTTCACATTTTTTTGTTGCCATGTACAATGTAATGATCATGACCAGGGGATTGATTTTAATGAAATGCCCCTTTTTTTTTTCCTTTCCACTTTGGAATAGAAATTGATTTTGTTTTGACAAAACGAAATTACCCATTTTGTGCATTTTTCGTCTGTTTCTACGTCTGACTTACGTCACTTTTTAAAGCATTTTTCACTGCTGTCATCGATTCTAATTATTTTAATGGTACTTGCTTCAAACATTGTTTATGAGGTGCAACAGATGTTCACCACAGAATTCCAGAGTAGCCTATTTGATTTCTTCACATATGTATTGTAATGTCAGCTGTTGTGTGTACTATGTAATCAAAGGTTCCTGTGAAGTTTATTAGTGCCATGTTAGTTGATTTTGCGATTACTAAAAGACAGAGATTTTCTTTTAGAGAATGGTCCAAACCCGAAGTTTGCGAGCTGAGTTCACTTGAATGAAAGGAAGAAGCCTCAATTATGTTAGTAACATATCCAACACCTTGAGTTGTTAATCTGAAGTGGTTTTGTTCAAATTTTTTACGTCCTTTTTCTGTTTTTAGGGCTTATTCGACTTAGGGCATTTTATTGATCATTTTTGGCAATGTTTTAGGTCGTCAAAATAAATCATTACTAAGTTGTAATCAAATCTCCTTTGGTTTCTTAGGGTCTTAAGAATGTTGATGTTGTGGTGTACAAATATGGTTTGTGTAGTGAAGGTCTCTTCTAAAATCAGATAGTTCATATACTGAATCAGTGCAGAAATAAATACAAGTTTAATCCTCAATTCCTGAAGCAATTGAGTAGTTATTTGTTGAAAAAGTCTTGTAAGATTTCTTTTCAAGTTGATTTTTGAATCCAGCTTCAAATTTTATAATAAAAGTGCCCAAAAATACTTATGTCCTGGGAAAGAGAAAGATACTAATGGTTGTACTTCACATATTGACTGATACAGATTCCTTCAAATTGCAAAGCATTTCAAGTTATTGTATGGTGTGAATGAAATTAATTCCTTAGCAAATAAAGTTTGATGATTATTGGGAAGTAAAATCTGTAAAATGTGTACATATATACATATAATGCAGAAATCTGTATTTTAAAGTGACCTTGTGTAACAATGGAATATCTGACCTGCAACTGGCATTATAATATTGGCATATAATATTGTAAAGCTACACAAGCATGTGAAGACAAATACCTGCTGCGACAGCCACTTTGATTCAAAGGTCACCTCGATTAATAGCTGTTACAATTAGTGGTCACCTAGTCTCACGGCCAGCTGCCAGGCACGTTTTATATGTAGACCTCCATTAAATGGGTGGTTAATTCTTGTGGTTTTGAACTGTTGAGCAAGAAGCAGAGAGCTGTAGGGATACAGTAGGTACAATATCGTTTTATAATGTGACAGTATCAGATTACTTAGAATAGTGGCATCTAGGGCCACTACATGGGCAGGGGAATAAAATTGTTTCAGATAACAAAGATTATTTTTGTATGTTTCTATGACATAGCAATACATTTGTGTTGTCCATTGTGCAACACTCATGAAGTTAGTTCGCTTTTGCTTCCTCTGGGTGTCAATGGCATGCTCAGTTTATTTGATATGAGCTGGAGGAGGGCCAGAGAATCTGGATAACAAGAAAGGGTTTTTGAGATTTTTGGTGGAGTTTTGAGTGTGAAAGCACACAAAATGAAGTGTTGCAAATTCTAGGAAATAAAACTATCCTTACATGGTATTTGGAAATAAAACATTACCATGGTATTTGTATCTAACTAAATAACTTCAAAGGATAAGTAAATGTGAATTTTTGCCTTCAAGTTCTTTTATAGAGAGTCCCAAATGTAATATTTTTCTCACCTGAGCTTTGTAGTTAATAAAGACATGTTTATTTTAAAAAATGTCTGTTTGAAAGACAGGAGAAACAAGTCTCTAAAAATTTCTAGGCAGTGCTCATGCACAAAACCCTTGCAATATGTAGACAATATCAAATTTCAGTTTCCCATTATTGAAGATTTGCCTGGCTTTTATGCTTAAGGTTGCGGTATGTTGAGTCTTACAAATATAGAACTTAGGGGCATCCTACATTTTTTTGGTGGGGATACACTTTGTTAAAGACTTGTGTTAGGATTGCAAGTGATAAAATGAAGTATAAAAAATATTAAATATGTGCATATGAAAAGGTAGCAAGTAAAACTCAACATACGAACTATAAAATCCGTTTTTAAGTGTTATTTGGTATGAATGTTCAGCTCTGTTGAGTGTATTGGACAGAAAAACCTGTTCATAATTTATGGTCCTGAATAATATTAGGTGCAAAGTGGAAATGAGTTTGATGATTAAAGTAATTGAAAAAGAACATACCTTAGTTATACATTGCATTTTTGTTCTGAATTACACTATGGTTGAAAAATGGTTAAGATCTGATTTTTCAGTTTGCCTAACTTTCCTAACAAGCAAGTCTTTTGGCCAACACACAATTCGGAGTAAGAAATAATAGTTTCACTTTTCTGAAATCGCTTTTGAATCGTTAAGTGTGTGTCTACTGGAGTTTAAATTTGATTTAAAATTGAATTAGTGATCCATGGTGTTGAGTAATGTAATTGATGGTATTTTGTGAAGGGATTGTAAGGGTCGATTAAAGTGCAAGCAAATTAAAAGCATTTCTAGTGCTGTTGGAATAAAGGTCCACAATATTTTTTTACAAAATTATCAGTTTATTGAAATATATTAATACATTATGAATCTGTAAATGTAATAGTGTTTTTTGTTTTACTTTTTTCTTGTGGTTTTTCTTTTTTTTTTCTTTTTCCTCTCTCTCTCTCTGTCTCTCTCTCTCTGTCTCTGTCTCTCTCTCTCTGTCTCTCTCTCTCTGTCTCTCTCTCTCTGTCTCTCTCTCTCTCTGTCTCTCTCTCTGTCTCTCTCTCTCTGTCTCTCTCTCTCTGTCTCTCTCTCTCTGTCTCTCTCTCTCTCTGTCTCTCTCTCTCTCTGTCTCTCTCTCTGTCTCTCTCTCTCTGTCTCTCTCTCTCTGTCTCTCTCTCTCTGTCTCTCTCTCTCTGTCTCTCTCTCTCTGTCTCTCTCTGTCTCTCTCTCTCTGTCTCTCTCTCTCTGTCTCTCTCTCTCTCTGTCTCTCTTTCTGTCTCTCTCTCTCTTTCTTGTCTCTCTCTCTTTCTTGTCTCTCTCTCTTTCTTGTCTCTCTCTCTCTTTCTGTCTCTGTCTCTCCCTCTCTGTCTCTGTCTCTCTCTCCTCTTCAGTATTTTTAAGGAAGTATCAGTTTGTTTATGTTTTAAGGCCCCTTAACATATTAATTTGGCCCTACTGGGATGTATTGTATTTTTGTGTATTTGTCGATGAAACCCACATTTATATTATTTTTATGGGATTATTGTTTTGAAACTAAAGTTGTCAAATACTACTGAATAATTTAATTTTAGAAGCAAGATAAAGGTGTTAAATAAAATTAGTGAGGTACTTAATTTTTTATATTTAGTCTTGGCACACTTTCGATGAAGATTCAAAATTAATGTTCATTGAGCAGTCATTTACTGGAATGCTACAAATCATTCAAGAAGCCTATCATTCACACTTCCTACAAGTTTTCGTGAAATATCTTCTTTTTTTTTTCTAATTTATTTTTTCCAGTGCTTAATGCTTTGTGCAGGTTTTATAGGTGTCAAATTTGTGGGAGGGGCTGACATAACAGTAAAAGTAAGAAAAGAGAAAAAGAGTATATACTAATTGGAATTCACATTGAAAATATTACACTATTCGAATAAAAAAGTAAACAATTGAGACTTTACCTTCCTCTCTCTTCACTCTCCTTTTCTCTATTAGTTTTTGTAATAATTTGGTACACATTATACTTTATATTTTTTCTGAATTGTAATTTGAATTTCAAAAGTTCAAAAATTTGATCTATCAAATTCTTCTTTCCAAAGATGAATTTGTGCCCTTGAAAATGGGTTGTAACTTGACTGTTCTGGCTCAGGAAAAGCATTCATCTGTTGTCAGAGCAAACATTTGTATGAAAATGTATTGAGCAAGTAAAATGCTTGTAAGCACAGTATTTTTGTATCATTAAAATGATGGTAAGAGAACAAAAAAATGAAAGGAACTCGAAGATAGAAAAGAAATTAATCTGTAAATGTAATGACAGAAAAATGTAAACCCTTGTATTAGGTAAAGTGATGTACCCAAGTGTTAAAAAAATAAGTTGCAAAATAGACTTTATAAAAAGAGTTAATGCTTTTTGGCTCAGGGGTTTAATAAATTTCCTTTCAATTATTACAATTATTAAATTTCAACTCTCTATTCATTGTAGTTTTAGAAAATTTGTTTTTCATGTTTTTAAATTATTTATTCAAGTCTTTTGTAATTTAAATTTTTTTCACTTTTATCAATTTGATTTCAGAGAATTGATTGAACAAAAATTATAACTGCTAATCATAATCTTGCAAAAGTATGGAAGCTGCTCATAAATTTTGTTGTATTCTCTCTCTTACTGGAAGAGCTTAAAAAAATTGTTTTCCTTTGAAGATTTGTTCTTCTGTTAATTAATTTTTCCATTCTTGCAAATACGTTCCATTTTGTAATTTTTATTTGAAGAATAAAAAAGTGATTCATGATGTAGCTTTAATGTGTAGGATTCTCTACATTCACTAGTTGTCTTTTGATTTTCACCAAAAGTGGTCCACGGTTGCCACTTATTCTGAACAAAACAAACATTTCTATAGTAATATATTTCTATAGGAAAACTTCATTTATATCAGCCAAAACAAAGAATGGACAGTTTTGCAAGAAAATAAAAGGGAGATCTACATTCACTTAATCCAGATATTCCTAATTTTTTTACAACCATGCCTGAGGCGGGACTTGAACCCGCGATCCTTTGGTCCGAGATCGCTACTGCACTACTGCTTTAGCACTTAAAATATTGTTTCTTGGTTTATTATTTGTTTGGTTGAATTTTGTTTTATTATAAGAGAAATTAATTAACCTCAAATATGTCTTGTTGCTTTTGGTCATTGGTATGTCATTTAAATAACCGTAGGGTGTTTTTTCTTGGGCAGTAGAAAATAATAATATAATAAAAGGTGCACATTTTTTAAATGTAGAGTATGTTGGTTCTTCAATTGAAGTGGAGTACAAAATTAAAGATACAAAATATTACAGTTAAAGTGAATATGAATATTCTGAATTAATTCTTTAAGCCTTATGTATCTTATGAAGCAACTTATATGAAATGCAGCATCACATTTTTGACATGTGGTTTGTGCCTTTTTTGTACTACAACCTATATGAGGTTTGTTTTCCCTGAGGCACAACTAAACGATTTTATTTTGTCATATGTGAAATCCTTCTGTATATTCAATGGTATCTTCTTTTTCTGGTTGTATTCTATTGATTACCTTCAGTTAGTGCCATGGCATCTTGCAGGCAAAATATAACAAAGTCAAATTCCCCCCCACAATTGTGTACAATTAAAAAAAACGCCTTATTCTGTAATAATAATTTTACTTTTAAAGACTCCCTTTGTCATTCTATTTTCACAAATGAAGTCGGTAGCTTTATAATCACATAATGTAAGTTCCCGAATAAGAGGAAGTGTTGAAAAAAGATTGTCAAATATGTAATATGAATGGGGATCAATTGACTGCAAAATATCTCTGCTCCTAAGCACTAGAGAAGGCTGGAGATAAAGTTCTTTTTCATCTGAGAGTTGTCTGAGCTTCCTGATGTGGTTCATCCATAAAACATAATTCTTTAGATGGGTCACCAACCCAGAGCTTGTAGCCATATCTAATTAGCTTCCCACAAATGAATTTTTTACATCCATGGCGATCATAATATGGCACCATTACTTCTCAAGAGTTTGAGAGTATCAATGAGTATACTCACAGTGCAGTGCCATTTCTGAAAATTCCATGTTTAGTAAAGTGAAAAGTTATCTTAATTTTGCAAAACGATTATTACAATCAAAATTTTCAATATCATATCAATGATGTTTTGATTATAGGAATTTGAATCTTTCTCTAAACATTGCATTTGTCATCTTCATTGTGGGTGTCTTAACATTTTTCCCAGGAGAGTCTTCTTCTTGGAACCTGATTGTATCCTTCAAAAAAAGAAGATCTTAAAAGAATTTCATTTATTCTTCAATGACATCACTTAATTTTTTGTAGCTGCATGTAATGTGTTCTCCCAACAATTCCATTGCATCAAAAAAGTCCCAAAATATTTCAAGTGGTTATTCATTGTTAAATACCTCTTGATTACTAGTCACCCGTTTTCAATTGACATTAATTAGACTATTCAATTTAAAAACCTTGTCACAAGATACACTAAGAGGTTTTCTTTGAGAATTTGCAGTTACCTTTATTGAAAGACTGGTTGAAGAACCATTGTTATTGTGAAGTCTTTCAACATCACCGTTGAATAGAGCATCATTATTTATATTGAGTAGCTCCACTTCAGCATTTGGCTGTGATCCTGGAAGAATTTAGAATGAAACGGTCTTCATCTGCAAAGTTCTCGTCTGTGACATCTCAAGTTTGTAAGAGGCAAGGTCCACTGCATGTGATAATTTGTCATTATTATTACCATCATCCTCTTTAACTATTGAGAGTAAAAACCTCTGGAAGTACGAATAGACACGTCATCAACAATCTAAACTATATTGATGTAACTGCAATGTACCCTCAAATATGTATTGTCCTTACGAAAGAACACCCGACCAGGAAATCAAGTTTTGTTAATGTTAAGAAAAAGTTCAAATAGGCATTATTCCAAATATATGTATTTATAAAAACGATTTTCAGTTTATTAGAATTTCTTGCTTTGCAATTTTGCAGGGAGAAGCTTATGTGATATGCTTAATGATCCTTAAAAATTAGGACTAGGGCAATTGTAGTGTGTGTGATGATTGTTATTCCATGTTAGATAGGAAAGAAGGAAAGTTTAGGGTGGACAGAAGAGAACACAAAAAGTAAGAGATGTACCTGAAAGATCAATTTTTGCATATAATGTTATTACTGTTGATGGCCGTAGTAGTAGTAATTGTTGTTGTAGAAGTTGTAGTAGTAGTAGTTGTAGTAACATATAATATATAATGGTTATAAGTAAACCTGAAGTTTGAACTAACTACAATGCACATTCTGTATCGTAAAGTTTGTGAAAATGAAAATCTCTCTGCAATCTAGACCTTGCTGGTGTTTGGGTGGTTTTCTTTATAGCTCAAATGTTGATATCAAAAGTAGTATAACTTCATGATAATCATTGACTTAATAGGATAAAATAGTACTGTAAGAAAAGTCATATCTTGAGTTTTGTAATGTAGCGTTTACATTGTATTGAAGACTACTTTCCTAAATGCTAGTTCATATTTCTTTTACATTGCATTGGTGAAGGCATTAAGGGAGGGATTACTCCATTTCATGGAGTTACTTTGATGTTTTAATACCATTTAAAATACACATGTATCTTAGCTGCATGTTTTTGTAATAAAAGTTTCATTCCCTCTTATTTTAATTTTCTTTGCAAGGACAATGGATGATGTGGCAAAATACCGGCAGAACAAATCTATAACAGTCAAAGGCAATAATGTACCTCATCCCAGTCAGTTCTTTGAAGAAGGAAATTTTCCAGATTACATCATGCAAGAAATACTGTAAGTATTTTGATATTTACTGGTTAAAAATTTAATTCTTGCTTCAAATCAAAACCAAGCCTTATTCATGTTGTTTTCCCCATAGCTTATAATTTTATCAATATAAAAGCTACTTTTCTTAACTATTCACATAGTGTAACAAATTCAAGTAACTTGGTAAATTTTGAACTTAAGACTTGATGCAATTTAACTGTTCGGGTGTTGCAGAAGGAAACACAAGATCACCTCTAATACATTATTGCAATAGTTTTGAGATTTTTTGTTTTTAATATGCTTTTTTACTGTCAGCAGTAACTCTCCAATCACTGGTCTGCATGATTCTAGGGTTTTCTTTAAAATATGTCTTCTTTATAAAGTAAATTATCCTGATTTTGAAAATTCAAACTTTTCCCTTTCACATACCATTTTTCACAATTACTATTTTTGTGATCAATGTATTGGATGTTACTTCTATTCAAAGCAAACTAATATCATGAAATTTGTTGTTGAAATTGTTATGTTTGGGTACACTGTAGCATGCAACACTACTTCATACACTTACATAGATTAATGTTGAGTATACTAGTGGTTTACTGTTAGTGAGCAGTTCAAGTTCTGAGTGGATGTTTTATTTGCTTGATGTCTCTTTTGGAAATGTAAAAATAATCCTGACAGATTTTTTCACATTTGTGAGAGTTTTCCTTTAATATTTCTTATATTGTATAAAATTGACATGTGATGGAGCAAAACAATGTCAAATTTATATTCAGCATGGTCACATTAAAGTTATTCGATTATTAAAATAAGAACCCCAGCCAAAAAGTTAAAATTAGCAGTTCTGTGAATTTAAAATGTTGGAGCATAATTGAAGTTCAGAATAAACTATAAATTCAAATGAGTTATGTCTCAACAGGTTCTTTTGGACTGTTTATATCATCCTACAAATTGCATTCAACTAAACTGTACAAATGCTATGTATTAAGCAATGAGATTCATAAAACTTGTGTCCCATGAGCATTGCGTTGACAGAAAGGGCAAAGCGCTAATGTACTGTTTCGCATAAAATAGTGTTAATCTATGATGCATGTTACTTAACCCACGTCATGTGTGCTGGGGCCCTAAGGCTTGAGCAAAACTCACTGTATGCACTCTGTTAATATAAAAATTAACAAATGCAATATATGAAATAATGCAATACAAGTAAATGCTGACATGTAGTTGTTAATGTTTGTAAGTAAACTTTATTGTAATCTTAATGTTCTCAGCCTACTAGTGAGTAGGTTATTAAATAGTGCTGTTTGTTAGTTCACACTGATATTGCTAGCTAGATAAGAATGGATGACAACTCTTGTGATTCTGCAATGAGACTAGTGATGGAGTACTGGTTGCAGAACAGAATGTTCTGTTGAGAGAAACGTAAGAGTGTAAGCCAGTAGCAGTTCCTCAGGGGGTGGTGAGAGAGGAAACTCCTCTTCACACATTTTCTTTTTCTAAATGTAATTACCAAATAAAATATTTGCTGAGATGTACGAGAGGAATTGTGTAATTTTTTAGTTGATAGCGATGAGGAAAGTGAAAACAATCTATATCACTCCAAGGAGGATCTGTGGGCCTTTCCTCCTCTTTGCATATATTGTTCAGCGTTCCTTCCAGCTGAAGAGACAAAAAAATTATTTTTTTTTTAAAGATATCAAGACTTCACAGAATGCGGGTGATGCATGCCAGAGCAAGCCTGTAAGGATCAGGATGCATATGATTATGGGCAGAGCAGCTGGCACATTCTCACTGAACATGCAAACTAAACTGATAGGTCTTTCAGTTAGTCTTACCCTTCTCTAAAACATTAGAGAAAAATCACTTCAATTATCTTCAACTTAGGTTTATTCAAGAACTTTGCATATAATATTATTTGAATATTGGTAATGGAAGCAAAAGCGATTTTGACAGATATGGACATCTAACAAAATACATGTTAAAATACGTTTTTATAAGTTGCATAATGAATTATACAACTGCAATTATACAATTATACAACAATGTACAGAAAGCTAAATTTTTAAACCACACTACAAAGAAATCTGAACATTTAGATTTTTTATGTTGACTCTTCCTATAGAGAGGCAGATTAGAAGTACCGTAAGTGGGTTTTTGTGATGTTGCTAGGAATAATGAGTGATAAAGAAATTAGTAAATCAGAAATAAATTTAGCCAAAATTTGATAAAAAATTTCAGAAAAAGAGGGTCACAATAGAGGCACTTGTCAAGGAATGTGAAGAACAAAATTTACTAGAATAGTTTTTACATAAAAACGAGAAGGAAGAAGAAAATAAATGAAGTGGAGGAGCATGAGCACTTACCGAGCTAAGTCACTAAGTCTACTGCTAGAATAAAAGGAACAGATCCTGAAGCCTAACACTCTGTACTTCATTATGAATATTTATTTTAAACAATTACACATTTTTCTCATGACATTGAAATAAATTTTAAAGCTTCTAAATGAAACTAAATACTGAAAAACGTCTGGAGGACTACATTAAGTTACTATGAACAAACAGGTTGCTTCTGAAAATACTGTATGCTCCTGGAAGATAAAAGGAATGCAAAGAAGCATTTTCCTAAATTTCTCATTTGATATATACAGTCACATCTTGTATTTGCAAATTAAGCCGCGATGAAGTGGGTTTATGTTTTTACATGTTGATGTGAAAAGCTGCGATGAAATATATGTAATTATATTATCACACTATATCTATAATACTACATCTATAATGTCCAATTATATTCATTGTATTCTTGTCTTGCACCGTGAATTTGTTAGGCAATTCACTCAAATATTTTTGAATGGGCAGGTAAAGTGAGAATCTCAAACAAATGACATTGTATCAAGTAATTCATAATGTAAAAATTAAAAGAAATAGTTGACAAAATTTTGCTGTAAGATGTTAAATGATTTTGGTATATTAAGATCGACTTGGCCAAACAATCTGTTCGATCCCCTTGCCAAATCTTAAAATGTTTTGCAAAAGATGAAAATACATAAATTCACATTGAGAGAAGTTTGCATTCTAAATCCTACTACAGAAAATGATGATAAAAAATAGCTTTGTAGCAATAACTTCCCAAAGTTGGGAACTTAACACAATCTCCCACATTGTCCGCAAAATGGACGTAAAGAGATATGAGAGTTCCCAGTTCACAATTCAATCACATGAACATTAAACATAGCCAGTTTCACATGTATACTGTTAAAAAAGGTGAAAACTCTTTAAAATGAGATGCCATGAACAACACCAGGATCGCAAGAAAATCTGGTGATGCAGATGAGTGTTCTTAGATGCCTTCAGGTGAAAGATGTAAGAATGCAAATACAATGCATTAACATTTCAGAAGGGCCTTAAAATCAGAGGATGCGACAGTATAAGGGGAGGGCCAAAAAGAAAAGGTGTGAAGAGGAAGAGTTGTAATGCAATAATTATCCTTTCAAGGTACAAGAAAATAGTATTATCTCAGGCAAAATGTTTTAAAATTTCCATGAACAAGGGCCCTTTCTTAAGTGAACCCCCTTCTTTGTTATCTAAATACAAAGAATTAGTTAAATTTTGTTTAATATTCTCAGGAGGCCTCATCAGAATCAGGGAGTTGTCTTGTATTGTCTAAATAAATTACAGTATTTTGTTAGCTCTAAATAACTTGTTTTTCATCATAGTAGTTGCATTCAATTTAATGAAGCCTTTGATTTAAATGTTGTCTTCTTCCAATAGCATTACAGCCCGGTATGGGCTGAGCTGCCTTCACTCTATACACCCATTCTCCTCTTCTCTCAGCCTTGCCCCACCATCCAGTAACCTTGATCTTCTTCATATGTCTGCCCACATCCTGGATGCATCTTGTTTGTCTGCTTGGTCTTCCTACTCCAATTATTTTTCCATATAGCATAATCTTAGGCAGTCTATCCGCTCCCATTCCTTGCAAATGACCAGCCAAGAGTGTCTGTGATTTTGCAAACCTAACTATATCCTTCCCTTTTTAAAATATTAATTTCCTCATTATACCTTATTCTTCATCTTTAAGTGGATCATAGATTTTTCTGATCACTTTTCTTTCAAATGTACGCAGGGTCTATATTATGTTATTGGTTAAAGTCCATACCTCTGCCTTGTAAGTGACTACTGGACTGATCCTTGTTCTATATAGTTTGACTATAGTTTTCCTAATCTAAAGTACAAAGTTTCATATTTGCATTATTGGCTTTATTACCATGCAATATTTGTATTGTTGAGGCTTACTCCAAGATATGTAAATTCACTAACTACTTCAAAATGATTCCATTTATCCTTACACTCTGCAACCTTCTCCTAGACTTATTTGATGACATTCTTATGTACTTAGTTTTATCCTTGCTTATATACAGGCCGATTTTCTTTCTATGTCTTGTAGGATATCACTATTTCTTGCTATTAGCACCACATCATCAGCATTTGCAAGACATAAATAGATTTGTATATTATGCTTCCTCTTATATAAAGTTCCCTTATTGCACCATGACGTTTTAGGTTAAAAAGAATTGCAGGAATCGAATCTCCCTGTTTAACATCTGATGTTATTATAAAGCTCTCACTCACACTACCTCCTACATATACTTAATATTTTGATTGGACCATTTAAATTTTAATGAGTTTAATTAGTTATTAGGCATTTCATCTTTCTTCAAAACAATGAATAGTTGCTTCTATTTGATACTATCAAAAGCTTACTTTCAATTCGATAAACAACATATGTAGATATATATTATATTCTTAGCATTTTTCTATTATTTGCCTTACAATGAAATGATGCTTCCTCTACTTATTCTGATGCCACATTGGTAGTCATTAATATTTTTTTCTGCAAAATTATTAACTCTTTTTTTTTTTTCACTAATCTTGAATATATTTTATAAATTGTATTTAATAATGTAATGCCCCATAATTTTTACACCCAAGTTTATCACTTTTTTTATAAATTGGACATTTATAAAAATTCCACATTTCTCCATTCTCTTGATATTTTCTTTAAATTCGAAATTTTACATATATTATCAAAAGGCCTTCAATAATAATTTATTCCCACTTTTAATTAATTCTCCTATTAATCCATATTCACCTGGTGCTTTACCATTCCTGATCAATTGTACAGCCTCTCTTATTTCCTCCAGTGTTAGTGTTATCACTTTAATTTTATTAGGGTCCTCTAGCATTTCATCTTCCACTAGAGGCTCATCTTTATCTTCATTTATCCTATTCAGTAGTTCTCTATTAAATTCAGCTCCTCTTCTCATTACTCTTGTTTTCATTCTGAAATATTTTGCTATTTTTCTTTACATAAACCACTTGGGTTGATATCCTTATGTCATAGTTTTTACTGCTTGATAGAATTTTCTACTTTTCATATTATTAAGTTGTTCAATTTCCTCTATTTTAAATATTTGTGATTTAAATGTATCTTGAGATTATTCTTGAGAGTTTAAATTTGTATTTTCCGAGACTTAATTTTGAAAGATCCGAAATCTTTTGATTACATAAAGTTGCACAAGTTGGTAACAATCAAAAGTTTGCTAAATATGCAGTTTTAAAATTAAAAAACTGAATAGCATTTGTAGTAATAAGAACACACACAAGATGTGGAGTAGTTTAAAAACTGTAGGACATCAATAAAAGTTAAATAGACCAGTGTTGTGAAATCGTAAAAATTATAGTGGTGTGCACTGCCAAACTAACAGATAACACATGATCTTGTGAAAATTACAAAATAATAAAATATAAAGTAATAGATTACATAGTTCTGTTACTTCATATTACATAACTGTTAGTCTGTTGCTAAATAAATATGGCTATTACTTTCAGAAAGCAAGGATTTTCTGAGCCAACTGCTATTCAGGCTCAGGGATGGCCTATTGCATTAAGTGGAAGAGATATGGTGGGAATTGCACAAACAGGGTCTGGGAAAACTCTTGCTGTGAGTCTTCATGTTATTGTTGTATCCATTTATTGTATGAAATATAGCTCAAAATTAGTGAAATGGGTTTCCTTTTTCTAGTATGTGCTGCCAGCTACAGTTCATATTAATCATCAGCAGAGATTAGCACGTGGTGAAGGACCCATTGCACTCATATTGGTTCCTACTAGGGAATTAGCTCAACAAATTCAGACTGTCGCCAGAGATTTTGGAGCCTCCTCTCTGATTCGGAATACCTGTGTATTTGGTGGAGCACCAAAAGGGCCACAAGCCAGAGATCTGGAACGAGGAGTGGAAATAGTGATTGCTACACCAGGACGATTGATTGACTTCTTAGAAAGAGGAACGACCAATTTGCGACGTTGCACATACCTTGTCCTTGACGAGGCTGATCGTATGCTGGATATGGGTTTTGAGCCACAGATTCGCAAAATTATTGAGCAAATCAGGGTAAGTATGCTATATTATTAGAACAATATAATTTGTCTGCATAAGAGTATTTCAAAGTCAAAAGGGGCTTCTGTGGGATATGTTGGTATGTACCCATCTAAATTAAAACATAAATAAATTTAAATTTAACGTTCTATGCATTGAACAATTCACTAATCAAATATTAAAATTCAACTTGAAAGATAAGAGCAATGTACCCTGGGTATCTCTCAATAAAAACATTGTATGACTAATTTCATGCGAATAATTTTAACTTCTAAATAATGGTTAGGTATCACCTTTATAACAATTAAAATATCCAATAGAAACTCCCAAATCCTCCAGTCCATTCACATCCATCAGGGAAAATCAATTTTGGAAAAAATAGGCTGAACAGTTTAGACACTACAGTTGTACACAGACTGATAGCTGAAAGGTTGATTAATTGATTCATTTTAATTCCGGGTGCTTTAACAGCAAAGATAAGTAGTTGTGTAAGTTTAGTACATGATTTTCTCTGGCGATAGCAGTGCCTCCCCCTCCCTCCCCTCCCCGGATGGCTAAATCCGATGCCGACCTACCGTCAACTAACAGAGTTTTCCCAACCAGCTACCTCCTACCAGAGGGGCATCACCCCATCCGGGACAAGATCTAAGCTCCTGACTGGTCTCCTGGCATGTGTGGTGCATGTAAATGTGTGTGAGTAAAGGGTAGGATAGGACAAGGAATGGGATGAAAAGATAAGTGTGCCACAAGGTTTTTGAGAGGTTAAAACTAGTTGTTTATGTGATGGAATGGATGGAATAAAAATATTAAAAAACATTGACAAACTGAAAGTTTTAATTTACTCCAGCCAAATTCCGTAATCTCTATCTCCAATTCCTTCTGCATGGCTATGAATCTACAATGGTTAAATTTTCGTGGGTGTAAGATGACGTGGAGATTGCACACAATTCATATAAACTCCTTCCTTAAAAAACCCTTCAAACTACATTAAAACTAGTACATCTACCCCAACTCCTCCCCACTTTCTTACCTTCCTTTCTCTTTCACCAGTGTGTTTACATTCTGTATCTTACATCCAGTATGTATGTATGGGTGTGTGTGTTGTATGTATGTGTGTATTGCAAATGTCTTGGAGACTCGTTAAAATATTTATCGGTCACATGTGTGTTTAATGCTTGTTAACATGCAACTCTATAAGTTTTAAGTGCATTTCTACCGGCTTGTAGATTAAGAAATTTAAAATCCTTAGCGATGGGTGTTAACATCCTTAGCAACGTAAATAAACAACCATCGATTCATCGCAATTCAAATGTTTAAGAAAACATGGCTATGTACAAAACAAATCAGATCCAAACAATTCGGAAGGATGGTAACACATACTAGTTTTTGGGATAATTTATTATTATTTAATTGTAATTAATAATTAATTATTATTATTATCATTAATTGTAATAATACGACTGTTAAATGAAATGTTATTAGGTAAATTAACCTCGTTTTCCTGGCATTCCACCAAATAACTCTTCTCTGGTATTCATATTTACTGACGATTTGAAGTTGTCGCTACTGGAAGTTGGCGTGCAATCTTCCCCAAAGAATATCATTTCTTCAGGTATCTTTAGATTCAGGAGAATTATTTGCATCCATTGTTCCTCGAATCACGGTATACGAATATAGTTTAAATAGATGTATCGCAAACGCTACCTCCCCTCCCCCAATACCGTAGTAATTTGCCGCAACAACAGAATTCATTTGTTTACGATCGCTGACTAGTAATGTAAATTTTCGCATAAATCGTGAAATTTAATGGTGACCGATAAAACGCTGAACATACCACGAAATGTTTGTGTTATTACTGTCTCGTCCAAATTAAAAATCTCGGCTCCGCCGCGATTTTTAACTTTTGGTATTGGCAGTAATAACTCTCACAACATTTTTAGGTATATTAATAGCTATAATTTTAACAGGTTAGGTTATTAAAACATTTAATTTATTAGTGTCGTTTGAGTATTTTAATTGCTGCTCTTTAGCAATAGAACAGTAAAACATCATTTATACGTTTTTCAGAGGACTGAAGGGGAAAAAAAATGTGAGAGAAACTCATAACTGAAATTGAGCAAAATAAAAACTCAATATTTTTACACTATCATTTTCCCAGTTCTTTAGCAATATCTAAATTTTATTGCCACTCTCCCTAACATTTAAAATTTTTAATTTTATCTGATATTGAAAGGGGTTGACTTTTCCTACATCTTTTTAGTTTAATACAGCGGACGCAAAACCAGATAGGAGACGAACTATATTTCGATTTAATCATAGCCTCAGAGCCACAAATTAAAACGCTGGTCAACTTTGAATAAATATTGAAGGTCATCAAAGAAGTCTCCCCTGAGGTAGAGGTAGCGGGACCTTACCGATGACCTTGTGCGACTGCGTGTCCAGCGTGGGCTACAACTGCCTGCGGCGGCGACACGCGGCTGGTTGCTTCGATTTCAGGCATGATGTTACGCGGGTCAAAGCACGGTGTTCTACCAGGGCGACAGAAAGCGTAAGATTGCCACAGCCTGGCGACACGCGCCGCGCTGCGCGGAAAAGCAATCATTTTAATGTGCTGCTTGTGCCATGCCGCTACCGAAAGGATCTCGTTTATTACGGCGAGCAAAAGGACCTTCGGAGAGTGGGTCAGTCAGTGCACAAACTTCCTCACTTATTGGTGTTACGTCGTTGCTGTCTCCCGCGAACTCCCTTGACCTTCGTTCGGTGCGAGCCATCACCACCTGTGATCCTCAGAGGGCTCCCGTACGCACCCGATTGCAATTTTTCGAAGTTCCGCCGCCGGAAGAGGCTGGAGTAGAATTTGCGTTACCATCCCGCAGACTCCCGTGTCTTGGTTCCTCTGCTAGGCCAAGTCGAGCTTCTATATTACAAGTTCGAGTCTAGATTACAAGTTTCATTAGTCGGAAGTCGCCTCAAAGGTCGAGCGACAGGTCGCTCCGCGGGAGCGCTCTGGACCGTGCCGACTCGAGTAACACAGTAAAAGTTTCGGGCTCCCGGCGCAGGTTGCCCCGCGTCTCTCCGGGATCATTTGAACGTTATACGGTCTTAAAGGGACTTTTATTATGAACGTATAAGTGTGAAAAACGTACGAACGTAAAACGCATGACTGAAATAATTTAGCATGGGAATTATAGGAATTTATCCAGGACTTTCCAAAAAAACGTATAAATGTGAAAATGGTGTAAGTGAGAAACGTATAAACTAAGTTTCACTGTACTTTTTGGAAGATTGTTGTGTGGTTTTGTTGAGCAATAGTTTTGCCGCTAGTAGATATAAAAACTTTGACAACAATAACATTATATTCAGTTTTTTTTTTAAATAATGTAATGCGCAATCGTTATTCAAGTTAAAAGGTTAGAAATATTTATTTTCTAAAATGTTACAATTTTGAGATATTGGACAGATTTCCTGCATAGGGTACTCTTATGGTTGCAATTATATTTTTTTTAAATTGTTGAATGTATAAAATATTTAATTTTAACTTTCTGTAACTGAGATGGTTAGGAACAAATTACTGTCAAAGGCGGCGGTTGGATTTTGTTGGTATATTTATGTCCAGTGTTAATGCGTACTATAATTTTTGTCATTGGTTAAAAATATCGCCTGAAAACATGAGAAAAAATATTTAGAAAAGGAAATTTGTAATGCAGAATATTTCTTTTAAGAAACAATATTCTGCTGTCCTGGTTCATATATTGCAGATATTTTCTTAAATTTTTTTATATAGTAGTGGAATATTAGTTCATAAGATTTTTACCCCAAGTTAACCCAACTTTGGAAGATGAAAATCTGCTGCCACTTCTGATGTGTATTGTTTTGTGGGAGGTGCAGGGGATGTGGTCTCCATCAATAACTAATTTGTGCTAATGTCCTCAGTTTTCAGGCGAATCAGATCAGTATACAGTGTCATGTATTTGACATGGCCTACAACTAATCTTAAAGCATTGTAGACTTTGTTATAAAGTTTTCACCATAGTTGATATTGGTGTTAGGAGTGCAGTGCTTTGTTTGTATGGAAGACAGTATATCAATTAGAAGTATCAGAAAAACTTAACAAAAATTAAGAGATCAGTGAAAATTGCAAAGTTTACCTGAGATGAAAATATGTTAGTGATCCCCACTTATGAATATCCTCCCAACAAGAGAGAGAAATAGTTTTCCTAATTTCTCTTAAGAAGGGGGTGCAGCTTAATTTCATTAAGACATAAAACTTTGAAATGATTATTTGGTAAGGTTTACATGTTAAGATGTTAATTGCCATTTACCATATTAATGAAACATTTGGTGGAAATTATTAAATTACTATATTGAAATGCACTGAAACGAAACAGAATAAAGTACATGTAATTTAGTTATTTTCGTTGTGTGTTGCTAGATTAAAGTAGAATTATTATTGGGCAAAAATGACCTTAAAATAAAGATAGTTTTCAATCTTGTTCATGTGTGTGGGGAACGATAGTTCTTTGAAAATCACTATTGCAATTTACATTTTCATCATCCAACAAAAAAAACTTAAACCCTTCAACCTGGAATGAAGTCTTGAGATGGTAAGTGCTATTCACCTTCACTCTCTGAACCTACATGTCATGGTTTTTCCCCTTTGCAGGGGGATTCCATGTGGAGATCATAGGGTGCTTTGAACTAGTTATCTGCTCCTATGGTGACACACATGGACCCTTCCTTTCCTTGTGCTAGAATATTTCCGCACCTAACCTAGGCTGGCCATTGAAGGGTTAAAATATTACTTTCTCATTGTATGGGCAATATCCCCTAAAAGTTTTATAGGATTTTTTTACTATTTAAGATTAGGTTCATTTCTTGATAGAATTTAAAAATATAACATATACAATATTTTATTTCACCTCATGTTTGGGGGGGACACCTTAAATGTAAAAAGAGGGGGAGGGCTTCAAAGTTGTTTGACATGCAAGTATCTTCAGATGACTTGAATTTAATGTGACATGAAATGACTGTGTAAATTTGTTAAACATTTAAAAAGAAGTTTCCTAGAGACATTAAACTATTTGTTACATTCTATTGTTTTGTAAGCTTGATTGATATTTACTACATTGATAGTTATTATTGATATTTGCGAGTTATACTTGAGGTCATTACTAAGCACTAATGTGAGATTTTTATACACTTTTATTTAGCCTGACCGCCAGGTGCTGATGTGGTCAGCTACATGGCCGAAAGAAGTGCAAGCTTTAGCTGAAGACTTTCTTACTGACTATATACAAATTAATATTGGGTCTTTAAATGCTGCCAATCATAACATAATGCAGATTGTAGATGTCTGCCAGGAACATGAAAAAGAAATAAAGTGAGTTGTATGTGGGAGACAAAATATATTTTAAAACCTTTTCTTTCTGATTTTTATTTAATTACAATAAAACTTTTTGCTTTTTCAGGCTGTCAAAGCTTTTGAGAGAAATAGCATCTGAAAGGGGAACAAAGATGATAATTTTTGTAGAAACAAAGAAGAAGGTAGATGAAATCTCAAAAGCTATTCGTAGAGAAGGGTAAATGTTTTTCCCATATCCATTGTGCACATCATAATAGTGGTATGTTACTACTGCTTGAAAGTTATGCAGTTACATTTAGTCTGTACTGCTTAGAAGATTATTTCAGAAATACTCAACATCAGAAGTGTTGAAGTGTAAAAGATTTTGTAATTTTTGTTCTTTATGCATCAAGCACATTAGTCTGGATGATGATAACATCTTTGAGGTTCTCAGTGTGTTTTGTTTTTCTTTCCATGCAGTTCTACGTCTAGCGTGGGATTTGGGAGGGCTTGAGATCTCGTGACAAATGCTGTGAACCAGACATATGATGGGTTTGCTTCAGGACGATGGTGTTTCTCTTCCAAATGACAATCTGGTAACTTTGGTTGACACAAAGTATTTCTTTAGTGTCAACTAAGGGACAAGAATTCACCCTTCTGATGCTGATCCTTATTATGCATCCTAATGAGTTTAATCTGTACACCTTTGGTATTATAAAAGCATTATTTAAAATGAATTATCTTTCAATATTTTTAATTGAGTAATTGAAGGTACTAAATTACTATGAGCCCCTTCCGTTTCATTTCATTGCATTATTTGGTCTATTTGTGCATGATGTATGGCAAATAAACAATTTTACAAAAATATTTTGATTTCATAAAGTTCATTCATATTGACTTTTAAAATAAGCATGGGATTTCTAAAACTATTACATGCTTCTTCAATTTCTTTTTGTATGTTGTAGTTGGCCTGCAATAAGCATTCATGGTGATAAATCACAGCCAGAACGTGATTATGTTTTGTCAGGTAAAATATTTTGGTCATTTTAGATTTTTCGTTTTTCTTCTGTACTTTTGTTAAATAAAGTAACATATGTATGTTTTAAATTTTCAGAGTTTCGTAATGGAAAGTCACCAATACTTGTTGCTACTGACGTTGCAGCTCGGGGATTAGGTAAGTATATTAAGTAAATTATATCAGATATTATTTCAGTACTACCCCTTCATGAATTTTAACCATGATTACCTTTCAGATATTGAAGATGTGAAATATGTCATAAATTTCGATTATCCAAACACTTCTGAAGATTATATTCATCGAATTGGTCGTACTGGTCGCTGCAATTTGAGTGGAACAGCATATGCTTTCTTCACTCCAAATAATGCTCGTCAAGCTAAAGAACTTATTGGAGTTTTGGAAGAGGCAAATCAAATTGTTAATCCTAAATTAATTGAGATGGCAAACTTGGCAAAGAACAATATGGGTGGTAAGTAGGAAGATAATTGAATTATAGTAATTTTAATTCCATATTTTATTTCAAAAGTTAACTGTGTGTGTGTTTGTATGTAGGACGACATCGATGGAATAATCGTAACAAGGAAAAAAATAACAATGGTAATACTTCATCTGCAAGAAATTCCAGCACTCCCAGTAACACCTGGTCTCCTGGACAAGCAAATGCCACTACAAAGTTCCGTCAGCCAGGGTCTGTACCTCGTTATTCTAATGGTACCAATAATTCATCTTCTCGGAGCAATGGAAGCGACAGTTACCGTAATAATGGATACCAGCAAGCCAATTTTGGGCAACAGAATGGGTACACTCATCAAAATGGTTATGCCCAACAGAATGGATATCCTCATCAAAATGGATATGCCCATCAAAATGGTTATTCTCATCAAAATGGTTTTGAGAATAATTATAGTCGACCACAAAATGGAAATAATGGAAGATCATATGGAGGACAAGGCCCACGCTATCAGAATCAGAGGTTCAGTAACCGTCACCAAAACAATGGCACAGGCAACCAGGGTGGGGGTAATGGAGGTGCTATGACTGCAGCTCAGTCTCCTCACCATGGAATGTATTCCATGCCACCACCTTTCATGATGGCATCTAACAATGATGCTAACATGCAGAGCATTCTGAGCAGCAAGTTCTTCCAGTCCACCCGTCCACCACCCCATTCCAATCCTTGTGCTTATCAAAATATGGCAACAAACGCTTTCTCCCAATATCACCAGCCCATTCCATATGCCTATGGCTATGGACAACCCACTGCTGTTCAACAGTAAGCCCCCAACCCATCCTCCTTGGATGATACGGCCTCCACCTCGTATCTTGCTTCATTTAATTAATACTTAATCGCTTTTTGGAATGTATAACATGCAATTTGTTTGTGGTTTAATATATTTGCTGTAGTGAATATTCCAGTTATCTCAATCTCATCTTATAATTGGTGTGTGGGGAAGAGCACTTTTCAGTATTTGCTGTTCAGAAAAATCTGAAAAATTAGAAGGCCACATTCCAGATTGATTTTGTCTACTGCTGTAATTGTTCGTAGATTGAGACATAATATTTCTGTATGCTGTGGAGATGCACCGAAACATTCAGAAGGGGGGTGGGTTGGGGGCAGTGTTTTTTATTTAAAGTCTAGTAGGCCTCTTGGATACTGGGAAAGAACACAGGTCTGGACTGGAATTATTGGCCAGATGTGTTAAGTAGAAATGGGGGGGTTTCTGGCTGTCCCTCTATTATAGTTGGTGCACAATAACGCTCTGCGTTCTTTCCAGTGCCAGCAAGTATATTTATTAATTAATAGGATCATTGTTAGGTCATAAAGGACAATAACTTTTGTTGCAATAGTGTTTACCAGTTCATTGGTGAAGCTTCTAGGAAGTTAATTTTGTTTGTGACTGACTTATAGATTGATTGCCAGTCATTGAATATTCCTTAACCCCCTCAAGATCTGTCCGCCCTCAAGGGTCGTGTAAATAGTAGACCAGAGAGTTCAAATATTGTATAAATTAATTAGAGCCCATATTGTGGTTCATAACTCAAATACACTTTGTACTGTGATATGTAATATGTAGCTGGTAATTTTAACTTAATTGCGAGTCCAAGAGAAAGGTCGGTAGAACCAAGTTAACAACGATGCACAGTATTTTGATAAAAGGGAACATAAACTTGATCTGTTTTAATAGTAGTATCTGTATAGGGTGTGATATTTTCTCAAAGACTGATGTTGTGAAGGAGAGGTTTTAATGACTTTCTGCATGGATTATGCCAGAAGGTTTTGTTTACAGAATTTATTAGTTCGTATGTCTTCAATAAGAGTTTTCTATGGACCTTTTCTACTAAATTGACCACCTTGTGAGTTTGTTGTTGAATTTGTCTGCTCAGTTTTATTTCTGTCTAACAGATCACAAGGTTAACTTTAAGATAGTGGTGTAGTAAGGTTCATGAGCGTGTGTGTGAATGGTTCAAGGCTAACTAGGGGAATAGTTTCTCCTCCTACCTTTCTCATTGGAAGTGGCACGCAAAAAGAGAGTTAAAGAAAGGAAACTTATATCTATTATACAGTATAAAGCTAAGATTTTGTAAGTATTTAAAAAATGGTTTATGTGAATTCATTGTAGAATTCATTTTGAACATTGCACCAGTCTTCAATTTGTTGATACAAGGGAGGACCATCCTGCCAAATTAGCAAATATGTTAGTTTTTATCATGACACTGCAGTAAGATAATATAGTTTCATATTGCGACCCTTGTGAAAGTGATAGATGCATCTTCCTGTGAATCAAAGGAAGTAGCTAACTCTTCTGTAGGTTTCTTTTAAAGTGCATTTCTTGTATGTAATACAGTATTATTATAGTAAAAATGCAGAATTTTGTACTTTGATTCAATATCTTGTTATATGCTGGTTTATATGTGTGAATTACTATAATAGAGAGTAACTACTCTATAACAAATAAAATTCCTTATTTAATGGGTGAAAAAGTTTCTTTATTGTATTTCTGCCCATTAGTCCTATATCCTGAATTTCCATTGATAATGCTGTCCGTAGTTGTAAATTTAAAAAAATAAAATAAAAAAAATGAACGTCATGTAATGGTTGAAGTACGCAAATGCACAAATAATTTGTGTTTGGCGCCTATGGTGTGCCGCATTTGACGAGTGCACTGCAGAACGACGGAACTGCGCTCTCGTGGTTGCCATGAAAGTGTGGAGGCCATTCAACAAATCGATGAAACAGAGTCAGCTACCATTGGCAGCCATAGGTGCTTGGTTCTAGAACGTTGGGAGAGTGGGTAAGTGAAGGATGCTCCTCAATAACTTCTCAGAGACTATTTATGGATTAATTTACTTGCTGTGATAATTATATTTTTCTGGTTAATGTAAGTATTAAGAAACTGCATTTATTTATTCCAGAGGTATCAAGTTATTCAAGCATTTGCAGGAAGTGTCAATAGGATCTTTGTAATGTGAGTATGAACATTTTCGGATCATTCTTCAAGTGTCCCGTATTTGTTGAGCCTCTTTTTAATCTTTTGAGCTAACGTGTTTAAACATGAGAATGTTTTTGTAGATAATTGCGAAAGGTTATTACGTGATCAATACATTTGCGTTCTGAAGTGTATAGTAGTATGCAGAAATTGATAATGAAGTTAGTTATATATTTATCGGAATTTCTAATACTTGTAATTTATATTGGGCAATACTTTAATTTTCTACAAAAAGAACGTAAAATTGCAAATGGCTGCCTTTGTATGTAGCAAATTTTTTTTAACGTAACTTGCCAGTAAAAATAAAACTGCGTCGATTGTTGTATGTTATATAGAATAACGCTTGATTTCGCAATTTAATTACATGTTTCGTAGATTGTTCCTTGTAGAGAACGTAGACAGTCGCGAAAGAACAGCTAGCGTTTAGTGTTATTTTAAGGTTTTCTGTCGCATATTGAAAGGAGGTATAATTTTGGTCGAGGGTAACCGCAAATATGTTGGAAGTTTCCAGGTATGTTATTAACCTATTAAAATCATGTAAATTAAAATAATTTTTAGCGGGCGGCGATTCGAAAAGTTCAAGGCTGATATAATGGCGTGTTGTACCAGGACACGTACAAGCCAATGTAATCCATCGAAGGGGAGTATAAGGCACGTAAAGAACTTTTACGCATATTACGTGCATCATATTTGAAACCCAAAATGAAGCGCTAGTCTGCAGTGTTCTTGCGAATAATTAAATTAAAAAACTGTTTGGACGAAAAATAATTCATTTCTTGCCTGGTAGCAGCAAATTCATAGAGAGAATTCTCCACTTAAGAATAGTTTGCAGTGCCGTATAAGACAACTATGCCCTTCCGTACTAGCGCAGTAGAGTCGTTTTACCATGTAAAAGGTGATATTGTAGATTTTTTGTATTGGTGTTGACAAGAAACCGCCTCGAAGTGTTTTGTGGAAGTTTGATGGGAAAAAAACAAACAAACCACACACACGAAATTTTCAGGAATATTTTGTTCTTTGTATAATAACTAGGTTTCATAAAATTCTCTTCTACATGCTTGAGAAATGAGTTTTGTTCATCACAGTGTGAGAGAGCTATGGTGTTTTCAAATAGCAGTAAATTTTCCATTTATTTTTTTCTGAGGTTGCCCCAAATTACTAACAGGCTCTCTAATGGAGTGTTTTTCGGTTTGTAAGGTCATCTTAAATAAGTGGTGATTGAAGACCAATAATTTTTAACATTTAGTTTGGACTTCTCTTTGAACATTGTAGTAGGAGTGATGCTGGGTATTATGTTCTGCCAATCGACATGATTCACTTATATCCAACAAAAGCATTTCATTAGAATAAAATGTTGTTCTTCATAATATTATTATTACTGTTACTTCTAACACTTGGCGGAGCACAGAGTAGGGTGGAGGTCCGCAGACATATTGTCCTAATGTAGTAATTATTAACCTGAGATATTTGTTGAGGGAGTGACTATTTGACACAATGTAATGGAGGAGGACTCTAGCAAGGAATCACTATGACATAGACACTCCAAAGGCAGGACAGTTCT
Organism: Gryllus longicercus; assembly: GCA_038098605.1. Classification (NCBI taxonomy): domain Eukaryota; kingdom Metazoa; phylum Arthropoda; class Insecta; order Orthoptera; family Gryllidae; genus Gryllus; species Gryllus longicercus. Next base: position 186,987 of record JAZDUA010000723.1, read on the forward strand.
TCATGAAAAGCCTGGCAACTTTTCTTTACATCTGGAACAAACAGGCCAAAACACAGAAACACAGTCAAACCTTGTATTTATATTTATCCAGATTTGTATGATCATCGTCTAGAATATACTTCAGATATCAGGTATGAACTACCTTGTTGGCTAGTTTGATATTTCACCCCAATTCCTTGCTTCAATTTTCAGAGTTTTGAAAGGAGACTGGATAGAATGGTTCTGGGCTCAAACTGTAAAGTTGAACAAAATAATACTGTAATAATTGTATAAAGCTTAATTTGAAACAGGAAATATATTGGCAACAGGCAATAACTTCATTGTCGATAAATAAGTCATTTTAAACATGGATTGAAAGGTATAAAAGCAAATACATAAATGGAAAAAATTATTCTCTTTATTTGTGTTGTGCTTTCTTTGAAGTTACAACTGTTGCACCAAACACCTTCAAAAATTAATAAATTTTGTCCATTTCCATTATTTCAAGTCAAACTTTATGAAATGGAAATTACTTTCCTAAGTACTTTGAGATCATATGTCCCAAAAGTCCATGGCCTACTATTAACTAGCTCAAAACCCAGTCTGCCAAGTTTGCCAGGATGAGTAGGAAAATGTTCTGTATTGAAATAAAAATTATACATTGGAAATTTTAAAAATTAATAATATTTGTATTGTATCATCTTACATAACATTTGATTGGTTGGGTCAAACCTGACCCATCAGTGTGATTTGGTAACTTTCAATCTTGTATTCCATTAAGATGACTTGCCACTTACTTCATAAGTAAGTAATATACTCTTATCTCAACAGATACAACTTTTATTTTAATTAAATCTGCAATTCTAATTCTTTTTTATTCAAAGGAAGAATATTGTTCTATTACCTGAAATTAATTTTTGATTTTTATTGTGTAGTTGGTCAGAATATATTTTCAATGCAGTCATACACCCCAAAAATTAACTTCACAGAATTGAAAAAAAGTTTTCTGTAAGGAATTTAAATTTCATTTAATCATAACATTTTTACAAAGGTAGTTAATATCAGCAGATTTAATAAAATTACTACTTATATCTTCCGAGAAGTATACCTCTCAATATTGTAATTATACGGGGATTTATGCGACTCTGACCCTGCCAGGTATCAGCTGTTGATGATTTCATCCAAACTGGAACTTGAATGTTACACTTGATGGAATAATATAAATATAAAACTTGCAAATCTATCTGAGAAGATTAAAAGTAGTCAAATATTTTTCAACGCAATTTAATGGGCAGCCATATTCCATTTACATGGAAACATGTGAGGGTCCTGGAATGAGAACACTGAGGGGGACTTTGGCATCAAAAGAGTCGTCTTGAAACCTATTTATTAGTACTGCAATCTCTGAAACCTTTCCAGGGGCGGCGCACGCTCCTAATCAAGGGGAGGGAGGGGGGGTCACATGGATTGGAATCTTAAGGTTAAATGTACCGCCACTAGTGCAATTTGTCTTCGTCAATTCAATTACTTAACTTTCCTATCCTACGTATATTACTCCGTATGTATACGGGAAAATAAAAATGTTTTCGGACAAATTTTAAAAAGTGGTAAAATCGCGTGCGTGATGCTTCCTGAATCTATTAGGAATCACATGGCCCGGGTCACTTGGTAAGTTATACTGATATAAAATAAATATGTATTATATTTGTATAAACTAGAAGACGGGAACAAATAAATCCCGGCGTATCATTTGCAAACTACGTAAATGATAATGTGCAATGATGCAATTGGATTGCTCGTTGATGTTTTTTTGTATTTGAATCATGATTTCTCTTCCATTTTGTTTGATTTAGAAAAAGTGGATTATTAATAAAAAATTCTGTAGATATTGTAGTATGCAAAATCAGTTGGACGTGATTCTTTATATATTGGCCACAACGATAAATAAAAAATTCAAACTAGTTTTAGAAAACAAGGAAAACTTCATCTTTGAATGTGATCCTTGGATACCTTTACGCTAACAGCGACGTAATGTAGTCTAGTAATTAGTCGAATAGGGATGAGACATTGTTGGTGACAGTTTCAAAACAAGATTTTGTATTGAGACACCCTGGTATCTCCGTGGTATTATTGATTAATGTAATATGGAATAGTGACTCAGGCGAAAGTAAAATAGTAGTTACATTTACAAGGAGGACATTGGGTAGCCATATTGGACGTGAACATATTAAATACAAATATTGGGATGTAAGTAGAAGGACGTAGAAATGTTCTAGGACAACATTACTACAACAATAAATACGGGACATTGGGGATTCCTAGGACAGTACAAACATAACTGATTTGGGACGTGGACATTTGTGGAAAATAAATTATTTTGAAACCGTTATATAAACGAAATATATGGAATATAGACCGCCAATGGTGGCAGGTTTTAGTAAAGACTTAGGGGTAAAGTTATTGGTGGTTGTCACCTGGACCAATCCCGCGCACTCTTGTTCTCTCCCCCCTTCCTATGGCGGCCTCGCTAGCCATTTGACAGAAGTACTTTCTGAGGAAGGCGGAAACGTTAGCCGTAAAGACCGACACGCGGCGCATCCCGGATAAGCCAGCCCACAATATACATGTATTAGGGAGTTAGTGTTACCTCGGACGTAAAGCACTATCGATATTCTGCGCATGCGCAGATGCATTAAAGTGGTGCGCAACAAACTGCGCATGCGCAGATCAATAGTGCTTACGTTCGAGGTGGCACAAGCCCCCTATTCGCAGCCTCTTCCCCCCCTTGCTTCCCGCCTCTTGCCCTCATTTCAGGCAGTTCTCTAAAGCTTACTGGACCTCCTAACCCGCTACGCGGAGGCAAGACGCGGCGCATCAGACCTCGCTGAATACTTCATAGAATTCATAGCTGAAGAGTCCACTAAAGACAACAGAAAACGTTTATTAACTGTTTATTTAGCTGAATAAATTCTGATCTCACGGTTTTTATGGGGGTTCACTGAGCCACTGAACCTGGCCGCCCTGGCTGCCACTGCTCCTAACTCTACTCTCTTCTATATTCTTCGCAGTATGTGGCACTTCAATTCTCATAGCAGCTTCAATAGCAGTGTTCAGAATAAATGAGTATGTGATATCAGTAACCTTACAGCAAAACACCGCAAAGAAATCTTTTTATATTTTTCACTTCCTTCTTCAGTAATCAGTTCTTATACTTACCTTGATTTTCTTGTTGCTTTGTGATGGAAAGTGGTGTTATGATGATACTGATAATATTTTTTAATTTGGTTCCATACCACCTCTATAGTATTTGAATAAGGGGGAGAGACAGAACTCAATCACCAGCTTCTATTATTTCATCTTCTCCACGTCAACTAATATGATTTATGAAATAGTAAGAATATTACAAACATTATATCAAAAAATACCAAAAATAGAATTCCTTGGCTTAATTCAACAAAACATACGCTTATTTCAGTGAGAACTTGCTGTTCTTAATTATCGGTCATGTCTACGTCTTTTGGCCAATTTATCAATCTTGGTATTATGTGCAGGAATGTTTGTGTTATTTTGTACCTTGGTATAATTTGCCAATAAAATTTTTGTCATTATATGTGAACCTTTTACAACCAAAGACTTCATGTCTATTCCACACTCACACCTTACATTAATGTGTCAGAATTCTCAAATCTATTTACAGTTAATAACGCTAACTCATAATCTGAACTAATCAATGTTTAAAAAACTGGAAAGATATTAATGAAAAGTTACAAAGAAAATTCTGTTGCGGACTGTTTCTGGAAATTATTTCTAAGTAATCTTCTACCTCTTTAGGAATTCCTTCAAAATCTATTAATTTGTTTGAATTAATTAAAAAGTCACGACATCCATCACATTGATTGTCATTCAGTGCACATCTAGCAACATATCCTGCAATAAAAAATAATAGAAAATAGAGCGTGCAAGTCTTTAGTAGCCACATCTACATAATGAAATAAATTTGGTTCTATTTCTGATGCCGAATCACATTCTGGAGTTGCATATGAGCGTGTGTGGAAGGATCTTACAAAATATAACAGGGTAGTGATGATGTTTTCGAAATAAAATAATTTTATTTGTGTGAAACATGTCGAAGCAATAGTGCTTGTTGCGATGTGCTGGAATCGAACTTCAGAAGTCGAAGCAAGAACAACGTGCGCGGGGGTTGTACAATATACCTGTCACGACGGAAAAAAATAGTAAGTAATGATTGAATACAGTCTGGTATTGACCTTGGTTTCAATTAATTTGAATTGCTTACATTTTTATTGTATTTTGAATTTTGGAAATTAAATTTTCGTCTTTTGATGGAGGTGCAACGTCCAGTCTGTTGGGGCACCAGTCGCGACGGTTTTCAACTCGAAAACAATTAATTTATATATGCAAGTAATAAAAATTTACAAAAGTCTCAAATGAAGCCACATGAACAGCAGAGAACAGATGACAACTTCACTGTAGCAGCACTCTGTCACAATTTGGAATTTCTTCCATTGCGACTTTCAAGTTTCGATGTGAACGTGCACAATCTAGGGAGTATGGAGTTTTTGCACCCTCGAACGTTAAATCACTATCGATCTTCTGCTCATGCGCAGTTCAAGTGTCGCAACATTTTAGAGCATCTGTGTATGCGTAGATCAATAGTCCTGTCCGCTAAGGCGTGCACAAACTCGCTACTTTTGTGCAACTGCATACGCGCAGATCAATATTGCAGTCATTGCTGCCCGCTAAGACATGCAGAAACCCCCTTCTTTGTCGATTTCACCCGTGGGGGGGGGGGGTGCTTTTGCGCAGCGTGTCAGAGTTCAGCCAATGGGCTTCAGACACAAGTTTGTCACAAGAACAGCGGGAATTTTAAATGAAGACAGATACCAAAATTATCATATTGTTACAAGTCATTGAAACAACTGTGAAGCATTTATTTTAAATATTGCATTTTTTACACCTTAATCGTGTTAGTTTTGGTTGGATACGGTTGAAAATTGTCACTGCATGCCACTTTCAAAATGTCGCTGTGGTTCGTGACGCAAACTGGTGCTACGCAGAACGAGCAAAAATCGGTGCCCCGGAATAACTTGCTCATATCTTTCCACCATGATATCACTAATGCTTTCGATTGCTTTAACGTCGAGGATGTGAAAACTCCCTAATGTAGAATTGAATTCCGCTGCTACTGTTACTGCTTCAAAGCTACTTAAATAGTTGTTTTAAGAATATACTGTAGATATTCTTCACTAAGCCTTTACTTTCTCGCTACTCAAGGTGACCAGACGTCCCGCATTAGCCGGTCCAGTTCCTTTTCTGAGTCGACCCCGTTTTCTTCTTCTTCTTCTTCTTCTTCTTCTTCTTCTTCTTCTTCTTCTTCTTCTTCTTCTTCTTCTTCTTCTTCTTCTTCTTTCTTTAACGGGACGCCATAATATCTCGTTTTTGTGACAATGACTAATGGACATAAAGTGCTGTTAACAATTTAAAATTTATCATAATATATTCCGTGGGGTTTGCATTAATTTATAAAATAATAAGCGCGAGTAAATCATACGTTCATGTACTACGTAACAGCATTTTTGGAGTGGTTGTTCTTGGAAGGGAACAAGAGCTATCGCAAGGAATATGAGGTAAAGCGAAATGGGTGGATGCGCAATGGCTTCTGCGCATGACGTCATTATCGAGAACACTCGCCGTCGCGCCCATGCAGTAGCGAGGAGAGAATGGCAAATAACGCTACATGTTCTAATATACTGAAGAATTATTATTTATATTTATTCAGAATAAAGAACGCCAATAATATCAGACATCAGGTTTCTAGTTTTTTGAAAAGAACTTTTTAAAGTGAGTGATAATACAGCCGTAAATGTTTTCATAGCATTCAGCAAGACATTTTAAACTACTTGAATTGTCGGCTCATATGATTTAACTTTGTCTTAACCCGTTACCTTAAAAGTTCGATATAACGTTACATTTTATAGCATTCCTGGTTATTTCGGAAAAAAATAGAAAAATGCGAAAATAAGAAAAGAAAAACATATATTCCTACCGTGACTTTGTTTTGAAACAAGGAAATGAAGCCCGCCACTTTCTTCCTTTGGTTTGTGAAGTTCAGCAGATATTCTTGTTTTAACTTCAATATTTAAATTATTTATGTATGTGTGTATATATATGTATATAATATTATTTTATAAAATAAAATACCTAAATGAATTTTAAATACTTAATTAAAAGACAAGGGAAATTGATATGTTCTCACATATAACACCCTCTGAACAATGAGCGAAGTGTGAGTTCCATGACTACATCTTTCCTCCGTGGATTTTTAAAAAATTTATTTATTTATTCATTTATTTTTGTTTTAAGTGAGCATCCTATTTGAGTGTTGGCAAGTGTTTGAGAAATTATTTTTTGATTGTTCTCTTGATATCTTCTATTTTCTTCCACTCTGCCATTTTTTTCTTTTTGTCTGCTGTGACAATTGCAAGCAATTTCATTTTTGTTTTGAGAACCAAAACTTTTTTTTGTTAAAGTGTGTGTGTGAGAGAGTGTGTGTGTGTGAGTGTGAGTGTGTTTTATTTTTATATATATATATATAAAAGTAGAATAGGATTCCTCAGGATGAAAGACCAAGTGCATCTACGAGAAAGTAAACAAATCTTGTTTACCGCGCCTTCGAGTTGTCTCCAGGCTTGCTGGTGTGTTATATAAATAGTGTGTGTGGGGGGGGGGGGGGTGCTCGTGTGTCTCTCGCTCTCTCTCTCTCTCGCTCTCCAACTTTTCGCGATTACTGCCAGGAGAAAAAAATAGCAAAATAATGAGGAAATCACGAAGAAAGGCATCAGAAGGTAAAAAAGGTAAAATGAAAATCTTCTAATAAAGAGGGAAAAGGCAAAATGGAAAGAAAAAAGGCAACAGAATCTAAAATAGGCTTATTTGAGCTTATTTTCACAGAAAACTATGGAGTTTTTGAGAAAGTTCATAAGACATAATTTAAAGAATGTTTAGTTGTAAATGCAATAATGTAAACAAATCGCCACTAGTGTAAATTTTAACGTGATAGAATAGTAAAAACAATGTAATTTGTAATTGATAAAAAAGAAGAAAAAAGAATAGAGCAATATGGGATTATGTTATCTTATAGTGTACATTTAATGCTATCTCTACCGAAGGTTTAAAGAAAAAAATGGAGCCGTTTGTGTTGTAAGTTAAATTTGTTTACTAAACTTTTACGGCAGAAAAACTCTATAGGGACTGGTAACGAAAATATGGATAAATCCAGTTGCTAAATTTAGAAGAAAAATCCTCTCACGGTGTAGCCAGAATCCGTTTTGTAGGTCTTCAAATCCGAGAAATCGATTGACGGAAAAATGTATGCCCAGCTGGCTGGCTGTCCGCCCGCCCGTCCGTCAACAAAACTTCTGTCCAAAGGTAGATGCTAAACCGTTCAGATGATCTGGCTGATATTCAGGCCCCTTGAATTTGAAACATGTTTTAATTTTGTGGAGTAGTTTACATAAAGCCCCTGGAAAATTTTCAAAAAAATGACACCATCTATTTTCATTAAAGTTTGTTGTTGGATAGTCTGGAGGACGTTTAAGAGAATAGCATAGGTTTGAGTGTGCAGACTGTCAATGGGGCAGGTTTGACTGTGCAGACTGTGTTGGTTAAAAACCAACATTTCGGAAATTGTGAACTTCAAAATTTCGCCGTCTTTCTACAACTACAATTATGAAGATTCACTTTTTTCCCCTTAATAAAATGTATTCCTCAAAAACAGATTTTTAAGTAAGGTCATGTGAGTATTTTTGGAGTAATTGGGTGTCAAAATTAGTCGCCCCCTCTGAAAATCCTGCGCTTCGGGATCATAATTTTAGGTGTTTTGAAGCTGTTATATGCTACATAAGTTAGAATATGTTTATTATTTCATATTTCTTTTTGAATAACATAATAGCTTTTCTTATACGTTTACAAATTAATCTTTTAGGTATTATTAATTATGAAATAAAGATTGCTAGATTTCCGTTGCATTTTTCCAATTTATGCAGTTGGATGCTATGTTAAATTAGAATTGGTATATTATTTCATGTTTCATTTTTAATTACATCCTTTAATTGTGTTAAATGTGAAAACTAATAGATGATTGTTCATTGTTGGTTGTTGTTACCCATTGTTGTAACTCCACACACAATAGAAGGCAATGATAACAGCTGCTTTTTGTATGCGGTAATGAAAACTTTCGCTTTTATAAATGTGTAGAATATTATAATACCATAGTATTAAATAATTACTACTATATATTTTAGAACTATTTGCAATTGTTTGCCAATGACATCAGTATCTAATTATTCATTAACTTAATTATTTTACTTCTTGCAATATTCTTATTTTTGGTGCCAAATGTTCTAAGATTTCAAATGAGTTTTACAAAAATTAATTTGGAGAGAAATTGAGGTATAAATAGTATTACTTAACCATTGCTAATAGCAAGAAAGTATGTGCTCCACTACATATGTTAACATGGACAGAAATTGCGGTATAATATTTTTTCTGTACGACCATTTAATAATATACGTATTCCTGCGGTGTATTTAAATGCTGAATGACATCAATTATACACACCCCATGAAGTTCTGAATCCACATCCTGTCTACCAATCACATTCCTAGACTTTCTCTCTACCTCCCTCCCTCCCTCCCTCTCTCTCTCTCTCTCTCTCTCTCTCTCTCTCTCTCTCTCTCTCTCTCTCTCTCTCTCTCTCTCTCTCTCTCTCTCTTTCTCTCTCTCTTTTTCTCTCTTTGTACTTCAGTTGTTTAAATCCATTTACTAAGAGCTGAACAGGAGGGACATCAAAATCATTCTCTTTGCAAATATATGTGTGTGCGTGGGTGTAAATAAAATGTGATCTAGAATGTCTGAACACCAATGTTATAGATTGCAGTTCCATCACTGATAGTCCCACTGCCTTTTATTCTACTGTGAGATTTGTTTGTTCCTTAACACTAGTATTTTTGGTTCTAGGGCTCAACATAATCTGCAATTTGGAAAGCCGAGAATGGGTGGCAATTTCAACAATGAAAATAGAAGATTTGGAATGGGTGATAACAGAAATGGCGGTTTCAGGGCAGGTCCAAGAACAAATGGAACCAATGACTTTATTAAAAATGGTAAAAAGCCAAGTGTGGTGGCTGTATTGAATAAGCCACAATGGGATTTGACATCATTGTCCCCATTCTCAAAGAATTTCTATGTTCCTCATTCTAATATTATGTCCAGGTAAGTTTTAGGTGAAACAAACATTTTCTTTCAGAAGCGAACATAGTGAACATTAAAAATACTATTTTCAGATCACGTCAGGAAGTGGATGATTATCGTCGGAATCAACAGATAACTGTTAAAGGTGCTAACATGCCTAATCCAATTCAGTTTTTTGAAGAAGCAAATTTTCCTGATTATATTTCAAATGAAATAAGGTATATTATTTATACGGTTCTGTTGCTGAATATTATTAATGTGACATGTATAATTTACACGTGTTTTGCATTTTCTTTTGTTTTTTAATTATAATTTGAGTTCTCACAGAGAATGCTTCGTTTAAATACTTTTTCACACAGAGATAATTTTTCAGGCGCTGTGGTTTTGCTAATCCAACGTCAATTCAGGCTCAAGGTTGGCCAATTGCTCTGAGTGGAAGAGACATGGTTGGTATTGCACAGACAGGATCAGGAAAAACTCTGGCTGTAAGTGGATAAGAAACCAATTGCTTCTTTAAAAATGTCTTAAAAGGATTCTGCAACAATTTTTTAAACTTTTTCCCCCCCTGTAGTATATTCTACCTGCCACAATACACATCAACCATCAAGAACGCTTAAGGCGAGGGGAGGGACCCATTGCTCTTATTTTGGTTCCAACTAGAGAACTTGCTCAGCAGATTCAAACAGTTGTCAGAGATTTTGGATCATCATCTTACCTTCGCCATACTTGTTTATTTGGCGGTGCTCCTAAGGGGCCCCAAGCTCGAGATCTGGAAAGAGGGGTTGAGATTGTCATAGCAACTCCTGGAAGATTGATTGACTTTCTGGAGAGAGGAACAACAAATTTACGGCGCTGTACTTACTTAGTTTTGGATGAAGCTGATCGCATGCTGGACATGGGATTTGAGCCACAAATCCGCAAAATTATTGAACAAATTAGAGTAAGTTTCACATCGTGTTAATTTGTTGTAATGGATTGGTTTTGTACTAATATCACTTTATTTTCATCTTTAATTGCTTGCAGCCTGATCGCCAAACTCTTATGTGGTCTGCCACCTGGCCCAAAGAAGTAAGAAACTTGGCCGAAGAATTTCTGAGCGACTACATCCAAGTAAACATTGGTTCTTTACAATTGTCAGCTAATCATAACATTCTTCAAATTGTTGATGTTTGTCAAGAACATGAAAAAGAGGGAAAGTGAGTAAAATCATTATTAAAGTTTCCATTTCCATAACCTTCTCAAACTCTTGAATTTTTTAATTTGGTTTGTCTCATTTTTCTGAAAGATAATATCTCAGCATCAAGGAAATGCCGAACAAAATTATTATTATTTATCGAGCCATTTTTTAAAGCTGTGTCCTCCTCGAGGGACTATGGGATTTATTGATAACTGGCAATAAAATTGCATACTTACTCACACAAATAAATTTAAATAAAAGTCAGAAATAAAAATTAAGTTTTATTTTAACAATTTTTAATAAAACAAATAATATTGCATTATTACATGCGAATAAAAACATATTAATGTATTACAGTATACAATTTGATCTACTTTCCTTTGCTATTGAAAAAAAGGGCATATTACAATTCATAATACAGTTTCAACCAATTTCTTGAGTCCTGCAGACATAAGAAATCATCACATATTGAGCATATATCTTGGGCATCATTGGAATTGCATTCAGGAAAATGGCTTCTGTAAATAAATAAAGTAAATAAAAATGAAAATAATTTGCAGAGACTAATTCATAACTTAATATATTTGAAGAAACTTCAAGAATTTGTTTTGTTTTGCAATTCAGAAATATCATTTCAGTATTAGATCACTGAAGTGATATTCTATTACATTGAAACAGTATGTGGTGTGTTGTGTGTCACAGGGGACATTGGAATATAAGGGAAGAAAAGGTTGAAAAGTTGTGAAATTGGATCATTCCATGTCAGATGGCTCAAATGTAAGAAAAATTTGACCTTGGTGTCAAAGATTTTAAAACTTTTATCTGCAGAGTATAGGCAACAATATGATACACCTGTTTTTCCTTTTTTATCAATATATTATTTTTTGAGATAATATTAATTTTAAACATTTTTGAAAAAATTGTTGCATTGCTAAAGTTAATTATTTTTAACTTCTGTTGTAATTGTGACAGAAATTTAATATGTTGCAACATTAAAGAACAAAAGATAAATATTTTTTTTATAATATTTTTTTTTTTTTTTTTTTTTTTTTTTTTTAATTTCTTCCAAAACTCGACAGTTTAATAATTTTGAAAAATACCATTGAAATTTTTAAAATGTTCTACATAGGTTTGGTAAGTTAAAATGGGGCATCGAGATGATTCTGAGAAATTATTTAAAACAGAAACGCTTCTTGCTGTTTTGCTGCAGCATCTGCTAGAGCTCTCAAGCACGTGCCAATCAGCATATGATTACTTTCAATATTCTTTCACAGAGCAATAATGAGAAGTATCTCCTCACATCTTACTACATACCATATACATACGAATGTCCTTCACAGCTGATTAAATTAAAATTAAAGTGTCAAACAGATTCAATTTAGTATACAAATACAAGTATGTGATACAGTTAATTACAATGATATTTCTTTTTGTTATTTCCACCTTTTTTAGTCTGTCATAATCAATCACGATTAAGTGAAGTGTTGGAGTCCATATTTTTTTAACAGACTTTCTTATAATGTAAATTTATTCTATATTCATGCCCGTAACAGTTTCGAGGATTTTTGTCCCCATCATTGGGCTGTAAAATTGAATTTTGAAATTTTATAGCGCAAATTAAAAATTATTAACAATACAAAATTAAAATTGAAAAATTATGACAGGAAAATCTTACTAGACACATGAGTGCTCACAAAACAAATTATTTTTATATTGACATTCTGAAGCTAACGATCACAGGCAGACAAAATCAATTTCATGTGTTGGTGAGAGCGGTTGAAATAATGAGTTTGAGAGCCAGGGGAAGTTAAGACAAGAAAAGGGGAAGGGGAAGTTTTTGAAAGCACATGTAAGAAGGGAGAACTATTTTTTCAATGTTTGTCATCTATAAAGCAAAGCATCATAATTTTTCGTAAAATGATTGTTCTCAACAGCAGTATTAATAGAATTATTTATTTTAATCTGTAATGTTTCAAAAACTAATTGTGGATACCTCCGGGTCTCAATATCAAAAATTCTCAGATTTTAAAAATTGAAAAAATTGTTTAAGTTTATCCGATGATGGGATACAGAATTTTGTCTGTGTAATCTCTCTGGTGTTTCCATCATGGTCTTTCATTGACAATTGAAACTAGTTGAATATAGACATCTAGTTCTCCACGAGGCTGAGGACTTCTGATGCAAGTGTTTCATCAATCAAATATCTGTCTAATTACAATACAATTTTTACTTTGTCATATATGTACATATATACGGAGTAATATACATACGTATACTAGAGAAAGTTAAGTAATGCTGCAGAAAATCAATTCTCACATTTTAACAGGAATACACATTTTGGGGTCTTCTGGGACTGAAAAAGTATTTGTTAGTCGATTGGGCCTGAGTCGAAGCTCTGCTATTTTGAAAAACATTAATTAATTTTTGGGGGTACATCAAGGTCTCAAGATATTTTCAAAATTTCCTCAAAAATGGCTCCAATTTTTTTCTTTAAATTTCTGGTAAGAATAGAGTGAAATATACTTTTAAAGGTGGCATAGTTCTTTTTTTCACTGATAATTGTGAATTTTTGAAAAATGCAAAAAAAATTGTTGCAAAAACATTTGCATCTGTACATCCAAAATCCTAGACCCGGCCAAAAATTAGGAATTTAACTAGTAAGAGAAAGTCTGTGCAATTTGAAGCACCACTAATTTATGTTGTAAATGGTTTGCTTTAAAACTCTGAATCTTGGATCTACAAAATAAAAATAAAAAATTAGAAAAATGTCTGATGGAATAACATTGACTGAATTGCATATAAAATTTAATACTGATTCAATAGGAAATCCATTTTCCCAGAAAATAGCTATTTGCCCCAACACATTGAAGAGGCTGTAAAATTTAAGTAGAGACTTGAAATAATTAACCAGGTGGTCCTGGCTGGGTTTACCATTCATAAATGATCTACAAATGATAAGTTTGTGTATTTTATTTGTAGTCTTAAATCTTTTGCCAGAACTAATATAATAATAATAATAATAATAATAATAATAATAATAATAATCACTTAAACCTTTTCTTTTGTCTTTGAAAAATATTTTTTTAATGAAGTGATTATGCAATTAGTTCTGGGGGGGGGAATCCATTAGTACCATAAATAGTTTCTTGCAGCAGCCTTTGGAGTTTATCTTACTAAACATTATCACATCATTATAGATATATTATTAAGGTTCCATAATAATTAGTTTAAGAGTTTTGTAAATGTATGTGGAAACGAAATTTTGCCCAAATTTCAAATATTGATATATTAACATTGTTTGTAAATTATTGATCATTAATTACATTATCATTATTATCACAATTTCAGGTTGAGCCTTTTACTGCAAGATATAACTGGTGAAGGAGATAGCAAAACCATTGTTTTTGTTGGCACAAAACGTAAAGCAGAATCTATTGCTAAAATAATTCGTAGTTGTGGGTGAGTATTTATACTGAAAGGTAATTAGTACTTCTGTTCAGTGAGTTATGTATTTATGAAATGTTATTTCAGATTTGGAGCAGTGTGCATGCATGGAGACAAGTCACAACAAGAGAGAGATTATGTTCTTAGAGGTAAAGATGAATAATTATTAGTAATTTCCCTTTCTGAATCTCTCTCCCACTCCCTTCCTCCATTTTTTCTTTTTCATCCTTGTTTAAATAATATATATAATGTAACTGTACACTATGATCATATCAAATGTACATGATTGCAGAATTCAGGAATGGAAAGTCACCGATATTAGTGGCAACGGATGTGGCTGCTCGAGGCTTAGGCAAGTCCATGTTCCCTCCTTAGTAAAAAGTAGCATTAGGAGGTGACGTGAGTACAACAAAAGTTTGGGCTAGTGTTGGTAAGCAATAAAACAAGCGCTGTGATAGTAGCTCATAACTCCAGACTGGTTGATGGCTGCCTTCTTAACCAGTTAACTGGGTATTTACACTGTTTTAAAGAGCTTAAAAATAAGTATAAATCGGAACTTAGAAGATTCTGTCAAAACATGCATGTGCATTACACAGTACACACACACAACAGGGAGTATCCTAAACACAATCTAAAGGTAACTTCGGGATTAAATGTATTTGGAACATTGTTGGAAATTAGTCATAAACATGTGGTTTTGATGCAAAGAAATAATGTACAATGAAACTTTCACCATATATCCAGTAAACCAGTTAAGGGAAGTCTTGCTTTATCAGTAACACTGTTCATTTCATATTCATGAAGTTACTAGTGCTGATATAATGGCAAGAATTGTGAATTTGAATATTGTGCACAATTGAACTTCCTTACATTTTTATCATACACTATCAAATTATTTTGTATGCTATTTTTCCTTGATGCATCTTGTAAGAAGTTCAGTTGTGACATGTTAACAGAAAACTGGAAATTATGAAGAAAATTATGAAGTGTCCATTTCAATTTTGACCCAGGAAATTTTGAAAGTTTATTTTGACCCAGAAAGTCTTTAAAAATATTGAATTCTGCTAATACTTCATTACTTCTGAGATTCCAGTCTTCTTGAGCTATTGCTTCATTTAAATGATGCAATTTTAAATGTATATCCATTTGATCAGTCTGGTTTTGTCTTCTAGGCACATGCAAGATGGTTGATTTGTTGTACATATATTTTTTGTAGTATCTTATATCATCTAGCAGTGCCTCTGCGTGCTTTGCAAGCCCATGTAAAGTGAGAGAGAGTGAGCAAGCGTGTGAGCGAGAGGAGGAATCCTTAAGTCTGGCAAGATTTATTGCACCTTCCAGTTGGAGAACTGACTGACAATGGTGGCAGAGAAAATGCCACGTATGAGAAGGGATTAAAATCCATTCAAATTCCTATGAAATACATTGGTTTTGACGCCAGCAAGGGAATTCTTCAGTGTGTCTCTTATATCCTAGTCAATGAAGCTACTATCGCAAAACCAACATGAGAACGCATACTTGTCTATGCACTGTATGTATCCCAACTGAAATATCCTCCAGGAGCTAGTAGCCTATTTCCTCTTTTAAAAATATGTGGTTTGGCTTTGATGACCTACAAAGTTGAAAATAGTAGAGTTAAATATTAATAGCCCTGGAGGTTTATTTATTTGTCAAGCTCACAGTTATTTTATTAGTGATAACATACCCAACTAATGGTAGGGTTAGTTACATAGGATGAAGATTCAAGATCAGGTTTGTATTGGTGAGAGCACATGAAGTAGGTTTTGCCTTTGAAATGCTACAGAACTTGTGTGTGTTTGTTTTGATTATGTTTTGTGTGTGTAGATGTGGAAGGTATCAAGTTTGTGATCAACTTTGACTATCCTAACTCTTCTGAAGATTATATACATCGCATTGGTCGTACTGGGCGAAACCAAGAGCGAGGTACTTCATATGCATTTTTCACACCTGGGAACAGTCGTCAAGCTAGGGATTTGGTATCAGTTCTGAGAGAAGCAAATCAATCTATTAATCCCAAATTGGAGGAAATGGCACGTCGTGGTGGCAATCGAGGTGAATATAATGTCATTTAATTTAAGAGTATTTCAAAATTATTGGTTTCTTGTTATTAAGATTACAAATTATTCTTATTTCTATTACTACCATCCTCATCTTTCATTTCAGGTGCTTATTTTGCTGCTAGCGCTGGAGGAAAGTGGACGAATGGTCCGTTCAATAGGAGACCACCTACCGCTAAAACCTTTGGTGGTACTAACAATTGGGGAGAGGCTAAGAGATGGACTGGAGCACCTACTACTCACCAAGTTGGCATGACCAGAAACAGACCCTCTCGATTTTCAAATGGTGATAATTTCCAGAACAATCCAATGCAAATTAATACTCAACAAAATGGAAATGGAAATTACCATTTCAATCAGACACAGAATGGCAGCCCTCTATTTAGTACACCACCACCTGCAATTACAGGAAACTCTCCCAATATGACACATTTTCTGCAACAACCGCCTCCACCTCCACCTCAGAGAACAGTAACAGCTCCTCCTCCTCCGCCTCCCAATAGTAATTCTAATGGTGTGACTAAGACACCGCTGTTAACCCTCAAGGATACTTGTTCTATTCAGGGTTTAGCCATGATGTCAGGACGATCTTTCAATCAACCTGCCTTTCTAAATGGCACCACTCATGCACCTGTGCAGGCAGTGCAACTGTAAAATGTGGAATGAAATTTATTTGTCATGTGATCTTTTCTCATGTCAGTATTTTTACTTAAATTGCATTTTGAAATAGGGTAATTCAAATATGTTGTTGTAAATAATATTTCAAAAGATAAATCAATATTTTTTTTTTGTTTATTATTCTTGATGTATGAATTAAATTAAGTTGTGTCTAATAAAGGTAAAGCTATATTCTCCCCATTTGCTGACTTTGTTTGTACCACAAATGCTTCATACATTCCTTAGACAAGGTATCGGTTATGTTCTAATTGTCTGTTGGCTGTAGAGTGAAACAATCTGCATTTCATTTGCCTTTACATTACTGTGCTGTAATAAGAAATATCTATTAAATATAACATTTCTGTTTCATGTGGTTGGTGCATATTTTAATGCTGTAATAATACCTCTACCTCCTGTGAGGCCTGTTACATATAGGTTCACACAAATAGGCACACAAGCGCTTTTGGTAATGTGCGCTGAAAGATAGGAAACATGTTTTACTAGACATTTATTGTTGCTTGAGCTGTGTGCCAGTGTTTTTGTTCATGTGGCAATATTGCATGTTATGGCCATTGGATCACATGAAAGATTGTGTTCATACATGCATTAAATTTTGAAATAGTTTCCAATTTAAGAGTTATCAATGTATGCAATGTGCCAAATAAATTACATTTGTAAATGGTAAAAATTAAGAGTTTTAATCCAATTCGGAGCTAATGTGATAAAATTCAGTGCATTTGAAATTCAACTGAAATAGATTGAAATAAACTAAGCAACATCAATAAAAAAACGTCAAAAGGCATGAAATAATTCAAAACAAACAAGTGTAAAATAATAGAAACACGTAATAGTACAAGACACTCAATGCTATGGCATACGATTCTCCTGAACTCATTTTCACTTTCTTGTCATTAAGAAGAGAAAGGTATAATCGGGCGCCGGAGAAGGGCAAATTTTCTCAGAAAAATGATATTGCCGGACCCTGATAACAAAAATGTGGATAAATCCAGTTAAATGGTTAAAAAAAAAAAAACATACCTGGTGTAGCCAGAATCCATGATACGAGGGTCCTTCATGACCAAAAATCGATTGACTACAAAACTTCTGTCACTGTGATCAACGGTAACAGCTAAACCGTTCAGTCGATTGTCTCCAAAATTGATATTCCCTAATCGATCTGATGTTGCGGCTCCTTTAATTTAAAACCGATATTTTCATTTGGGGAGGTACTGTACAAGAACACTTCTCAGGGTGAGATCGGAATACGGCGTCAGAATCTGAACAAGTGGTACGATTGTCAATCGGTTAACTATATTAGATTTGTATTTAATACAGAACTTACGCTACGAAGTCTCTGAAAAAAATTAAAAAATGAGTTTTGGAAAAGTTCTGGGAAGAAATTTAAAAAAATGTGGGCTTACAGCGCGATGGCGAAGTGTATCCTGAATGCAACGCCGTTTAAATCAGCTGAATAGGTGTTTCGTGAAGTGAAATTTGACAAAATACAACGCCCTCCTCCCTCGGCGGACCGCCGCCACGCCGCGCGAGGGCGCGCCAGCTCCTAGGGCCTGGGAGCGAGGCAGGAAAGCATGTTCTTGCGGCCCGACTGGGATTCGTCAGATAACGTTTTCGCTATTTTCCGCATCACAACATTAGTTGTCTACGTACGTATATACTGAGTAATACATGTAGTATAGAGAAAGTTACGTAATGTTACGGAAAATCAATTTCGAGGTTTCAACGACATACGTGCTTTGGGGCCCCCTGTCCCAAATGTATCTTGAATCCAACGCCTTATAAATCGGCTGAATAGGTGCTTCGTGAAGTGAAATTTGGCAAAATACAATGCCTCCTTCCCTCATGGCGGACCGCCGCCACCACCACGGCTGCGCGCATGGGGCCGCCACGCCTCGCGTGGGCTGCCCCAGCCTAATAAGTGCAGCGCCAAGCGGAGTTAGTGGCGTGAGTGTGAACTTGATCAGCCCTACTAATAAAAGCGTGGTGTAACATGGGTATACCACGCTTATTCTGGGACTAGTTAGTTCTAGCTTAAGAATGGTGTAAGAACGGAATAACTTTTTACTAATAATGGCGCCTAAACCGTGGAATAACTAAAACTTCTCTAAACCGAAAATAATGCTTGGCAACGTTGCTTCTTGTAGCATCTTTGGTGATTTTGCATATTCTCTGCTAGGAAGAAGTGAGCGACGACATCCGCCATTTGACTACGAATTACCGAGTGTTAGCGAAAAGAAGTTTGTGGTGTGCGACGCGTGTCTTCCTACATTTAATATTTACGAGTTATTGATTGGTTATTGTTTTTAGGAGGGTTTGAATAGTTTTTTATTAGTATATATTAAATTGCATTTTGTGTATAATTAAGCAATGGCTGAAAAGCGCGCGAGGAGTGTGAACTGGGATAGTGAAGAAAAGGTAAGAAAGATTTTGTTTTGATAAATATTTAGCATTGTTTTTTGCAAGTGTGATGTTTGAATGTGTTAACTTTTCCTGTTTTCTTTTTCTTTCCAGCAACTGCTGAGAGAAATAATGAAGGAACATTTAAATGTATTGAATGTGAAAAACAATGATACATTTATTAATAAAAGAAAAGCCCAAGCTTGGCAAGAAATTACAAAAAAATTTAATGATGTAAACTTTCGGAGTAGGGAATTGAAACAAATTTATAACCAATGGAAAGTAATGAAAACAAAGTCAAAGAAAGAAATGGGGGAATACAAGAAACATTGTCGATTGACTGGCGGGGGACCAAAGCCAACAAGTCCTTCACACGAGACTCTGGAAATGGTGAGTCTGGATCCCACAGGATTTTTATATCCAGAGAATCCATACGACTCTGACAATTTTGTGGTATCTTACGAACCACAAATAGAAATCGAGGATACTGTGTTGCGTCCAGCAATAAATATTTTTGCATTGGAAAGGAGCGATGCTGCAATTGCCTCCACTTCAGGCAATTCTCTTGCTGCTGCCGCTGGTGTTGTGAGCGAGTTTTGTAGTGATGCAGAACTACTCACCGCTACTACTATGCCCCCCTGCAACTGCTAGTTTCACTGCTTCCAGTGATGCGGGAGCTGCTGCTGCTGCTACTACTACTACTACAACTACTGCTGCTGCTGCTGTTACTACTACTACTGCTTCTGCTGTTACTACTACTACTACTACTACTACTACAACTACAACAACTCCCACACCTGTTGCTGGAGCTGCTACTCCGTCAAGATTAAGAAGAGATCGAAAGATGGGGGAATTTGATTTCAAGAAAAGAAGTTTTGAATCAATGGAACGATACAGAGCTAAAGAAAATGAGAGATTGGAAAAAGAACATTTGTTAAGAGTGCAGTGGGCAAAAGAGCAGCATGATAAGTTAATGAGCATTTTGAGTCTGCAAGAAGAAATTTTGTATAAGCAATTGCAGAAGTAAATTGTAATAAAATTATTTTTTCACAAATGTATTATCTTTTCTTTCATTTCAGCCTAGTGAACCAAATATTAAGTGAATTATATGTAAATTGAAATTCTTGTAGGAAGTTGGAGTATTTAAATGAGTCGCTTTCAAAAGCCTAGATTCCATCTTAAGTAAAATTTGCAATAGAAAGAAAACAAAATATATTTAGGTTATGCTGAAGTAATGTTTGTTTTTCGTTTCGCAATGAACATAGTACGAATTTGGGGAATAGTTTTCAAATATTGATTTCACTTTTCTTTTTTTTTTTGAAGTGAAACAAATTGAAACTAGATTTTTCTATAGAAAAGTTGTAAACCTGTATATAAAATTTTAAATTAGCTTTTTATACCATTGTGTTGGAAGTAGAGTTAATAAATAGTTAAATAATTGAATAGTTCTTTTGGGCTTCATAAAATTTGGTTTAGGCACTATAACAAATTCATCTTTCTGATAAGTACTGATTAATCATAATGTTAAGCAAAGACTTAATAGCATATTACAAAGTTGCGAATATTTCTGTGGTATTTCTTTTTGGGGGGATGCACAGCTGGCCAAAATCTTTATAGTAGATTTTAACATAAATTCCAAACTTGTGATCATAATTATTGTTATATTGCCTTCTGAGAATGAGTTAGCTGTAGGACTTTAAAAAGGTAAGATTTTTGATAGTGTGGTCTATTAATTTTTAGAATGGATTTCTCATGTCAGCACGTAGTCTTCGATGAAAAGAGGCATTTTCGAAGGTAATATAGGAGGGGATAACATAAGTAAATTAAATTAAAATGAATGTAGAACAATTTTTCACTGCGCTGAGCAGGTTCCCTTTTACCACTTTAAATCAAAATTGACTCGTATAAAAGTGAAATATTTTATATGAAATTGATAGGAAAATATGAGTCTGCAAATAAAATTCTGAACAATTTTTTGTATTTGTATTTAAAACCTTTCTACTATACCTTCTTTAATATTTTTTCCCCTCAGAGGTTGAAAAGAGGTATGCTCTATAGAATGCCAACAAAAAGTTCAAATTCATATTATTTCTGCAAATGCTTATTAATCCCCATTAGGAAGAATTACATGAAATATGGAAGTATTTTAAAATGGGAAATTTTCTTAGTTCAGTCAAATATATTTTTTGGGATATATATGAATATTGGAACAAGTATTGTTTTGCTACCACACAGCAATTAGAAACAAAACTATTATCAGACATATTTCAGGTAAAACTTTTATTTCCATTCACATCACTTTTACACTTAAATTAATAAGCAGATATCCTTCACTAAAAATTTTCCTCTATAAAAGCTGCCCGAACTGCTGCTCCTCGACCTACAGCTTGAATTGGTTGCAATTCCTGTTCTTCAACCACTTCTTCAACAGGAAATTCCTCTTCATTAAAAATGATTGCTATGTTGTGCAATATTGCGAGTGCCACAATATATAGCTTTATATTTTCAAGGGAGTTTCTGAAGCCTGTTTGGAGACAACGAAATCGGCTTTTCAGCACACCAAAACATCTCTCCACAGAGTTCCTTGTGCGCACATGCATTGCATTGTAGCGCACCTCCTTTCTTGACCTGGGCCTCAACACTGGGGTGAATAAATAAGGTGTGCACGCATACCCAGAATCTCCCAAAAGCCTCCCATGAAATTGTCCACCTTCAAATTTCAATTTCAACGCAGATTCATTAAATATTCGGGAATCATGTGCACTCCCATACCATCTTGCCACAATGTCCATTATCTTCAATGAAGCATCACACACAACTTGTACATTTAATGATGGGAAATTTTTCCTATTAATATAATAGTGCCCTTCATTGCCTGGTACATGTGGGATGCGGATGTGAGTGCAATCAATGCACCCGACCACACTTCTGAACCCACAAATATCCGAAAACATGTTCATTTTCTGCAGCTCTTCGTCTAAATTTGCAGGCATTCGTATATACATCTGCCTCTTTTGGACAATAGACAGTGCCACTCTACGGCACACATTGGTAATAGATTGTTGACTTATCCCATGCAAGTCAGCAGAATCATCTTGAACTTCATTTCTTCCCCAGCAGCGAAGAGCAGTTAAAATTTGAAGATCAGGAGAAAGTTTCCCTCCCCTTCCGTCAGATTTTAACTGTGCCCCGAACAAGTCTATTAATTTTATTGCTCCTTTTTTAGAAAATCTGTATTTCCTGCGGAATTCTGCATCAGAATACATCTCCAATGGACTCACACGTGCCCGGTAACTCTTCTTCTTCCTCCTCGGTTGTTCACAATCGAAGATTTCGTCCATAAACACAACTTCTTCCACACTTTCTATATCTCGAATAGACATCGTTTACAAGAAAGTCAGAAAATAAAATCACAGTTCCAATCGAAGCAGCCAAGTCAATAAATATCCCGGAGAAAGTACCAAAAACGGAAGCAAAGGTCGAAATATATGAAAAGACTGAAAAGAAACCACGAAACACACGCACGAACAGCTGGCCACAAACTGGAAACAAATGACTATTGCGAAGCGCTTGTTTTAGTCGCGATTTTTCCTTATTCCACACTTAAACTACGTGTCTCCGAGGTTTAGCGGTTGCCATGGAAACTACACCTCACTTATTACGCGCTCGAGTTAGTCCATGTTTATTGGTAGGAGTTTTCGCTATTCTCCTGCTATTCAGGGCTTAAGCACAGAATAAATGTTACACCACGTTTATTGGTATGGCTGGATGTGATGAAAGCGCCCCAAGAAAACTCAGAAGCGACGTCATGTGGTACCCAATGGTCCTTACGGAACGAGGTCTGAGAAGGTGTTTCGAGAACGTGAACAGCAACGTAGCCACATTGGTTCGGCAATGTAATACTGGTATGGGACTTATAACAAGTGGCACAGCCCTTCCCGTATTAGTTTTGTATTTCCTTTGGTCTCGGCTACATATTCGAACTTGCCTCTTACGAGATGCCATCTATCGCCGCCCAAAGTAATTAAGTAAATTTTTTTGAAAATTTCTTAATTTTTCGGTTACCAAATAGTAGAACATAAATACTATTTTAAGAATATTAAATTACAGTAAAACCTCGTCCAAGATGGCAATTTTCTTTGAAAATGTTTGAGCCGTTTTTATGAAAATGGCGCATAAACCTACTGTAAATTGGAAATTTGAAGCTCATTTCCACAGACACTTTTTGAGTTTTAGAAAAACTTAATTTAAAGCACTTTCACTCACAAATACCAAAATACAATTTTTTATTTTTTTCTTTAAATTTCTTGTACGAATAGAATAATATACACTTATAAAGGTGGCATATGTAACATTTTCACTGATTACTCTAAATTTCCGATAATTGCAAGAGTGATTTTTTTCGGCGAGTTCCTACAACAACAAAATTGAAGAAAGAGATTTTTCCTTCAAATTAAATTTGTTTCCCATAATTAGTTCTTTCATTAACGTCACGTACATTTCTTTCAAAATTTTAGTCGTTTTCGAGCAATATTGTTCGCAATATGTGCAATTTAAAAAAACATTAAAAAATCAAGATTTCCTAAAAAACGTATATATTTTTCTTTAAACTTTTGGTACGTATAGTGCTATATGTACTCTATGAGGTGACATAAACGCAATATTGCTCTATTCTTTTGTTTTTCAAAAATGGACAAAAGTTATTGTTTGACTTGTATGTCACGTCGTTAATATTTACATTTGGGGCAATTTGTTTACAAAATTGTAATTAAGAATACATGTGCTTTAAATGATGTCAAATAAAGTTTTTCGAAATCTCAACATTTTCTATGAAATCTCGTTCAAATTTCCGCATTTTTAGAAACGCTCAAACGCCATTATCTCAGAGACGGCACCATTTTTTTTTCAAACTTTTGGGACGGATAGTGCTAATTGCACTCTTTAATATGATGTAAAGATCATTTTGGGGATTTTTTTAAAATTACAAGAATGTATTTTTTAATATCTGTCACGCCGTTAATATGGATATTTCCAGGAATTTTAAAACTCTATTCCGTTTGTTAGTTAAAGTGATTCAAATGACTTTAAATGAAGTTTTTCGAAAACTCATATTTCCGGGGGGGAAATTTCAAATTTACAGTAGCGCTTAAACTCCATTTGCTTAAAAATTGCTCCAAATTTCTTGATCAAAATTGCTACTTATGACGAGGTTTTACTGTTCTTGAAAATTCTTAAAATAATATTTCCGTTCTACAATTAGCTAACCGAAAAATTAATAGTCTCAGGAGAACATCAATATTTTGTGTTCGTCTGACTCGCTGCAACGTAATTTTATGATTTTTTATTTTTATTGAATGTACACACGTTCAGTCAATTTTTGATGATATTCAATGATTATTATTTATGACTTTGGTGATTTTTTTTATGTTAGGTTTGTTGATTCAAAACGTACATTTGATGAGCTCTTTGTGTAAAGGTGGCCATTCTGGATGGACGTCTCTTGGTGTTTCTCGGAAGTCAGTGTGCCTGCAGCTGGCCGGCCAGCAGCTTGCGAGCGTTCTTGTGAACACGAATTTGTGTCGAAGCTCTTTTCATTATTGCCATATATACCAAGGTAGTTAAATTTTAGAAATAAAATAATATTATTTGTGTGAAACGTGTCGAAGCAATAGTTCTTGTTGCATTGTGTTGGAGTAGAACTTCAGTACTCTGTGAATATCAAAGCCAGAAGCACGTGCACTGGGGGTGTATACACCTTACAGGAACACAACTCATACAATTATGTAAGTCATGTTTCATTATAGGCT
The DNA here is from genome assembly GCA_038098605.1 of Gryllus longicercus. Taxonomy (NCBI): domain Eukaryota; kingdom Metazoa; phylum Arthropoda; class Insecta; order Orthoptera; family Gryllidae; genus Gryllus; species Gryllus longicercus. The sequence goes on from JAZDUA010000723.1 coordinate 211,817, forward strand.
TTTATTTAACTTAGTTTTAATTAATTTACTTGAATTGCTTATATTTTTACTACAAAATGGGTGAAAACCAGAACGGTATCAGTGACATTTTATACATTCTGAGAAAACGTGTTTATTTTAGGCTATATTTCAGTGGAAATGTACTTTCATGGTTTAATTAACAATTGAAATGCCGTTGTATTAATTATGAAACAAAGCGCCGCGTGTACACAGTAATATTTACTTAAATAACAGATTTCTCAGAATTTATAAAACGTCACTTATACTGTTCTGTTTTTCAGCCATCAATATATTCGTATTTTGAATTTTTAAAATTGCATTTCCGCCATTCAATGGAGGTGCACCCTCCAGTCTGTTGGAGCCCCAGCTGCCACTGCGTACGAATGAAGTCAAGCGTTGCGCGCGCCGTCATCTTAGCTTCTCCTGCACGGCTTCGCTTCTAAGGACAGCACTGCCAATCTATAGCTCGACAACTTAGAAAACAACCCGGACTGCGCATGCGCGAAAAAATGGAAGAGGGGAAGGTTCCCTTTCTTAGATTATCTACTTGCCCGCCTTGAGCAGTCACCGCCGCCAGCGCCGCCACGGTCTGGGCGGCCGGGCAGAAGACAGCCTGGCCTTGACGATTTTAGCCCTGCGTTTTGGTAAACTACGTAGATGTGTAACCAAAGACACAAAAAGTTTCATATTTCACTGGTCACATGAAATAAAAGAGAACAATTAATAGGGCGGCATTGGTCTGTCTGTGTGGTTAACTCTTAGACTTTTCTGACGGTTTGCTTGAAAATTGTTTATCCTCGTCGATCTGGAGGAGCTCGAGGCACTGCGAGTTTGAAATGGATATGTCGCTTTTGTGCAGTACTTAACATGAAGACCAACAATTTCTAAATTGTCTCAAAAATGGCTTCATTTTTTATTTAAGCCGCTTTCCGAAAATTTGAGTGTTTTTCGCGTAATTTTGCGTAAAATATTGGCAATTTTTAATTTTGTTTACAACAATTTTTACATAATGTTAAACAATTTTGTTAATTGTTTTTAATCAGAAACGAATCAATTGTTTTTGATGAAATTTTGTTGGTGGATAGTCTGAAGGATGTTTAAGAAAATGGTACAGGTCTCCTGTTGGTTAAAAACCCTGATTTTTCGAAAATTGAAAAAAATCTATTTTTTCGGCCCTACAATTATAATTAATGCATTTTCCGGAAGAAGGGCACAACACACAAGGGAATACATAATCCTTGCAAAGCTCACGGATTTTCAAGAATCGCGCTTTCAAGATTTCTTTTTAGAAAACAAGCAAACAAAAAACTCGAGCCTGAACCTGAGAGAAAGAACCCGCCCAGTCATATTTCACATTTATATTACTGTTCTACACAGCGGCGCTAGCAGAGCGCAGTGCGGTCTGGACAAACGCGTTAAAGACTCTGGAATTGCACAGAACTAGACCAATTCACAGGAAGACGCCGTTTCGCTTGCTTTGTGGCCAGCACTTGATCGCCGTGTTATTTCTACGTGGAGCAGAGGGTATTGTCGCGTGGTCATGAGCTGTTAGTAGACATTCAAATATCAATGCATGGTCTGCGCCATCTTTCTTAATTTTATTTATTTATATAATATTCGTATAATATATTCTACGAAAACAGCGATGACTGGAGTGCTTATCGCTGTGCAAAGGAATACGGCCGGATGAGCCACTGGATGGTATGAATAAAAGTAAGCAATTACTCTTTGCTCCGAGTTTAGGAGATCCTTCTCAGTTTCGTATGAATAAAGTGGGTGAGCAATTGCTCAGTCTCTGAGCACTTGCTCCATCTCTGAGCGTACTCTCAATTGGCGAGCAAATGCTCAGAATTGGTATGAATAAAGTTAAGCGTTTACTCTCTACAGTGAGCATTTGCTCCAAAATTTCGAAGGGACCTTAGTAGCAGACTCACGTTTGAAAAGTAAGGTTAAATTGGCCGATATTTTTACCGTGTGTTGCTATGCTGATGCAACGGACTAAAAAAATTACTAGAGAAGGCGAAATTCTCGTGATGTAGGCTATTAGAATCTTTGCCGATTCGAAAAGGACAATGTATGGTTAGTACGGTTTTTTTTTCGGCATTTGCTTTCAGGCGCATTTTCATATTGGATATCTTCTATGTTAATTAGCCATCTCTCTTTTCTACTTGGAATTTTTCTGTCTACTGTTTTTTCAAATTTTGAAATGTTTCGTTTCGACCACGGCGTACCTCCGGAAGCTGGCTCTTTTCAAAAATAATTTTATATTAGCTTAGCATTTCGGCAAAAACTAGCTGGGCCTCTGGCGCCTGTTTTTCGTTACTGTTACTCATATTCGAATTTAAAGAACGAGACAACCAAACATTGCTCTTTATTCCGCACTAATGTGCGCGACGCGCGAAACGTATATAACCTCTTTGTTTCTCAAGAAACTAATTTTTAAAACTCTTAGCCGGCACTATCACTTGTTCACAATGAACAAATGCTCGCGAGACATGAGTAAGTTCTTCGGAGACATACGAAGATTTTATTCATACGAAATGGAGTTTCTGCTCAGTGCCACGGAGTAGACTCACTTTGCTCCGGAGCAAGTGCTCATTTTTATTCATATGACCCACTGTGAGAGGCGGTGAGTTCTCAACTCGATGCGCAACTTTTGGGGTATGTTAGGGCCGGTTTGACCCACAGCCGAGTAAAGTTGAGAGTAGTTACCCGAGAGTAACCATTTACTCTGATAGTAACTCTCGAGTAGAATATGAGCATTTCACCATACTTCTAGAGGGTTATTTTACTCTAGAGTACATACCCTCCTATTTACTCCGCAAATCAGCTGAACACACAATATTTGAGAGCGATTCAAGAGGCTGTGACCGAGAATGACGCTGGGAACCAATGCGGACCAACGCGAACCTTTAATTCCTTATATTCTATCATTCATTTCAGTGTCGGAGTTCTTGGCGTTGTAATCTGGTGTGGTGTTATGGTGGTTTGAGTTAGCATAGTTTATTTCCTAGTTTCTGTGTCTTTATTTCTTAATAAATATTTATTCTTCTTCTCTGGATACGAGTTACTATTTTGTTAGCAATGCAGAAAAATCAAATTTTCTGTACGTTTACCGATGGCGATGCAAATGAATTTTCTGTAACTAGGGAACGAAAATGTTTAGTTTTTCAAATGTTGCCGATCTCGTGTTTTTCTAAATTTTATTATTATTTGTGTTTTATTTTTTAAAACTTTTATACAGCTTTCAATTATTTGTAGTTAAAATGTTGGAAAGGGATTCTGGAACTCAAGAAAACGTGCGCAAATGATCACCTCCATACGTCACATACAGTTTTTACTGAATAAATAAATGAATATTTCTTAGTACTTGTAGTCCCTGTAGTTATTATTTTTCCTTTTTTTGTCGTATTCGGTACGTACTACCTTTATTTCGTATCTACATGGGCGAAATATAACTTTAGAAATTCTCTACAGTTTTCAATGTATCTGATGCAGTTAAACAGATGATTTGGTCAAACATAACCTCATGACAAAATCTCGATCGTCATAATTAAAACCAATCCATTCTCTCTCGCACTCTTTGTCTTCGCACTAGTGGATAATATTCCGAATCTTTGCTGGAATCGTCTTCAAATACTATCATTCGTAATCGTCGAGCCGTAACAACACTTCGGAGGAACATGCACGTTGAAAAATGAATTTACTGCGTACTTTACCCGACGGATTTTCGTGGTGTAAAGTTACTCTCGAATTTACTCTCGTGTAAGCGATTTACAGTCGAGTAAAGTGTTGGTGAAACGCTCCAAGAAGTTACTCTCGAGTAAACATGTTTTACTCCAGAGTAAACTCTCACTCTTTGTTTGGTGAAACCGGCCCTTAGGCGTACTTCTCGTTAGGCCACGGCTATTTCTCAGTTTTTTCTCTATTACCATTAAAATTTCTGCAGTTTTCTTCTAATATTTAATTCTCCTCTAAAATATTGAAAATGTGTTATTACTTTCTCATAGAGTCCACACATGGGAGTAGTATTCGTAGCAGTGGGGGCACGGACAGGATTTCAGTGGTTAAGTGAACACCCATAAAATTTCGTGAGATCAGAATTTTTATTCCAGCTGAATGGCGAGTTAATAAGTGTTTTTGTTGTCATTAGAGGGACTCCAGCTATGAATTCCATCACGTGTTCAGCGTTAACAGCGCGAAGGTCTGATGCGCCGCGCCATGCCTCCGTGTAGCGGGTTGGGAGGTTCGTAAGCTAAAGGCCCATTCACAATGCAAACGTACACATAAGCATAGCGCATAGACATAAACATTAACATAAGTGATAGACTGAAGTATTCACAATGCCTAACATAAACGTAAGCAATATACGAGTGTCTATTGGTTGTGAGATATTCTGGTTTACTATTGATTGGACGTGAGAATCGATTTCAAGGTATCGACTGTGTCCATTGCCCATTTGGCGTTAGTTCTTCTATCGACTTCGCTCAAATTTCGATTCTCGATTTTGAGTTACCGTTCTGTGATTAGTTCATTTCTTACGTCTTACTTAAGCATAAGCACAGAAGCTTGAAGCTTGCAAGCTTTTAAGTTGTCTTACGTGTTATGCTTACGCATGCGAACGCATTGTGAATAAGTCCGCTTACGGACGTAGCCCTAACTTTAATTTTAACGCCATGCTTATGTTCATGTTTGCATTGCGAATGGGAATTTGGTGAAACCCGAGCGGCGTGAAATGAGCGCAAGGAGAGGCGGGAAGCAAGGGGGAGGGGAGATGTGGCGAAAATACGGCTCGTGCGCTGGTCTCCACGCCAGCGCACAATCCGAAGACGCCGAAAGTTTGCGAAGCTCCACGACGGCCACAAAAGCTTCTTTGTCCAGAAAGACAGAGACGCGGGAGAATCCCAAGCTTTCTTCGCCGAATGAAAACTCGTGCCCACTAACTACCATATTTATGTGTTTTATTAAACATTATTTGTTCTGTATCTTATTCAAAAACATATGAAATAGATTTAAATAAAGAAATGTGCGTTTAATGTATTGAACAAATATCTTCATATTGAGAAAGTTTCTAACTCTTTACTTCAAAGTTATTTTCGAAGATTTGTGATTGTTAGCAGTGATAAATGTTTCGAAATCTCTTCTGCCGATCGGTAGGCAGAGTGGGCCTGTGCTGGCTTGGCCTGGCCGACTAAATGTGAATTCAAGCTATATTGGGATGTGAGTTATGAACGTTGTTGCGGTAACGCGGATGTGTACGTGTGTGCTTGTTTTCGTATTCCATTCAAGTTATGAAGAACGATAACAGTACTACATTTTTAATTAAAAAATCGCGAATATTAGTACCTCGTGTGATCGAATACACATATGAAGTACAATGAGTGAAAAACGCACTTGCCATGTTATCTGTTGAAAAGAATGTTGTAACGTTTCCCTGCGATGAATTAAAACACACTCAAGTAATATTTAACAAAGATGTTTATTTTGTTAACAATGCTACACTAAAAATACTTGATTTATTTACAAATATATTACACAGTCCTTGTGTTCACTTGATTACTTTCCTTACACACGACTCCGTTCTCTTGATTATTTATTTACTCAGTTCACTTCTTCTGATTTTTTATTTACACTGTTCACTGCAATCTGATTATTTATTTACACTTCATCTACACTATCGCTCATCATTTCCACTTCTTCTACACTATCGCACAGTCCGATGCACTGTCCACGGTCTATTGCGCAGACCACAATTCACTGCGCAGACCACAATTCACTGCGCAGACCACAATTCACTGCGCAGACCACAATTCACTGCGCAGACCACAATTCACTGCGCAGACCAGGGTCCACTGCACTGCTGTTTACCGCGATGCACACTTCACAGCTCACCTTCCACTGCAGACAGACTATTGCATACTCACGCTGACGGACTGACTGCTCACTACTTCTACTTCTTACTACTGTATTCTGCTCACTGACTACTACTTCTTACTGACTGACTTGCGACAGCCTGCAGCGGCGAATTTATACCTGGCCGGCGCCCGTCTCGACACAACTGGCACTTGCTCCACATTTCTACGCGACTCACGAATAGCCCGGAACCGTCCAGTTCGGGTGGAAGGGGGCGCCGGCAGATGGTGCAATATTCGTTACAATATAATAAATGAAGTTAGAGACTTCAGTGAGAAAGAAATTCGCGGACAAAAAGAAGAATGGACTTCAATAGTAAGAGTACAATCAGCACTGCTGTTGATTTATCTACATCATTAACAAGTATTTTACTGTAAGGTATGTACAAAAGCAATTATTTGTCTACCAAAAATTATTTATTTCAATTATAAGTATGTTTTACAATCTATATCAACTGCTTTTCAAATAACATTTTTGTTGTTGCGTATATTATCTTGGACTATTGGCATCTTTGAGTTTGAAGATTCTAATCCTTGTGAACCTCCTGTCATTAGGAGCAAGTGCCTCTACTGACACGTGGTATATACACTATGTGATCAAGAGTACTCGGACACGTCCAAAATTGTGTTATGGTGTGTTCGTGTATTTCATGGAGGGGGCTTGCACCCCTTGTTGTTTTGTGCAGCATTATCACGGCACAGGCCGCTGGCTCACTACGTTGATGTTTTAAACACTTTCTTGCGTTCCACTGCTGAAGATCAATTCGGGATGGAGAATGCATCTTTCAACACGATCGAACACCTGTTCATACTGCACGATCTGTTGCAGAGTAATTACCCGACAATGCCGTCCTTGAAATGGACTGTCTTGCACAGAATCCTGACTTGAATCCTTTCGAACACCTTTGGGATGTTTTGGAATGCCAACTTCTTGCAAGGCCTCACCGACCTACATTGATACCTCTCCTCAGTGCAGCACCCCGTTAAGAATGGTCTGCCATTACCCAAGAAATCTTTCAGTACCTGATTGAAAGTATGCCTACAATAGTGGAAGCTGTCATCAAGACTAAGGGTGGGCCAATACCTATTGAATTTCAGCATTACCGATGGAGGGTGACACGAACTGTAATGTCATTTTCAGCAACCAATCCGGAAACCTTTGATCACATAGTGTAGTTATGTAGAGCTGCGGAAAATCGATTTCGAGTTTTCAATGGAAATATACGTTTGGGGGTCACCCGAAACATTTTTTTCAAAACGTTCGTTTAACCGACGGTCTGTGAACAACATTAGCGCCTAAACTATTCATAGATTTTTTCCAAAATTAATATTCCTCGGTCAATCCGGTTCAACTCGAAGCTCTGCAATTTTGGAAAACTATCTTTAAATTTTTGGTGTATTTTTCATGAAGCCCCTTGGACATTTTCAATTTATTTTTAAAAAAGACACCAACTTTTTAATCTCTAGTAAGAATAGCGTGAAATGCTCTTATAAAATTAGCAGAAGTGCTATTTTGTAAGTTAATTATGAAATTACATTGTTACTTAAATAATGAAAATGAAATTAACTGCTATTACATTTTGTCACAATCACTAAACGAAATTTTGCTCGCTCGTCTTGTTTGTTTCAAAAAACAAATCGAAAATTTACTCTGTTAACCTGCAACCAGTTAATAAATTCTTAAACAAATCAAATACACATATGTAATACAGTGAAGCAGCTTCACAGAAAAATTCAAAGAGCACAATAAAATGCATCTGCATCGTAGGATTCTTCCAGGTGTCTCGTGAGAAGATGCCAACTAGATCATGAGGGAACATAAAACGGTCAAAACTCATAGACCGTCACCGGCTTGTGTACGAGTGCTCTCAAGACAATTGTCTATTCATGGATCGAGATTCAGGTACATATTTTATGAAGTAAACCAGTGACGAACTGAGCGCACTTCTTAAAAGGAACAACGAATTCACTTCCAAATACCACATTAATTGAAAGATGCAACTAATTTGTGGTATATGTCATTTAAATTCACTTTCAAATTACAATGTTGACTAAACAGTACAAAATATGTCGAATTTGCTTAACGTGTACATTGGAACTCCTTTGCTTTATGCCAGATTGATGCGTTGTATTTTGTACCAAGAACTAATTTTAATGATCAATCAAAATGTTCTCGTGATTTTCTGACCCCTGAATTTTGCGACTTACATATTTTATATTACTGTGAAACTGGCACACGATCAAACATCCCTTGAATTTGAAAATAAAATATTCGAAAAACTCTGAAGAATTTTACTCTTTGAAGACACTTCATGATACTCCGCGGAGAAAAACTGCAGCTTCGTCATGTAAAAACTCCGCTAGTGCGGTGTTAGGCGTCCTTTCCGTTAAATAGTAATTGGTTCTTATAAATGACTTTTCTAAATTGCCCAAAATATAAAATGTCACTCTTATCCAAATATACACGATTGCATAAAACTATTTGTTGTATACTAAATAAAGAGAATTTAAAATTCGAATGAAACAATAATTTTATATGCCAAATTCCAAATTTACAAACCAAAATAATTCGTTATTTTCCGTCTTAGCTGAAGGTTTGTGTGTTTGAAGTTGTGTTGCAATTCGCACGCATTTCGCGTTTTACTGCTATGTGTGGCTGGTATGGGTTCGCGTCGGACATTAGTCAATATCCAAATCTGCTATTTTGTTGCACAAATCCCTCAGAATCACAGAGGGGAGTGCTCGTCTTCTTTGTCCTATAGTGAGAACGTGTCGAGCTAATTGTTTTAGCGTTGCTGGAGCTTCGTTGGCTTGATAGGCTTCGTTAAGAACGGTCAGGGACCGGCACCTTGCGACTACGAAGCATTTAATTGTAGTCGAAACTTCTTTGACTGTACAATGTGTATTGGCTCTGTCGTCCGTCTCCTCCTCATCTACCGTCTATGTAGTGTTGTTAATAAACTTTTCTTCAGGCATGTCGGCAAAGAATTATTCCTTGGTTTGTTCTGAGAAGAGCTATGTTTGTTTTCCCTCCGCATTGTCGTGGCCACGTATGGCGGTTGCGGTGTAAGGTCCTGGCCTGAGCGCATTTTGACCAGAGTTTGAAAAGGCCATTTCGACCAATCTCTCTCAACCGCGTTTACCACTCTGCTGTGTGATGGTTCGCGAGCGCCGTTTTCAGACGTTTTTCGCATTCCCGCAGCTGTGCTCTTAGCGCAGGGCACCTAAGCTGCTGCCAAAGTCGCCTAGCTGTGCGTTTTTCACGCAGAAGCTCTTCGACATCTTGAGGAAGTGTATGTGAGCCCTCTTCGAGCGTGCGCCAGAAAACCGGAGACGCCTTTCTGTAGGCTGTTTGTAAATGTTTTGTGAGTCTGTGCAAACTCGCGTCTATAGATTCTGGTGAATCCATTGTCAGTGAGGTTTGTGCTTGTGTCCCACTCAGTGGGTTGTGGGGCCCACTGCCCAGGGCCTCAGAAGGCGCGAATGCTACCAACTGCGAAGGTTGTTGGGTGGTGATCGGAAAGGGAGGGAGAAGGGAATGGATTTGGAAGTAGTGATTCTAATATTCGAGGTGAGTGCCACGTCGAGGATTTCGGGTCGGAGGCGCGAGTCAGTGGGGAAGCGGGTAGGTGTGGAGAGCGGGATTAGTGTCACAGTGTTGTGTGATAGCAGGAAACTTGTACGAGGGTTGCCTTTTATATTTCAGGATTAGAGAACAAAAACAAACATTAATCATCGAAAATCACTTTATTGTTTTTCAAAATATTCCTCATGAAGATCTATACACTTTTGCATGCGTTTGAACCAGTTGTCGAAGCACTTTTGCCACTCTGATTGAGGTATCTCCAAAATATGCATTCTGAATGCAGCAACCGCTTCTTCAGGTGTCGAAAAACGTTGACCTCTCTGTTTGTTTTTTACGTACGGGAATAAAAAGAAGTCATTCGGTGCCAAGTCAGGATTATACGGCGGATGACTCATCAAATCGATGTTTTGGGTGCTCAAAAATGCAGTTGTTTGAGCCGATGTGTGAGAGCTCGCATTGTCGTGGTGAAGAGTGATCCGTCTTCGGCGGTTGGTTTTCCTGATTTCTTGGAAGACATCTGGCAAACAAATCGTTGTGTACCCCTCAGAATTGACTGTTCTGCGTTGTTCTAGTGGTACGGTTGCAACATGTCCAGTTTTTTCGAAAAAACAGGCGACCATCTGTTTAAAAGTCGCCTCATGGTCTTCAGTCGTGTCATGGTCTCCGAGCTGTGAGGACGTATTTCTTTAGCGCTCCGAGGGTCACCGCAGGTAGTTGTCAGTGAGCGGCGCAGCAGGTAGTTTTGTTCAGCAGTACGATCGTAAGTGAAGAGCGCCGCACACATCGCCAGTGTCTGCTTGATATAAGCTAAGTATAACCACAATATTCGCTAATTTTATAATATATTGTTAATACTTTTAGTTTTTTCCTTAAAGTAATTTTCATAAAAGTAAGTTCGTTTTACCTCTAATTTTTCAACATCATGGCCACACGCAACGCTAAAGCGAATGACGCTGTCTCTGCTTCGCTTATTGAAAGCATCCTGACATCGGATGTTTTCATAAGCAAAATTGCCCAGGTTGTTTCTGAAGCAGTGGAAAAGAAATTGGAGGTGTTAGTTTCTCGTTACGAAGAGAAACTATTAGAGAAAACTAACGAGATCGATGATCTCAAACTTCAACTGGAGAAGCGGACTGACGAGCTTGAGCAGTACCAGCAGCGAAACTCCCTAAGGATCTTTGGGGAACCCGAGCGTGATGGCGAGGACACCGACTGCATTGCAATCAATGTTGCCAAAAAGATAGGTGTCCAATTAGACCTAAGCGATATTGATCGCAGTCATCGAGTTGGCCGGAAAACGAATGGTGGTACTCGACCTATAATTGTAAAATTCATCAGTTATAGGAAGCGCCGGGAAATGTTTTCATCCAAAAGAAATCTGAAGAAAACGGGTATCACAATTCGGGAGGACCTGACGAGGATGCGGCTGGAAGTGTTAAAAAAGGCTGTGGAACGTTTCGGCCAACAGAATGTTTGGACAACAGATGGTGTCGTCATCGTAAAGGTGAGAAATTCCAAAGTTCGCGTCAGAACTATAGCAGAACTGGATAGTATACATAACTAGGAGCAAAGACTATGTACTATTTTTCGTTCTTAAAACAAAAATATTTTTAATTATAATTTTTTATTTTTTTTCGTCTTTTGCTAATTTTTATAGTGCTATTGAATTACTATTACTATTATTAATATTATCATAATATTTGCTATTAACACTTTTACTTCTAATTTATTATTACTAATATTAGGATTATATTATTTTATATTACAACATTTTAATTATATTATTTGTTTCACTAGTGTGCTTATTCTTATAATTATAGTTAACTATTATCCTAGAATATTTATTAGTTATAAGAAATTTATAATAATTAGACTAATTCTAAGTAGTTAGTGCCCCACGTGTAATTGTAAGCAACTTATTTAACTCCAATTCCTTTCTGCTTATTGCTTTTGATTTTTTTCCAACGCGGATATCTTCATAAATGTGGCAACGAAGCTTAACACCGTCTTTTCCTCAGTACACGCGTTCCAGGAATTCTGTACCTGTGATTAGTGCTAATCCGGAAGTGGAGAGGATACTGGCTCACCCCAGCCCCGTGGAAAGTCCCATACCCGCTCGAAGTAGCCCTGCAACCCTCCAGGATTTACAAATTTCTTTGTCGCAGTTCCCTCGTGGCTTGTCTGTTTTCCACGTAAATGCCCAATCACTTAAGCAGCATTACTCCGAAATTTCAAATATTATAACTGAAACGAAACCAGACCTGTTATTAATAAGCGAAACATGGCTAAAATCTACAATAAAATCAGGACTCGTATCGGTATCTAATTATAAACTCCTTCGGAATGATAGGTCGATAATTAAAAGCAATTTAAAAGAAAAGACGGGTGGAGGGGTCGCATTGTTTGTTCGCAATGACATTAAGGTTAAAGTAGTCGCTCACTCCACATCCTCTTTACCTGGCATGGAATATATGTTTGCAGAAATCCAAATTGGAATGAAACATTTACTTGTTGCTGTTGTTTACTGGCCCCCGAAAACGGGAGTTTTATCCGAATTAGAGATTCCCCTTTCGCAGTTCGCAAGTAAATATCAGGATATCATAATCATGGGTGATTTCAATTGCGATCTGAAGGTACCGCTCACAAACTCGGCCGAAAAGTTTATTGATACTTTTAATTCATACAATTTACAAATATTAGAATTTGGCCCGACTCACTTAGCATTAGGAGCTGAAACATGGATAGATCACGCGATTGTGTCAGACACTTCGAAAGTATTAATGTACGGTCAGATATCTATTTCGGGAGTATCAAAGCATGATTTGCTATTTATGGTGTACTCTATAAAATGTCCTAAATATCAGCAAAAAATTATCCGCTACCGTGACTACAAAAATATTAATTCTGAGGCTATGTTCGACGACAGTGCCAAAGCTCCTTGGCATGACGTTTATAGTCAAACATCTCTTAATAGTAAAGTAGAAGTCTTCAACGAAATTATATCTAACCTTTTCGATAAACATGCACCATGGAAAACGCGACGTGTGACACGTCCCGCGGCCCCATGGCTTACAAATACATTAAAGCAATTCATGCAGGAACGCGACTCAGCTTACCATCGCTTCAAGTGTAATAAAACCTCTGAAAATGAAAGAGAGTACAAAAAGTTACGAAATTCCGTAAAACAAAAAATTAGAAACGCAAAAATTCGATATTATCATGATGTCTTTAAAGTAAATAGAAACACAAAAGACGTTTGGAACAAACTGAGAGACCTCGGAATCACGAAAGCAAATTCTTCTGAAATTTCTATCGATATGCCCTTGAATGATATTAATGACTACTTTGTAAATGTTTCAAAACCAATACCACCTTCTGTCAAGCGTAATACATTACAGAGACTTTCAAGCAACTCACCTGCTATCAGGGATAAATTTTATTTCCATAACGTTGATCATCAAGGAGTTAGTAAAATTGTTCTTTCACTAAAATCAAATGCAAATGGCTCCGATGGTATCACAGCCAAACAATTGAAATTTGTTTTACCATTTGCCCTTCCGGCACTCACGCATTTAATTAATTTCTCATTAACAACGGGAACCTTTCCTCAAGCGTGGAAGCTTGCACATGTTCGCCCCCTGCCAAAATCTGAACTGACCTCGGCGTCTTGCAATTATCGCCCAATTAGCATATTGCCGACAGTGTCTAAAGTTCTGGAAAAAATTGTTCGAAAACAGATTGTAAAACACATATCCGACTCAGATCTGCTCGGTAACTTTCAATCCGGCCTTAGAGAAGGTAGAAGCACACAAACCGCTTTATTGAAAGTAACTGAAGACATACGAAAAGCGCTAGATGATGGCCTCGTAACTGTATTAACTCTTTTAGATTTTAGTAAAGCATTCGACTCTGTAGATTACGACATCCTAATAGCGAAGTACAAAAATCTAAGTTTTTCTGATTCCACCATCTCTTGGATTGCAAGCTATCTCTACAATAGGCAACAAATTGTAGTAGTTGACGATCTGCACTCCAATCCAAAACCTCTCCACCGAGGAGTACCTCAGGGATCCGTGTTAGGGCCACTGTTCTTCTTAATTTACATGAATGACCTATCAAACGAACTTACGGAATGTAGTCATCATATGTACGCGGATGACCTGCAAATTTATATCTCCGGGAAACCATCACAGGTAGAAATGCTTATAAATAAATTAAATAATGAACTCTCATCTGTAGTCAAATGGTCAATGAGAAACGGACTCAATTTAAATCCTACAAAATCACAAACCATCATAATTGGCTCTTCTCAAATGCATAAGAAACTTGAAGGTTCATATGTTCCTGATGTGCTTATAGACAATGTTGTAGTACCTCGTCATACACAAGTCAAAAACTTGGGCTTAATTCTTGATGATCATCTCAGTTGGGAATATCAGATCCAAAATGTCTGTCGGAAAGTTTATGCTTCTTTGCAATCCCTTAGATATATCGATAAATGTCTCCCTACTAATACGAAGGAAATGTTGGTAAAAACCCTGCTGTGTCCTCATTTCGACTACGGGGATATTGTGTATAACAATGTAAAAGATTCACTCGCTCAAACTCTACAGAGGGCTCAAAATTCCTGTATTCGTTTCATTTATAACATAAAAAAATACGATCACATCTCTGGAGTTTATAAACAGCACAAAATATTAACACTAAAGGATAGGCGCTTGTATCACAGCCTTTGTCTTTTATTTAAGATGCTAAAAATGGGTTCCCCGACATACTTAACAAATTATTTTGTACACCATAAATCATCTAGATTTCAAAAATCCCAGTTACTCTGCATTCCAAAAAGCAAAACCAGCTACTACAATAAATCGTTCGCAATTAATGTAGCCCGCGAATGGAATAAATTGCCTCCCAATATTAAAAACTCTTCATTAACATCTTTTGAGAAGCACCTGCATGACTTTTTTACAAAGTAAAATACACCATTTTGCTATTTAAATCACTGTAGATTACGGGTCAAATAAAAACTATTTCTTAGGAGTGTTAAGATTAATATGTTTTAGAAATAACATTAATGTTTCTTTTGTAAAAAATGTTACTTTCTTGCGACCTGTTTGATACTGCCGGAACTGTACTTTCATCCGTAGGAGCAGAGGCGGTTTTAAACAAGAAAACCACCCTTTGCAGCATGGACCGCAGCTGAGGATACCATCCCAAAGACCCGTTACTTCATGTTAGCTTAGTTTCCATTGTATTAGGACACAGTCTGCCTGGTGGGTTTTTCCCCGACTAGCGGGTTTTCCTCCAGGATCGAGCGACGTGTGATGGTGTCTTTCTGTATTAATAGATCACAGTCGCTCGGGGTGAATACCAGGCTGCCGCGTAGCGCGCAGATATTTAATGCACATAATCTTATTTAATTCAAATTGTATTTTCAATCTCAGACTTGATTTTAAAATTATTTCAAAATTATTATTGTAACATTTTATCCATTTAACCTCTGATGTTGTCTATTTATAAGTTGCTTTAAATAACGTTTGCTTTCCACTAACTACTTACAACTTGTAGATTATATTACATTTAAATTTTTAGATAACATTACTTTTTAGTAATTTTACTATTTAATACAGTACTCTGTATATTTGTGACATGTGGTCAGGCGGAAGAGCGGGCCTGATGGCCCGAGCCTCGCCATATTAATAAAGGCATATTATTATTATTATTATTATTATTATTATTATTATTATTATTATTATTATTATTATTATTATTATTATTAAAAGTGCTTCGTCCGCGAACAATTTTAGTTGGATTTTGCTCATCTTGAAACACCCATTCTGTCGACTGCTGTTTACTTCCGGGCACATACGCGTAAAGTCGTGTTTCGAAGCACCGCGATCGTATTTTTTTAGCATTTCTTTCGACCAATCGACACGAGCCTTTTTTTGAGCGATTGACAAATTGTGTGGGATCCAACGCGAACAAATTTGAGTAGTGTTGTCGCATTGAGTTTAGAAAAGGGAGAAGACGCATAGGTTCGATTTGCTCTTTCGCCTGTATTTAGTACAGCCCACTTTGCATCAAATGTATGAGGTGAGAAACCATTGTGTCTCTGCCGACATACAGGATCTTCGGTTGGTCTTCACAGTCACGACTCGGGTAAGTGTATGCGCCGGGAAGGCACGCACCTGTGTTCGTTCAAATCGCCGTGAAGAGATGGCAGTTTACCGGAGGACCTCCTCCCTCAGGCTATAAAGCTGAATTATAAAACGTTTCTTCTGGACAATGCCGTTTTATATGATGTGTATATTACTACATGAGAGGAGGGAACGTTTCCTCAAAGCGATTTCGAATTTTCGCATCACTAAAAAAACGCAGTTTAATCTCGGTCAGAGTTATTTACCGGATAACTGTGAACTAAAATTTTATACATTTTCCCTCAAATCAAAGCAATGATATTCTAAAGAAACATTCAAAGAATACAATAGGTTTGTTCCCACAGCAGTCCGAAACACTCCCGAACTAGTCCGCGCATGCGCAGTCTAGTATTGGCCGTTCCAGCAGCAGCAGTCAGTGATTGTGATTAGGAGTTGGGCTTCCATCAGGGTTGCTGATTAGTTTGAAACCAGTCCAAAACAGTCCAAATCAGTTCGTGCACTCTCCCTCATACTAGAAATCTGCGCATGCGTACTGCGGACCCCGAGTTCCCGCCAACGCCAATCTTCGACGACGCGCCGTTTACGTTTCTGTCAGGTTTCTGCATACGTAGTTTCATGTTCCGCTCTATATATTTTGACCCTGCTCTGTTTTACATTTTATTGATTTTGGTTTTTTGGTGACTTCGCTTTCTTTCGGATTTTTCTGGTAGATATTGGAATTTGACCCTGCTTTATTTTACGTTTTATTGATTTACTATTTTTTTTTTTCAAGTATTACTAATCCCGCGTTTCTTTAAAATTTATTTTTATTTATTTAAAGTTAAAATGATGGGAAGGGATTCCGGAATTCAAGAAAACATGCGCAGAACATCTTCTCCCCCATACGTCACATACAGTTTTTTACTTTTTTTCTAAATAAATCTAAATCTAGATTCTAGGAGTTTCGTGACTTGGCTATCTTTCGGATTTTCATGTGGATATTGCAACTTGATATTTGTTTCTTTTTTGGGGAAATGGAAGGTAAGTAATTTTAAGGAAGTTCCTTGTACCGTAGCTCACTAAATATATAAGTAGTTATTTACCATTCTCTATTTTTAGCGTTATCGCTCACTTGAAAAATACAATTTACCGAAATCCAAAAGAATAATCAAAAACAATAGCGCAAGTCACAGTTAACAAGGTTAAAAATCCGTAATTAATAGCGAGGTCAATAATAAGCGAGCAAATATGGAGAAACGTAAAGCGCAAGTAAATACCAGGAACTGACCAGAACCAGGTCTCTTTGATTTTTGCACGCGATACGAAAATGACGATATCTGGCGGATATGTCTGCAACTACCGATGAAACGAAAGCAGCGGCACCTAGAGACTGATTTTTGTACCTACTCGTTCCAGCAGATCCCAATCCAGCACCTGTTTTGCACTCGCGCATGGGCAGAGTGAGAGTACGTATAACCGTGATTATTTGCCGTGATTGTTAACTGGAACAAACATAATAAGGGGAGGACAATCCTCCTCTGAGAAACCGACATTTGTGTGGTCATACTATTGGGCTAACGGGTTAAATTAATTCTGACAATAAATGAATTATTTGCTATGTAAATTATTGTCGGGAGCCATTCACTATTATTATAAGCATTGTTACCCTCTCGCAAATAATATATTATTGTTGTATTATCAACAAAATTTACATTCGAAGAAACAGTTTTAAATATCTATGGAAACATTCGGTTTTAAATTTCGAACAAATATGTAGTTATTCCCTTTCTCTACATGTGTATTAAAATTATGGTAGGTTTTATTAATTAAAAATATTAGATTGTTCGTAAATCGTTCAAAAATAAAAATTTTATTGGCCTTCTGGAAATAAGAAATGAAAACAAGATGGACGTAATTCGGGGTCTGGGTTTGCGGAATGGTGCGAGTGAAAATGCATTCATTACAAATGTTTTAAAATGAATTCATCCTTTTCTATTAATATATTTAATGGTTTTATTTAACAACGCTTCTAATATTCTTTCGACTATGCTATGTCTGTGGTCAATCATGTAGAATTTACTGAGATGGCGTGAAATGCATTTTGTACTCGTCCCATCCCAAGGTATTAAAAGTTAATATAATAAATGCAATTCAAATAACATTAGAATATAGTATTTTATTTTATGATTATATATATAATCATCTTGATGTAAAAGGCTGTGAGATTAGAATTTGTTATTCCTACGTGTAGATGTATCAATACTACGAGAAATGAAATAACTTTTACAGGGTTAAATCAATGATTATCTAATGAAAGAAGTGGTTTGGGACGATTGGTCTGCAGGGTAGGAGATATGGCAGCAATAAGGAATATACTGAGGTGGCGTGAAAGTCATGTGTTTACTCATGCAGACCCAGTGGAATAAAAATGGTAAGGTGTATTTAATAAAAAATTTGAATGTAGTTGTTGTGTATGACCCCACGCAGCGTACATCACAAGATATGTCTGGGAATATTTGATCATTTATGAAATTTATTGCATTGAATGTAATCATTTTTGAATTGTCATATAGCAATATGCTTTTTTAAATTTAAATTGCCCCATGCAAAATTCATCCCCTTTTTTAATTATGGTCCGAGGTGTGCAAATAATTGTACGTACCAAACTTCGAACGGCCAGCCGCTGTACTGTTTTACTGCAGTGCAGTGCATTTTAAATATTACTCTCATAGACGTTCGCAACCTTTAACAAGAAGGCTAACAAGGGGGGTAGTGGGGGCACTTCCCCCCGGGGGGTTGTAAAGGGTCTTCTTTTCCATTTAACATTTTTTATTTTACATATATATTTTTCTAGAAAATGATTAAAACATTCTTAAGGGACAATGATATTTTTAAGAATTGTATTAACAAATACAATTGCTTTTATATGTTAAGTCTTGGCCCGTTTGAATTAATGCTATATAATTTACAATCAAAGTCATATAAACATTAATTAATTTAGGGTTATATAATTATATAATTCCAAAATGGTTTGAAGAGCCTCTTCCCCAAAGGTATAACAATTTCCCAAATTGCTAGGGGGGAAAAGGTGAAATAAAATTGAACATTTGTATTAAAGATATAAACTGTTTTATTACGTAAGGCCAAGAAGCTCCTTTCAAAATTCTCAGAGGAATCTCAGCCCTCTGCAATTGTGCGCACGCTTGTTTTCCGAGTATTTACTTTTTTAACTTTTACGAACACACAGATTTAGCCCAAAATATTAAAATTGAACAGGATATCAGTGTAATTTAGTTTGTCCATAAACATGTAATTCACTGTAACTTACTATGGAGATAACTACAGAAGTGACATTCATTGATCCTAGCACTTAAACAACTGGCTACTTTCGCTTCGCTAACTGTAACCGACGTCCTTATCGTCTCCCCACTTGGCGAAGGTCGCTTACTTCCGCGAGCACATGGCGAACGACGAGTGAGTATTTCGTGTTTCTGGTACTACTTCAGTCGTTGGTTCCGTGAGTCCTTTCAATGTATCTCCCCCAGCGGGGCTCCGCCTCGGCCGGGGTAAGCTCTAGGTATTAATATTCTGTGTGTGTAAGGAGAAAGCGTGGATGAGGAAAGAGTGATCGCGCGCGGTCTACGGCACATTTGTTAGAATACTGCACCTACGTACATTAGCTGGTATTGATCAGAGAAAACACGGAAAACCATCGATCAAAGCAGCTGGTTTCTTCACTAAATAGGTTGACTTCCATCTTGCTACAAAATCCGAGTTTTGAGACTAGATCTGTAGCAACAAACAACCTTCGCTATCCACAAGGAGTTCTCACATCACAAGTTAGCGGGTCATGAGACGCCCTGCTGTGTGCCTCGGTTGCTGAGAATTCGCGCTATTGAGACTACGTGCGTTACTCCTCTTCGGATTCCAAAATGGCCGACAAGCTTGAACTAACAGCGAAATGAAATTTTGCAAATCTGCCTACCGAAACATTGCCTACGACACAGAACGTTTACGGCGATGCTGCCATGCGATATATTTTGAGTGGCATGTTCAACACTGCCACAGTTGTTCTGTCTTGTCTTTCGGCCTTGGCAACGGGCGCGGGCGGCGGACGATTGTAAAGGCCACAAGTGATGCAATAAGGTGGCTTTAGCTAGAGGGTAGAAAGCGGTCACGTCAAGCGACAGCAATCAGTTCCGGCAACAGACAAACACAGACGTGGGGACACTGATCAGTTCTTCGGGACAGCGGCGACGTACTCGAGATCGGTGGTTATAGTTTTCTCGTCGAGCCGTACGTCCAGGTAACTCAAGCGTGTCGGCGCTAAAACACTTTTATCTTTTGTTTGTTTCTTGTTATTTAACGTCGCATCTAGGTCATTAGCGACCACTATTGCATTTAATGGTATGGTAACCGTGTATATGACATGATATGGTGATCACAGGGAGTGAAGGGACGAACACAAATACATCCATGCCCGAGGCGGGACTCGAACCTTCGATCTTGGAACCGAGATCGCTACGGCACTACTGCCTTAACGATCTCGCTCATCCGGACCGACCACTTTTTTCTTTATGAGAAAACCAGCGGCTCTGAGGGCGGCAATTTCAGTTCGAACGGCTTCTGCACTCTGGTGTAACGACAACATGCCATGCTAGTGGACCATAGCAGTACTCACACAGCGTGGCCGAAGGGTGGCCCTCATCGCCGTAAGCAAAGACGACAAGGACCAACCCACGGCCTACACGCGGAGCGCCAAGCGCGCTCTTCAATAACAGAGAGAAGAGCGGAACGATCAGTGACCGGGCACCGTTCACCAAATCCAGTTTGACGGCGTTTAGATTGATCTGAACACATTGAAGAACTTGCGTTAGGGGCGGGAGGTGTAGAGGTGGTAGACAGTAGTGTGGCCTCCGCTCTGCCAAATAAATCACTCGTACCCTTGTTTCTCCTTTCGGGACAATGCCACGAGGAAAGGCATTGAGTAGGAGCCGGGGTCGGTAGCCTTGACGATGTGGGCGGTGTCCACTGTGTGTCGCAGGCGGCGACTGGAAGATCGGCTCCTGGGGGGCGTCGTGCGGGGGCACATGGGTGAAACCCTGCGTAAACAGCGGAAGATGCACCTGAGGGGTGTGACGACTAGAGAATTGAACTGGCGGTACTGAGCGGAGCGGGAGCTGGCGGGTCTGCATGGGACGAATCCAGAATGCTGCATCGCTTTCATCTCGAGAGTTACGATTGCGTTCGTTCGTAGTGGCGCTGCCGCGCCCTGGGCGGTGATGATAGGGCACCAAAATTCACAGTTGATTGGCATGTCCAGCGGCTAGAGAGGAGGCTGAAGCCCGTAGAATAATTCCAGGATCTTATCAATGCCCTCAATCTCATTCTGCGGCGTGGGAGGCTGCTGGTAGGGATTTTGTGTGCGGGGGCGGCTGACGTCACCGGCGCGGCCGCTACATATAGTTGTGGTGGCGGGTGGCTCTAATTGGTTTGAGAAGCCGCCGCCGCCGCGCCCTGCGCTGCCGTGCGTGCAAGCGCATGCTTTGCGCGGCCGCGCGGAAGCGGCGTCTAGCGGGAGGCAGCGGCAGTTGCGACGGCAAGCGGATTTGAATCCCGGTGAATGGCTGGCGTTCGCCGCCGCCACTCGTCAGCCGCCATGACGAGCAAGCTCCTTCTCTCGCGAATGAGTCACTGGTCTTCGGGCGTTCAGTCCGGGAACGGCAGAGGATGATGGCTTGGGCATGGCGGCAGCTTGCGCCGGCGCCCAATCCCAAGCGCGGTCCAGGTCAGATTTGGAAGCCGTGGGGGGCTGCCCTGCTGTAACGTAAGGTCTTCACTACCACTTGGGAGGTAGGCGGAGGCTGCGGTGGTTGCGTAGCGACGGTCATCGTCGCACGCGAGGATAATGACTACTCGGTCAGTACAGTCTGCCAGGGACTCACAGTTCTCGCTTCCGACGAGGTTAGTCGCGAGTGGTAGGGCTCCGACGATGTCTGCGGCGCTGGCGTGCCGGGGGTGCGGGAGGCGGATTTGATTGCGGCGCGGTTGAGCCGGGACCCACGTGTCGGGGCGCGCGTCGGCGGTCGTCCTGGGCGTCGCTGGCCGGGCGTTAACAGCCAGAAAAGAATTACCGTATCAGCACTCACGCACTTGTGAACACATCAACGGGCGGTACGGACGAGTAAACGGAATCGTAGCCTTCGGAGAGGCAGACCCGCAAGAACTGCGGACCACCACTGGAAGGTTACAAGAGATGAGGAAGACCCAGAGGTCATTCCGTCAATGGCGAGTTCTACGGCCATCTTTTAACTCCGCTGAGAGATGGCATTCCATAAATATTGCCAGATTTGTTGTGCGGATTCTCCATGCGTAAACTGGATGATCCACGATGACAATGCAACCTGACACCGTTCTCTTCGCACACGTGGCTTTCCCGTCAGACATCTCATTTTGCATTCGCCTTACTCTCCGGTTTTGTCTCCTGCGGAATCGCGCTCTTCCCGTGGTAGAAAATGCGGTTTTGACCCAATTGCAGAGACCCTCTAATCACAGACACTTGGCATGCGTCGAGAAATAGATTTCCAAGACATTCCCAAAGTGACAAAAACGCTGAGGAAGCTGTTATTCTGAGCAAGGGAATACATTCAAGGTGACAGTGTGTAAAATAAGAGATAATAAAGTAGTTTATTTTCAATAGAGATAGTCTCGAAACTTTTTGTCCCCACTTCGTATTGTAACGTTTGCTATAGTGCTCCCATATTGAGCAAGATATTTGAAATGTTTTCTATACTTTTGAATGGTACCCAGACTAAACAATTTGATTTCCGCAATACAATTTTATTTTGCAATACTTCCTGTTGATGCCTGACTCTTTAAATACTTACGCTCTTGAATAATACTAATGTGAGTTACCGACTCATCTATTACATTATTGCAAAATTATTTTTTTTGGCTTTATTTATTATGGTCCCATAAACTACATGGTCATGAACGACCCCATTGTTTTTACAAAATATTAACAATATTTGAAGCAAATAATTATTTACAAATGATATGAAAAACACATACTATTAGTACAAATATTACAAAATGGTACACAAAAATATTAACACATTATTACATTAATAACATATTAAGATAATGGTATGATTTTTAGATACCTAGTATTTAACTTGACAAGTTGTTTCTGGTAGTTTACAGGTATTTATGGAGGTTGAGTATTACAAAATTGATTCTATCTAAAAATGTTTGGTTTGCGGGATTTAATTGCCAAATAAATCTACCCTTTTGAATGGTATATTTATAATGTTTATTGGAAAATAGTATTCAACTAAATAGTATTGAATTTTCACTTTATCTTAAAATTACATATTTAGAGCTCATTTAAATTGGTTTCTGTTATGCCATTTTAATTAAGATTATTACTTTTTGGGCCTGTGACCAAAGCAGTTGAATAGCTCTTTCCAGCCATCGTATCTGAAGATTCACATCGTGCTCGAAAACAACAATTGCGAACAAATAATTCGCATTGTTAAACAATTGACACTGATACTGAATAAGGGCGTATTTGCTAAAGCGGAGTATATGTGAATCAGAGCGACCGACCGAACGGAGACCACCATCGTCGTATCAACCGCCTGTGTACTCAGATTTTCTAAAGCCGTCAGTATTCTCAATTCATTCTTACTCTCAAATAATCTCACTTTTTTCTTAACAAGTTGAAATATTACTTTCGATTTTTTTATTCAAATCATTCTCGCTCTTACCTACACAATTATTCAACCTCTGAAATACTATTATTCAGAAATGTATGTCTAACAATTACCTACGTCATTCAATCCCCCTTATATCGTGGAATGCAAGTGACATACAAACCAATATCCATATTCTCGTACATTTTTTCATATCAATATAGGCTGCATCCGAGAATCCCACTTCAGTTCTGATAAAATTTTCATCCCAGTTTATACACTAGATCGATAAGATTGTCCACGAAATCGTAGTAGTGGGGGTGTCGCGATTTTCCAAAAAAATCCTGAATATATAAACCCCACGTTTGGAAATGTAAGCGTTATAGTACCTTAAACCGGACAATCTCACTTCATCGTGACCTCAGTATACAAGTGTCCCAAAAGTAATGAACGCAATTCTTTCGGCCGCGACTATCCGTCGCAGAGCGTTGCCGCTTGCACGAAAGTGTGGGCGTCTTAGGAACACAGCACGACCCGCGCCGATCGGCTCCGAACCCCTGGGCCGTCACAGGACCTATTTCAGTGAACACTCGTGCGAGTGCTCGGGTGAAATTAAGACGGAAAAAACACTCGAGCAGCGATATGCGATAAAGTTTTGTTTCAAACTTGAGAAGACGCCGTCCGGGACTTTCGAGTTGCTTCCGAAGGCTTTTGATGAAAACTGAATGTCATATTCACAGTTCAAAAGAAGGCATAAAATGTTCAAGGAGGGGCGTGTGGAGGTCGCCGACGAACAACGATCAGGTCACCCCTCAACGTCACGAGATGAAAGTTCGGTTGACAAAGCGTGCGAATTTTTTAACTCTGGGCGAAGAATGAGTGTTTGTCTAATGTCAGAAAAAATGGACATTCCGAAGACTAATGTGCACAAGATTGTGACAGAAAACTTACCAATGCGGAAGGTGTGCGCCAAACTTGTCGCGAGAGTGCTCATCGATTGCCAAAAGAACAATCGAGAAGTGCATCCAGAATTGTTGCAGTGTTGTAAAGACATTCTCCCTGCCGCCTTATAGTCCTTATTTGGCCCCACCCGACGTTTTGTGGTCCCGAAGATTAAAAAATCTCTGAAAGAGCAGCATTTGGGGGACCCTGGAGAACATCAAGCTACGACGAGCTTACTAAAGCACATCCCAGTGAAGGCCATCCAGGACGCATCCAAAGCAATGAAATCTCTTGGAACACGTGTTGAAACAGGAGAGATGCATTTCGAATAATATTGAATAATTGTACGAATCGGTTCAATACATTTCTTGAAATAAAAATAGGCACATTATTTTCGGGACAGGCCTTGTAAAAGCCTCACAATGTCCCTTACAAAACTGGTGATATCGATCCGCTGTTCTCATCAAATCAACCTACAAATATTGTAGGAGACTGGAACGCCAAGAATACTGTATGGGGTAACAGACTTAATTCTCCTGGTGGCATCCTTCTCCTTGCAGATATTGAAAGATTAAATCTAACGATGCATGCTCATAGTCCTCCCAGTGTATCTCTACCAATCTGCAATACAATCAGATATATTCGATTTTATAATCTCTAGCAACATTGGCTATAATATCATCGTAGAGCCACACATCGCTCTCCCTTCAGACCATCGACCTTTTCTTTTCTCCATGAATACATCATTAAAAGAATATCGCACGGCCCAGCCCTACTACCTACAAAACTACAAACTGACCTCATTTTTAGATCCTGATTTCTCGCATCCTGCCAACACTTTCATCACTGAAAAACTCTCAAGAAATTGACATAGCCATTGACTCCCTTACCCACACCATTCTCGATACTTTAGATCTAGCAGCTCCCCCGTACGTCATCTCAACCCACTACCACATCTCATAAAGAAACTTTTATACCACAAAAGATATAAATGTAATCACTGATAAAAACATCGTTCCTCGTTGTTGAAATACTATCTAAACCTACTCGCTATAGTAGTAAGACACATTTTAGAAACATCTAACGCACAATACCTTCACTTCCAAAACTCAAACTGCCAACCCAACCGATCACACGCTGCGTATTAGCACTCGCCGTCTCTTGCACAAACCATCTAATATACCCTCCCTACGAACCGCAGCGTCTGTAGCAACTAGACCTGCAGATAAAAGAAAAGTACTAAGAAAAAAGGGTGAATACTTTGCCGCAACCTTCACTCCCCATTCTTCGAAATACCCCTTGATGGTAGTAAAATATTTATATTTGCTAAATTGGTACTAGCGTGTGAGATAAAAGAATATCGAAAGACACACGTACTTAAACGCCTTCACCTCACAGCCATTTTACACATAACATCTCATCATCAATGCATCTCTTCATCTGTCATATTTTCCTCGCAATTGGGAACAAGCTCACATTCCCATTCTGAAACCTGACAAGCCAGAAAACTTCCCATCAAGTTATCGAACAATTAGTTTTCTGCCATCTTTAGAAAAACAGTTTGAAAAATGTATCATCACCAGATTAATCTCCCATCTCAGTTCAGTGCAAGCCATACCCCCGCACCAATTGGATTTTCAACCATTACTTTCCACAAATCACCAAATATTAAGACTAACCGAGCACTAATCGCAGGCTTCCATGGAAAAACACACAGTCACCATCTTCCACGATGTAGCTAAGGTTTTTGACACCGTTTGGCAGCAAGGACTATTATGCAAACTTATTCACATCAAAACTCCTCTATCTTATTTTATCAAACGCTTCCTTGTAGATCGCACTTTTCAGTCCGCTTTCCTGTAGCTCTTTCATCTTTCCTCATAAAAGCAGTACCCCAAGGATCTGTTCTCTCTCCCATACTGTTTAATATTTATACTGCTGATATACCATCCGCAGTCCACCCCACATACCTCCATTGCACTTATTTCTGATGATACCGCTATATATTTCTCAAACCGCAATATTAACACCGCACAAGAAGACCTGCAACATCACCTTTCTCACCACAGTTCTCCGACTGGGCCAAGAAATGGCACATCCGGATAAATCCAGCAAAAAGTCGAGCCAAAATCTTCACACGCCGCAGACCAAATATTCGTAATCCTCTTCCTCTCAAGTACCTTGTATATAACTTGGTTCTTTAACGACAAGCCAGTGAAATATCTTGGTAGACTTTTTGATAGGAGGCTCACTTGGAAATCAAATATTCTTCACAGAGTAACTCTGGCCACCAGTAGAACCCATCAATAACAATCCATACTGAAAACGTCATCACCCCTGCGACTTTGTTGCTACTCACCTACAACAATGAATGATCCGTCCAATCTTATCCTATGCTTATCCTATCTGGGTCTCAGGCAGTAAATCAAATACACAAAAAATTCAGATTTTCCAAAATAAATTCCTCCGAACCATTACAAAAGCTCCCTGGTTTGTACGTAACTCCCAGTTATATAACGAACTCGCATTACTCCGATCTCCGTTCAGTTCTCACTCCTATCCTCTCGCTTCTATCCTCAACTTTCACAGATTCCATCAGCCGAACATTTCAAAATCGAAAACAAAATCCTCCTCACAACAGACTAAAGCGAAAACTACCGCAACAGTTCTTCGACCATCCTTAATCATCATGCACCCGATAGTGCTTCGCACATTCAATCCTCATATACTCAATGTATTCATCAGTCAATAAAGTTTCCTAAACAGTACTAATATAATTCAATGTACCTTCTATGTATCTTACTCGGCTGCTGAGAGTTTTTGGGACAAGCAGAAATAAATGAGAAAATAATTTATTTTCGTATTAATTATTCACAATAACTGGCATTGTAGCGCAAAAATACTGACGTGATTACAAATGCATAGTCCACTAGACGACGCGTGTTGGCGTACACCGAAAATAGTCAAGCGCACAATGTTACGTGCATTTCACTGGATAGTCACACAATGAAGGTACCTAGAGTTTCAGAAACAGGGAGTCAGTGGAAGGTGGTGGGGGAAACTTTCGGCACTAGTGGGTCGTCTGATAGACGACACGTTTGTAATTTAAAATTAAAATGGTAAAAATGTTTTTTTATTCTTTTAACTGCAGCTCAGCAATCGAAACAATTTGAAAAAAATCACGTTTTGAGTTTAAGAGGAACTTTTGAGATTGTTTTCTAGCCGTTCCAGAGTTCTAAGACAGTGAAAAATATGTTTTGCTATTGAAAAAAACTTTCCGTTTGAATTTGGCGCTGAGAAAATATCAAAAAATGTTTTTCTGATAGTACAAATTATTTTGTTATCATATCTTTTTAATCAGATAAAATCTGGATGAAGAGGGGTGAAGGTGGTGGGACGAAAGTTAAGACATCTTTCAAAAATATTATGTTTATGTTAGAATTATAGTGCAACTACTCATATGCCATTCGGTTTAAGGAAACGTTTTACCATCTCATGCGGGGGGGCTTTACCCCCCAATAAAAGATCCAAAATCCCGCCTCTAATCTTTTATAACTATTCTACAGCCACATCCCAAACATATCTACTTTCGGTGACGTGCATTCCTGCTGTTTGAAATTTTAAGATATGCCCCAATTTCACACGCCATTTTTCAACCATATTATTTCGTGTGGCTTGGATGTTTTCTGCACGAAGTCATTCAATTGTAGACCTGTAAATTATATCATGTACTTTTTTTAACGTCTGATTAATTGTTGAGTAATGACACTAAGAGGAGGAATCGTTGCCAGCATGCCCATTATTTTTAGAACAAATTACATTAAGGAAAAAATATTTTTCACCAATATTGTACTTTTGCAATGTGATTATTTTTCAATTTTCAAAAATACAGAGCTATCCCATAAAATATAAACTGTGCCACATTTTAGCGTCCTTTCGTATACCAGAGGAAAAAATTCATAGAAAAAATTGGAGCCGTTACTGAGATAATAGTTTAAAAATTGCGTACAATTAATGCAAAATTGGCGAAAATTACTCATATTATCAAAAAATTGTACTTTGATGATTGAGCTTTGAAGAATATGTAAAGTAACATTGTAGAATAAAATGTTATTTTTATTGTTTAAATCTGAACGATATTCACGATTTACAGTATACGAAATATATGCCATGTATGTGTATCCACGTATCCATATATGTCATCGTATGTAAAAGTATGCTAATTAAAAAAGTGACACTGGATTCTAAGTAAATATTAAATGTAATTGTTGAAGAATATGTTTCAGTGTGTTCGTGTCTCAATGTTCAGTAATGTTTTTATCAGATATCAAGCAGAGCATTAAAATATATTTTTCTGGGAAATTGTGAAACATTTCTTCCTTTTTGTTCTATCAGCCTCACGTCCTGTGCATTCATGTGGGCCAGGCTGGAGTCCAAATAGCCAATGCTGTTTGGGAATTAATGTGCTTAGAGCATGGTGTCCGTCCAGATGGATGTGTCCTGCGACCATTTCAAGATTGTGGTGATCATGGAGCATTTTTTGCAGTTTCTAGAGCAGGCAAAGCAATTCCACGAGCTGTTATGGTTGATCTAGAGCCCACAGTCATTGGTACGTAGAAATTTAATACAATTTCCAAGTGCCTGAAATTGTATCGTAAAATTTGAGCAACTGATGAACAATTAAAAATTTCTTGCTTTGGCTGAAATGCAGTTTATGATACGATTCGTTCACTCAGGCAGATGCATATGATTCGTTCACATGCGAGTGTACATTGAGGATTGAACAGGGCAAATAGGAGACAAGGCGTCTAGACTTTCCTGTTAAACAATGAGAAAATATACACGCCAAATTATTTTAAGGAGTATTGGCATAAAATTTTGGACGTGCATATAAATGACAATGCATTCTTGCGATAGTTATATCCTTTTTGATTATTTATATCATTGCAAAAATGTAGAAAATCTGCATTTGCAGGTGAAACATCTGAAAATGACAGGAAAATGTTTAGATGTTTAGACGTTTAAACTGCGAATTTTGAAGTTGGTGGTAAGTACCTCTAAGAGACCACAATTTGCTTCAAATAACTATCTAACTTTCCTCACTTCAAAGCAAAATCTACTCTTGTCCATTTTTTCGCGTATGCTATAATGTTACTTTCCTGATTTCTGTGTACCGCAGGGAATCTGAAGATGCTTACTCGCTGGTCCCGTCCCACAGGACAGGACAGGAAAGGACAGGACAGGACAGGGCAGGCCAGGCCATGCCAGGCCTTGAGTTTCTTTTGTTGGATACGCTTGTCTCTAATGAGACTCTTCGTCCATGTTTTATTTCTCTGCCTGGTGGTCTGCTGATTTGTTGCGACCCCTCTCCCCCGTACAGGGACGGGGATTGGGAGCCGGGGTAGGGAAGTGACTGGTAGTTTTTGTTAGGGGGTTTGGGGGTGGGGGAAAGGGAGAGGAATGGATTTAAGAGGGGAATGGGATAGGATATAGGAGGGATTGGGAATATTCAGTGTTTGTCTTTGGTTCGACGAGAGTCAGTATTTAGTCTGTGGTTTAAGTCGTTTCCACCCTTTGGCCTAGGTTATGGGAGGGGGGAGTTGCAGGATGTCGAGGGGGTGTTTTTTCCTTGTGTGTCGGGGGGATTTCTGAGGTATGATTGTGGGGTAGGATTAGGTTTCTGAACTGAGGATTGGTGATGAACTTTAGTAGGGTTTGGACTGAGGAGTTGTAGAGGTGGGTAAGGATATGGAGCATTTTATGTTGTTCTCGTATGTCATTGAAGCGGGTTAAAGGAGGAGGACGGAAGATAGACGGATTACTCTATTTTCGGTGACGGTTAGTTTTCTGTAATTGATGATGGATGTGTTGAATCATGTGGGATTGGCGTAAGAAAGGGTTGGGCGGATATAGATATTGTAAGCTTGGATTTTCTTTAGGATGGGGATGGACGGATTAGTCAGGATAGGGTAAAGGGCATAGTCCCGCACACAACTTGAATATCGTAAAAAAAATCAGAAAAAAAAAATATCACTTCGAGAAAGTGTACCCACGTAAAAACCGTTTTAAAATCATCATAAGCAGAGGAAAACCTCCAACAACGAATAATCTCGACGTACTAAAAACAAAATTGTCCTCTAACGCAGTTACTAAATACCAAATAACGCCTTAATTTTAGGGGGGAAACCTCTAACGTGGCAACACTGATCATGGAGGAAAGAGGAGATGGGTGCGCTATTTCGCATTATATCTGTCGTCAGCCAATGAGCTTCAGGCACGAGCTGACGTCACGATATTATCGGGAATTTAAATGCAGTTAGATACCAAAAATATCATTTTGTTACAAGTCATTGAAACGTATATGCGAGGCATTTCTTTTAAATATTTCATCGTGTAATTTTTGATTGGTCACCATTGTAAATTATCACTTTAGAAACATTTTGGGAAAAAAAAAGAAAAAAGAAAAAAAAAACTTCTCGCTCTCAATGCAGTGTAGCCACCAGCCTGATTTTTCAAAGGAAGTGCCCGTACTGTGGTCACGAGGTTTGTGACGCAAACTGGATCTGTGCACAGTATTGCCAATCGTACCAGGATCCTGTTTTCTTTTTTTTTAAGAAGATGCCATGTACCAGGATGAAGACATTCTGGTACGTTTAAATACCAGGATTTTAAGTCTACTGCGGTGATTGATGATGTACGATTTAAGATTCATATGATAATTGTTTATTCAATAATTTAAGCTAACACCAGTATTAGGCTACTACACCGCGTTATTTCAACTCTGCCCCTGGCAGGTATAACGGTTGACGGTTTCATCCAATTGGGAGCTTAACTATAGTGACGTCACTATTTTAGGCTTAATACGCATAGAATTGTATGCCACATCTAAGCTGCCGATTGGATGAAACTGTCAACAGCTGATACTTGCCAGGGACAGAGTTGAAAAACTCGCAGTATATTAACCAGGACTTGATTTCTGGCGGAGCGCGACGGAACGGCGTTCCAGTACTTGGGGAATAATTATTAAATTATTAGGTCCTAAAATTTTATAAATCAAGCACTCACTGCTAATAACTATGGTATTAGTGAAAACACTACCGTAAAAACATTAAGAGTGACATAAGATGGTATTTTTGTACAACATGTATTAGAAAAAGATAGAACACCTTATTCTTCCGTTTAATTTATTGATATAAAATGAATCGATATCAAGTTTAGTTTAAGGAATTTCCTGTGCCCCACATAATAGATTTATAATTTTATGAACAACTTCAGAATTTAAATCAATGGTCATAGAATCTGGGAATTTTAGTAAAATACCTAGAATTTTTGAAGTTAAGTACTGGGATATACAGCGAGCAGATCCAGAGACAAGTTTTGGAAGAGGAAATTCTAAATGGTTTTGTGGAATGTGTCATATTACAGATTTTGTAACATGTTGCACGTTACACTTAGCTCATGCAGCAATGGGATTTTATTAATGATTATATGATTGTAATGATTATCTGACAATATTTTTGCTTGAAAGTTTCATGACATGTTAAAATTAATAGTTATAAAAAATTTTAGAGCGGGGAATTTCCATCATTCCCTTCCCCATGGAGTCACGCCTGGGTTTTTAATCATCTGCCAATGCTGGCTGTGCAGAACAAGTAAAAATCGGTGCGCTGGAGAAGCTCCCCCATCTCTTTTCACCATTGCCATACAATACATGATGGAAAGTGCGTTTCCACCATGGTGCAAAACTCATAGTTCAACTGTCAATATTGTCATAATCGAATAAAGTGATTGCAGGCTGCAAGTTAATGGGAAGATCTGAGGGATTGAACCTACTAGAGAGTTTGAAAAGCTTATGGAAAAGTATTTACTCTTTCCTAATAGGAAAAAATCATTCCATTTCCAGGTGCCTCTATTTCAATTTTCATACTTCAAAATGTTGAAATAAAGGAAATTAGAGAGAACTTCTCAAGAGTATTCTTATGATTTATTCAGACAGTGCTTTGAAAGTGAATATGTCATCAATTCATCCCTGCTCCTTAATTCACACTGTGATTATACCATTATCTCGAAAATAAATATTTAAATCAAGAAATTGTGATACTAAGAAATGGGAAAGTAACTACTCAGAATTTAATCCAACCCAAATATTTTATCTTTAATTGTTTTTGTAAGCATGTAATTTATTAAATCTAAATAAACTCAACAATAAATGGTGTCCTTCTGAAAAATCATTTGCACTTTTACAGATGAAATTCGACATGGAGCATATCGTTGTCTCTTTGCCCCTGATTTGTTACTCACTGGAAAAGAAGATGCAGCTAATAACTATGCTCGAGGATATTACAACATTGGCAAAGAAATGATTGATATAACACTTGACAGAGTTCGTAGAGTTGCAGAAATGAGCAATGATATACAAGGCATATTTATATTTCGTTCATTTGGAGGTGGAACTGGATCAGGTTTCACTGCCTTATTGCTGGAAAGATTATCACAAGATTATGGAAGAAGGAGCAAGTTTTTGTTCTCTGTATATCCTTCACCCCAGGTGACAGTGAAACTTGAGATTTTTTTGTGTGCAAAATATCATGTTATTAAGAAGTAAAGTGCTATCAAAAAGGCCTAAACCAAGTTATTCATGTTAAAACTACCAGGGTAGGATATTATCAAGAGCAACAATATTTTGAAAATAAGTAATAGAAGGAAACACACTTTCCTTGAATTTTGAAACCAACAGGGATTTTTTTTAGTTTTAAATAATTTTTGTTACTTTCTCAGATTCATGGGTTGATTAGAATAATTTTTGTTTTTCATTGCTTTATTCGTTATTTTACTTAATCCAATTTTTTCTGTTCTTCTGTCAACATTTTGGAATTTTTGAAACAAAAGATTGTAGAGTGAAGATAGAAAATTGTTAATCATTAAATTCTAAATTAAACAATTAATGTATTTTTTATACAAATATTGTGCCATTGATGTTGTACAAAAACATTTTAACTCAAAATTTGATAATCACATACGTGATTCATGAATTACTAAAAATTTTATTAAAATTGAATTTGGGTAATATTTTACCTACTACTTGAACCCATGAAAACATTCCACAATTTGTATATCATTATTTTAAGAGTTAAAATACCTTTAAAATCCAACTTATAACAGCCAAAGGAAAATTTCAATATTAATAAGCATTTAAATTGCACAGAGAATATCACAGAGTTAATTTAATTACAAGAAGGTTTTAAAATTTTTGCAGGTTCTGAGATTTCTTGCTTTGGTGTCAGGGCACCTAGAAGAAGAAACCTTCCTGAAATACAATAGAAGGTCTAATAGAACATATTTTGCATAAGAAATATAACTCATGTGTCCAATGGGAGCATGAAAAAGCTACTTTTAGGGGTCCTAAATGCATTATTTTTTTATGAACAATGGTAATGTGTGATGCAGTGTTAGGTATTTGAAAGATGACAGATCAAGAGATCAGAAACAAGCAGGATCTCAAAATTTATGTAAAATTTCATTAGCTAATGATATTTTGTACATAGTAAGTCTTTCTGCTTAGCAACATTACAATGTTTATCCTCACCAGGGGTGGATCCAGCAGATCATTTTGGGAGAGGCCATCATAGTTTTGTTAAATAATAAACATTTTTGTTATTTTATTGTGTATTGTTTTAGTAGCATATATATGGTACTATACAATATTATTTCAATAATTACATATTTATAACATAAATAAATATTTGAATCAATTTTGCCAAATAAAGAAAGGTAATAAACAAAAACTCTAGTCCATTTTGGAGAGGGGCGATGGTCTCCATGGCCCCTCCCCTCCCTGGATATGCCACTGACCCACACCCAGTAGTTGGCTTATACAATGTATCACGTCATAAACACACATTGCAGAGCCTGACTGTTCAAAGTTGGGTTCCAGTATGAAGGTACATTTAATTTTAAAGCAATGATTTATTATAAAATGTAGAATTTTTGTACAGATTCAACTACTACCAATTATATTTCTAACATATACATGCAATTTTTTTTTATTTTATTTTATTTTTTTTTTGTTTTGTTTGTGTGTGGAGGTTTATAAATTTTCTTTAGAATATAAAAGTGATTTGAGGCTACCATACCAGGGCAATAGAAGACAGGAATAACTAAGGTTACCAGAAATAGTGAGAAATGGAATTCGTAATTACAATATCCCTTCTGGGTTAGATAAGGAAAATGGAGCAAGAAACAGTATAAATAAAATTGTGTGCTTAATTGTACAATGAGGATTTTTCTCTCGGTGACTATGGGTGTCTTGATGTTTTCTTAAGGAATTTTTCATTTATGTTAAATTTAAAATTTATTTTTTAGATAATTATTTATATTATATTATTTTTATAGTATTTATTTATAGTTATTTGTAAAGTATTTAATTGAGATATTGATTGACTATTGTTATTATAGCAAATTAGTAGAAACCAAATTTGCTTTTGGAGGGTGGGGGTGAAAGTTCCTGCTTTGGAGCATCACTGTGCATGACATGTAAGTGGGATTCAACTTCCCAAAACAACTTACAAACAGTAATTTAATAACTAGAAAAAATCCACATGGCAAATTAATTTAACATAATCTACCTACATCCTCTCTTCCACTATTCAACTTCAACTACTCCTTTCCAAGTCCTTTGAACTTCACCACTGCTTGCTCATCGTTGCCAACTTTGTTATTAGTGCTGGCAACCTCACTACTCCAGCCCTTAAATTCTTCATATATCCCACATTATCTTTACTGGCAATCAGTAGCCTATTTATAAGAATTGTATTAAAAATTAAGAAAGATTACAACAAAAAACAATATGTGTTTCTCACAGGAATTAACAATACTTTCATTTCTAGTGCATTCAATAATAATGTTTTGTATGATCACTAATAACCATGTAGTTAAAAAGTGACTTAAAATAAATGTTTTATAACTCCAATGGCATTTCCTTCACTTTGTTCTTGATATTTTTAAAAAATAATACATTGAGTCACTTTTAAGGCTAGTTTCAAGAAAGCATCCCTTGTACAAATTTTCTTTGAGGACAGTTTTAAGAAGATAACTTTTACTTTAGTTATTGAATCTACACATTAACTTCACTCACATCTTTTCTCACAAGGAAAATATTCAAATTTATTATCTGTAGTAGTTAGAACTCTTTAATTAGTTGTTAACCGTATCAAATTGATTACTGTATTTAATGCAAAGATTTTCTGTAAATTTATGATGGTGTTTTTTCTCCTTAATTGTCATTGTGACTTGTAATTGTCATTGCAGTGATAAGATAATAGAATTTTGTTGAAGACATTGGTTTTCTATTTTGAACCCATTTATATTGTAGAATATATTTTCAGTAGGAATCAACATTCTTTAATAACTATGATTCATTTTCTGATATCACACAGAACTTACAGAGCAATTATCTGCTTTTTTATTTTTATCTTTTGCTTAAAAAACTTATAATATGCAGGACTTCATGATAAAATTTCATTTGAATGATATTGATGTATATGACCTGTCTTAGTGGCTGTCATTAAGAATTTTTTCCCATTCTTAGTTCTAAATCTTAATATATGGTAATTTAGAATCAATATTTTCAAATAAATTAGTTTTGTTTTTTGGTTCTGAAACTCAAAAATAAATTTAATAGGCCAACTGTTCAACTAAATTTACTAGGGATCTTTTTATATAAAGAAACTAGTGGTGATAAAACAACACATACTTTCTCGCCCGTATTTTCATAAAAATTACTTGAAAATAACTCAAATTTTCGAAAAATTGTACATGAACTTCTTTCAAAACCTATCTTCACAAAACAGATTTCACACTTTTCAATTTTTAGATGTGAAGGACCCACAAATCATGGATTCTAGATACACCACGTTTTAGAGGATTTTTTCTTCTTCTAAATTTAGCAAATGAATTTATCAGCTTTTTCGTTATCAGGGCACTGTAATAAGAATTTTTTCGGCCGAAAATCGCCGGTTTCACACGCAGCGTAACATAACTTTCTCTCTACCCCGTAGCGAGAAAGTAAAAAGGGGGAAAACTACAATACACAACAATTCATTTTACTGAATTTTATTATAAATTCAACAATCAGTTCCCTTATGTCATCAAACATGGCACAACGGAACCAATGGTGGCTCCGGCAGGATTCTTAAGAGGAAAGAAATCACGCCAATTGAAACACCACAAAGTAGATTACATTCAGATGTAAACGAAAGTTGTTACCTTTGAGGTATTGTTACTGACAGAATAACACTTCTAGTAGCTCTCGTAAGGCTATATCAATGTGATATTCCTTTTTAATAAAAATTGGTAACTTTAGCGAACAATCAAGATGTTCCCGTGATTTTTCCGGCCTCTGAATTCCACTACCTAAATTTTTAATATCACTGAAATAATCTGATAATTCCAGGAAAGAACCTCGGGACAGTTCACAGGCACACGTTTTCTTGAGACCCGGAATACCTATCCCCTTTCATTTGCTGCCATTAATTGAACTAGTGCTGCTAAAACAGCCCGTACTTTCTCATCCGTACTTTCACGCAAAATTTCGCGTAAAGTATTCAAATTTTCGAAACAATGTACAGGACCTTATGTCAAAGTCTATCTTTGAGGAAGAGATTTCGTTAAGAAAAAACGCTGAAAAGATGTTGAATTTTTCCAATTTTCGGGAAATCAGAGATTTTAACGAACTTGAGACCTGCACCACTCTCTTAAACGTCCTTCGCACTGTCCACCAACAAAAGTTGATCAAAATCGGTGGTCAACCGCGAACGGGCTGCGAACGTATGGTTGGCCGCGAAGGGCCTACCAGCAGCGCCCGGGCCTCGCGACTGTGGATTAAGGGGGACGCGTGGTTAGCACGAAGACGTGCCTACAACATAATTTGATCTTCTCAACCTGAGAAGAGAGTTTTCTCATCGACACATAGCAACATATACTGAGAGATTGCGAGGAAAACGCTCACTAAAATCTTGCCCGACCGGGAATCGAACCGGGGGTCGCGTCGTGGAAACGCTGACCAATAAGTTAAACCACGAGAGCTTATCTAAAGTACCAACCCCCACAAATAAAATATCTCTGTTTCAAATTCAAGGGGCCGCGACATCAGCCAAATCGATGAAGGATTTTGGAGAAAATCGGCTGAACGGTTTAGCCGCTGGCGTTGTTCACAGTCGGTCAGGCATGTGAAGGGAACATAAGACGAATACGCTTTCTCTGTGCAAACTCTCTTCATTGACTGAGTATCAAAATGCTTTGTTTAATTATTGCACTGTTTTCGCCTTGGGATTGGAAAAGGGAGAATGAGACGTATCGGTTCGATTTGCCTTATCAACTTGGTTTCCGCCAACCCACGGTACTGCCACTGTAGTGAGATTACAGTGTCACTTCCTTCTTTCTGGCCCACGATACATGTTCATGAGGGTGCTTAGCAGGCGCTGGACGCTGAGGTTCAATTTATTCCAATAGATGGAATGCTACAGGAGGATCTCCTCCCCTCACGCGTATAGCTTCATTAAAAAAATGATTCATCGTCTTACCATCACAGCGCTGTGTTTTATAGGCTATTTATTACACGAGAGGAGGAAACGTTGATGTAATTTCTCCTGCAAGCGATTTCAAGTGTTCGCGTCGCCTAAAAAGCGCGCGCAGTTTAGAAACTCGATCAAGAAAATTTTCGATGATTATTAACTAAACAGTATCCCCTTTCCTTCTTACATTAAAGAAAAGATTGTGTTTGGAAAGTACATTAAAAAGAATAAAATTGTGAGGATGACATTCCTCCCTTTCCTCTCCTGAGAACCTGTCACCGAGTGAAACAGTATTAAACAAATTATAAAGATGTTCTGCAAAAGTGGGATATAAAATTTATTAAACACATTGTTAAGCATTTTTTCCACAGATGTCTCCAACAATTGTGGAACCATATAACGCCATCCTCACAACCCATGGATGTATCAATTATGAAGATTGCTCATTTTTATTGGACAATGAAGCCTGTTACAACATGCTAAAAAATTTAAATGTTCATGCGCCAACATATACAAATGTTAATCGTCTTATTGCACAGGCAAATAATTTTCCATATTTTCTAATTGTTTGAGTGTATAGTATAGGTACGAACACAATGCACATTTACTGTTTTAAGTAGTTTAGCGTGGTGTCTCCAGCGAGTCTTTTCATGTCAATAATTTTTATTTATCCTGTGCAAGTTCATCATAATAGTAGTTTATGCAATTAGTGTATAATGTTAAGCTATATTGCATGAGTACGTGCTTTGAAAAAGAGCGACGTTAGGAGCGAGTTTTCAAATGTGCACGAATGCAATAAACCAACATTATAAACTAGTTGCATACGCTATTTTTTGTATAATATCATTATAATTGTTTTAAGAGAATCAAACTTAATTTTGCGAAACAACTTTCTTGAGGTGTCTTGGGTATTTGACGTCTGTACGAGAAAAAACTCTACCACCCCATGATTGTCTCGCTGTGATTGGCTGAATGTGTATTGACGCAATCTTTCTTGCCATACGTCATCATTTGTGCCGTAAAATGCCCAATTATGAACGATTTCTTGTAACAGAAAAGGTCGTTTATTATGCTGATACACAAAAATAAATTTTGATCAAACTAGTTGCCCAGCTCGTCCAGGCTTCACGCGAATGAGCGACTGATCACCTCTGTCAGTCCCGTAAGTCACCCAAAACGCGTGCTTAATTGCTTAAAGAAACCCAAAACACTTTTTAGAGACATTTCTTGGAATCTCGTGGATAGATGGATAAAAAAAGAAAAGAAGAATCAGTTTCCCACCAAGAGAGCGAAGAGTCAAATTCTTGTCTCGATGGGTGGGATGGGTCTCAGATGTAAGAACGCACGCAGACGTACAGTTAATAACAGTATAATACATGCTGTGGTAATAAAAACCAGTATCTTAAGAAATGACTTTTTTTGAAGCTCTGAACAAGAATTTCTTAACTTGTCCAAAACGAAAGAGACAAATTATGTAATTTATTTCTAACAAAATCCCAGTTTTAATTTTAACGCTTTAAGAATTAACGGCCAGTCTTTATTTTAATACGAGTTTAGAATTTTAGGTAATATATTTTTTCTTTAATAGCAGATTGTCTCATATTTCATTGCTTTCTTAGGTGATCTCAGCTGCCACGATTACCTTTCGATTTGAAGGACCGCAGAATACATCAGTATCAGAATTCCAAACGAATTTACTTCCTTATCCAAGAATACATTTCCCTGTAATGTCATATGCTCCACTTATTGGAAAAAGTAAAAGTTCCCATGAAATGGTATCAACCAGTCAACTTGCTGCTGATTGCTTTCGTCCTTCCAATCAGATGGTGAAATGTGATATTAGAAAAGGAAAATTTTTATCATGCTGCATGTATTTCCGTGGAGATATTGGCCCCACAGACGTTAATAATTCCATACAACAGATTAGATCTGACAGATCAGTCAGATTTGTTGAATGGAGTCCCACAGGATTTAAAGTGAGTATTTACCAAATTTCCAAAATTTAATTTATGCACAGAAATGTACATATATAAACTATTTAAATTTTGCTGCAGACGGCGATTAGTAATCAGCCCCCAATTTGTGTACCTGGAGGAGATATGGCGCCGACTGCCCGGGCTGCATGTATGTTGTGTAACAACACAATAATTAAAGAAGCTTGGTCACGCTTGCTAAAAAAATATAAAATACTGTACAAGAAACGAGCTTTCGTACATCATTATGTTGGGGAAGGTATGGAAGAATCCGAATTTCAAGACGCTGCGGAAAACGTTGCTGCCCTAATACAAGAATACATAGAAGTGGAATCCTGACAAAACTAGAGAGAACATACTCGTTTCTTTGATACAAAATGTTGAATTCTAATTTATTAATAAAGATTTATGTGAATGCATATGACTACACTCTTGGCTATTGATTGATTGCCGCGCGTGCTTACCAATTTCAGACTTTTGAGCAGAGTATTTTTATGTAAGTTCCCGACGCGATAGCGTTTTATACTGCGACACGAGCGGACCCAACCAGGAACGTCTGGACTCTCCACAAGAATATTGACAAGCGATTTGGGTAGTGCAAGTGGACAGTTGCGAAGCGCTGTGGGCAGCTGTGGGGTGCGTGCGAGTGTTCCTGTTACAATAGGCGACGTCTCAGAAGAAAGAATAGAAAACGGTAGGAATTTGCTATATGGTATAGTGTTCATCTCAAGGTTAAGTTCAGGCGAGGAAGAACATTTAAATTCGCCTGTGTGTTGAGTGATGCCAACGCCTTCCTTTTGTTAAAAGGCATCCGTTCGACTTGGGTTGTCTTTCAAATAAACGTGGGTGGTGCCATCTTGGCGCCACAAGTCTATTTATACAGCAATACATTACGTCACTCCTTAATTGACATCCTTGGGAGATGCATCGCGCGGAAGACTGTGTGGATATAGTGCAAGTTGACAAATTAAATAGTTTGAATGTGAAGAAAGGAAGTGGCAATAACATGGTCGATGTTCGAGCATGCAATAAACCGGTAGAAAGGGTGAGTTAAAAATAATGAGGGGTTTTTAAATTGTATTATTTATATTTAAGAAAAATATTATGTTGTGACATTATTGTTTGTCTCACTCGTACTTTTCGTTTTGTGAAGTCGACCGAGCAATATTGATTGTTGAATGCTTGCATGCTACTCGTCAATGTACACCATTGCATGTCCTCACGGCTCGAGTATCGAACGAAGTTGAATCTTCGCCCCTTTGCATGTGTAATGACAGTTCTATCAGAATATAGCAAGACATCGTGAACTATTGTATTATATTGGCCCAGAGAATATTGGCATCATTTCTGATATTACGACATTAGTGCTGACATATTTTTGGTCGTATATGAATGCTGA
Source organism: Gryllus longicercus (assembly GCA_038098605.1). Taxonomy (NCBI): domain Eukaryota; kingdom Metazoa; phylum Arthropoda; class Insecta; order Orthoptera; family Gryllidae; genus Gryllus; species Gryllus longicercus. The sequence goes on from JAZDUA010000723.1 coordinate 253,031, forward strand.
TTTGCATTTCCCCCCCCTTTTTTTTTGTTTCTTTAATTTTTGCCCCAAATCTAGGAAAGCAGAGGCAAAGGCAATTAAATAACATAAACTGTGTCTGCTATTATTCTAACGCATTTTTAATATTACTTGCAATTTATCCTGATTCAGTTAGTAAAGTACCTGTCCCACCACATCTGGATGAGCTGTTCATTAGACCATTCCTTAAAGCTTGGCTGCTCAGCCTTCATCATCATGGGAAGCTAACTGTGAAGCAGTGAAAGTCGGCAAATCTGTGACATGTCTACCTATGTTAATTAGTTAATTGTACCAATGCAATGCAATCATCATTTGTGATCTTTCTAGTTCAGGAAAGAAGACAAGGAACATGTTCATACAGTCCCTTTAAATAAAAGTACAAGTACAAGTAAAGGTAGTGCTTTTTTGTGAAATCTGACATCGAGTTGTATTTTAATTTTGAGGGTAGATCGTCTGCTGCTCAGGTGTTGTATTCTGTTTTATTTATGTTCTTTGAGTATATTTTTTCATACCTTAGAGATTTGTAATTATACCTTCTTGAGGTAACACTCTTCCCTTTCAATTTTTCATGACTATATACCTGTTCTGAGAAATGCATCCTTAGAAAGTGAAGAATAAAGTTTCCTTCTGTGCCGACTTTCTTGAGAGCGTGAGTTGTCTTGTACCAGGTGCAAGGAACATTTTTCTTTTGCTAGTGAGCTTCTGATATGAAAAAGCCTTTTTGAGTTTATTTAAATTTAAAAATTAAAATTCTGCAGTAAATATTTTTTTCAGTCATGAAGGTTCTTGCTTTCTTGTAATGATCTTTATAAAGAATTTTCTTATTATACTTTGTTTTAAAAAATTCTTCAAATAAAAGTCCTGCAGTAAAATATTTTTCATTTAAGTTTGTGAGACAGTGCAGTTGATGTTAAATGAGACTGTACCGTCCTTGTTGTGCTTTCCTGCCACTTAATAGATTCGAGGGGTCACAGTAATTGTATCAGTACAAAGCATGTAGTGGGGAGGGGAAGTGGGTGGGGAATTTTAAAGATTCCACAAACTTTTGTAGTTTTTGCTGGCAGATGATTTCTTGGCTGCTATAAAGGCAGACCTTACATTGTTGGTATACCTTGATGTTTATAATATTACTCGGCAACTTTCTTTTCCTGGTATGTGAATGAAACAGGGTTGTTTCAACTTTTCCTGATCTTTACACCCAAGGTTAGTTAACAAAAGTACTTTCCTTTGAACTAAAATAGAAATTAATAAGAACAATATACACATTGAAGTTGTTACATCTACCAAAAGTTATTTAGAAAAGTATTTGTGGGCAGTGTATTTAATAATTACTTTCAGGAAGAGAGTGTGGTATGTTGTATCTGTTGATATACTGTTCCAATGCTTGCATGGCTGATTTTGAAAGTGGAGGCTTGCAGGCATTCTGGTCAGGAAGAAAAGAGATGGGAAGAGAGAGTCCTGGAGTGAGAAGGGAGGGAGAAATGGATTGTATTGGGAGGAGCAGAGGATAGTTGTACCAGGTTGGAGGACAGCAGTTGTTTGGGAGCAGGTTCCTGGGCAACTTGCAAACTGGCACTGTGCTGCCCCAGGCTGTAGGGAAGTGGAGCATGTGAGTAAAGTTAAGAAAGCTGTTGCACCAGGTCTGGTCATCCTCTTCCAGTGTTGTGGATCACTTCAGGTAGATGAGACATTTAAACTCCTGTTGGCAAGGTGAAGTTCTGTGCTGGTAGTGAAGTGCTGTAGGTGTGGGCTGCTGCGAGGAGCTTCCTGTGCTACACTTGGCTGCCTTCTGCAGAGAGTCGCCCAACCGTGTACAGTCAAGTTGCTTTCTGCTTGGAAGCTCTGCTTGCATTTTGTCAGGGTCAGACACTACTCACATATTCTAGGGCTGGGATGCAAGGTTCTCTTCACTTTATCACAGCTGTCCATTTATGAAGCAAGTTGATATTATATTCTACATTTTCTAGTGGTAGCCTACAGTGGACATTTTAATAGTACTTCATGCAGACACCTACTTTGACCTCTTATTCACATGGTAGAAACGAGAATTGTATTATTGATGTTTTTTGTAGCTATTAGAATGAAAAAAATTACATTACAAGTACCACTAATTAGCATATAGGCCTAAATTTTGTTTTGTTATTGAAAATTATTTTTTATGATGTTGGCAATTTTAATTTTTAAAACACTTTTTCTTATTATTTAAATATACTTTTTCTTTTGTTGTTGCCTGGATATCTTCCTTCTTACTTTCAGTTGTGATTTCAATGTCCAGTGACTTAGCAATGTTGCTTTAAAGGAGAATCTCCATGTGGATTGGACCATGACAAACTCACAGGTAAGGAGATACTGTTGCATGTAGGACTGTAGTGATAACTGTAGTTTTTAGAAGTACCAATAGTGTGTGTATTAAACAGATGTTGGGCTCTACTAAGTGTTCAAATTTTGTGTGAAGCATGCCTTTTAGCTTTTTTTTGTTGATTGTTTACCAGAAGGGTGGAGAGGAAATATTTTGTAGCAAAATTTTGTAAACAGTAATCTATTTCTAATTGACCCTATTTGAAAGAAATTTTATGATCTTATGTCTAAAAGGAAATTATGATTCTTCTGAAACTAAAATTAATATAATATTGAATTAAACTATTTTTTTTGTTAAATAAAACGAATAACAAATTATATTGAATCTAGATTTATTGATTGACCAATACTGAAAACCTTCAGTAGAATTTTTTTTCATGAGATGAATGTTCATTGTTTTGCAGTTTGTTTGATAGTCTATAAGAGATTCTTGATTTAAGAGGGAACAGTGTGATGTTATAACTCATTCCTCTATGGTAATTCACTAGACATATTAGGTATCAAGTTTTGTTTACTTCCTTTGAAACAATGTTTAATGTATATGTAGAAAACTTACCATGCAATAGTTTGAGAAACTGATGTGCCAAATTACATTGGTGTTATCTTATTAAGGAATGATATCAGTAAAGATTAGATTGTAGATAAATTGTGTATGCTTGAATACATGTCGGGAAGAATTTCAGAATTGATATCATTTTGGTTGAATGTTAACATGGGTGAGATTGTCACCCCTGTTGATGGTGACAGGTTGCTCCTACCTTCTCAAGCTGGAAATGGAAAGGTAATAAATGTGTACTTGGTCAGAAAGGAGAGGACAATGAATTGAAATAACACCTTATTTGTGAAATGTTTGTACTAATTGCTGCATTATTATAAAGTATAAATTTGGTTCTCAAAATTTTTATTTGCTTTGTAAGAATATTGATTTTTGATAATGGAAAAGTAAATTGAACAGATCACAGTTAATTTAAAAAAAAAGTTTTGAAATGGTGGCATGTCTCTTCTAATTTTAGTTTTTACAGTAAAAAAACAAACAAACAAACAAACAAAAAACAACTACTACTTTCTAAAAGGAAATCATGAGAGCTGGAGAAGTTAAATATTGCATTTCAGAAGCATGGCTAAATTACTCTGAATTAATTAGTTGATTACTTTGAAATATGATTACTCAGTTTTTAATGATTAAATACATATAAACACTTTGTATGTATAATTGTAGTATTAAAAAGATGTTTAATTTTTTTTGTCTCCAATAAAAAAAAATAAATATTAGGAATAAAGATAGACATTTCTTTCTCTGAAAAGATGTTTAAAGGAAATGCAAGTGGTATTATGATTTAGTCAGTTATAAAATTTCAAATAATTGCTTATTTGGCTTATAATTGTCTTGTTTTGTTTTTTTTATGTATAATGTTGGTTAAATGAAAGAATAACTTTTGAATTCTACTTCGTTAAACAATTACTGCAATGCATGATTTATAAATTTGAACAGTTTATTGATCTTTTGTGATGATTAGGCAGTTTTTTTTTTTGCTCTTTTAAAAATTAAACACACATCACTATAGGAATAAATCATAAGAGGTTATGGGTTACATAATTTAAAAAAAAATTAATTCTCAAGTGACTTATGTTGCATTTTATTTGCGTCTACCATAACATTTTGTATATATTGAATTTAAATTATTATTTCTTCACTATTTTCATTAAATTTTAAGAGGGTAATAAAGGTGACAGACTTTTTAAAGGCAATTTTGGATCACTGTTTTATACTTGATTAACTTTTTCCAGCTCTGGTTTCGTGGTGTACGAAGTTCTAAATTTCGCCATGTGTATGGGCTTCCTGCAAAACGTGAAGGCTGTTATGAAAACATTAAGATAACTAAAAATGCCCATGATGGACATTACTGTGCAGTAAATCCAAAGTTTGTGGCAGTGGTCACCGAAGTAGCTGGTGGTGGGACATTCTTGGTGCTCCCACTTCATAATGTAAGTTTTTGATAATGAATAGAATTCTTGGTCCAGATTACTTTAAAATTTATGGTTATTGTAATAATTTTTAGATTGATTTAGGATGAACTTTTTTAGTGTTCTCATGACGTTAAAAAGACTACAAAAGGGGTGCTTTGTAAAAATGTTTTTGACTTAAAGAATGCATTATTTTCATCTTCAGACAGGGAGGTTAGATTTCAATTCGAGCAGAGTAACAGGTCATCGTGGACCAGTATTGGATATTAAATGGAATCCTTTCAATGATAATATCATTGCATCATGTTCTGATGACTGTACAGTAAGTGACTTGAGATTGATTCTAAGAATTTCAGTATTGTAATTCTACAGTTGTAAATTGGTACTTAGAAAGCTGTTTTTTTCTTCAGTATTCCTTTTTTTAAAATATTTTTGACATGTATATGTAATAGGTCAAATTATGGTATATACCCGATGGTGGTTTGGCCACTCATCTAACTGACTGGTTAATAGATTTGCATGGACACAAGAGAAGAGTTGGTTATATTGAATGGCACCCTTCTGCTGAGAATATATTGATCAGTGCAGGATTTGATCATCTGGTAAGTGATATTTTATTTTTATGATTACTGAAATCTTGTTGTGTCAAGCAGCTTACTGAGATCATATCTTATTTTGTTATAAATAATGCAACTGTTAACTCTTAATTATTGCACTAACTGGTGCTGATTTTGTATGTATTTTATTATTATTATTATTATTATTATTATTATTATTATTATTATTATTATTATTACACATAAAAAACAAAATTGTCTGTCACTATTCATTCTTTAAATAAGAGTTTGGCCACAAACAATTTTTTGACACATATGATTTTTCAAAAAAATTAGAAACAAAATGTAATCATAAAGTGTATCTTTGAAACATTGTTTAATGAACTTTCTTTAATGGAGAATAAAACATTTAAGTGTATGATTATGTGATTCTGTGATTTTGTTTCTAAATGTGATTCTAAATTTTTGATATCATGTCTGTTGAAAAATCTCTATTGTTAAACTCTTATGAAATATTATTATTATTATTATTATTATTATTATTATTATTATTATTATTATTGTTATTATTATTGTTGATGTTGTTGTTGTAGTTATAGTTGTTGACTGATATTTAAAAAAAGTGTTGAAGCTTTCAACTGCCATTTTATTAAAAATTCAGTATTTTTATTTTTGTTATATTGTAGAAAATGCACCGATGAAAATACTATTAAGTATACAGGCACATTAAATTCCTAAATTTCACCATTTCATTCTAGCTATGTACTTGCTATGTCCATTTTTGTATTGGCATTGGAAGAGCATCTGAAGATATTTTATTAAATTAAGTTGTGTATAACAGGGTTTTATTTTGACTCAGGGTTCTGTTTGAATGAGAAAATACACTATTAAAAGCATCAAAGATTGATTTTGATCAATTTTCAAAAGCTAGTAGGTTTTTAAATTTTTGGTATTCAGTTTGAAAATGAGTTCATCTAGAATTAAATTTTTTGTAGATCAGTAAGACACTGTATTTTAAATAGGCAATTGAAGAATCTGTGGCAGGTGACACAAAAAAAAAAAAAAAATGATCATGAAATAACTTGGTATGCGACATTGATATTAAACTATGTAAATAGCAATTTTATATCATGACTGTTTTGAGTTGCTATGTATCAGTTACAATGTTTTTTTTATTTTGGGACAAAATTTGAGACATTAATTGATGTTAAAGAAATTTATTGATTTAGAATAAGGTGTACAAAAAGATACTTGAATTTGTTCTCTCATTCAAATTATTTGCTTTTTCTTTGTAGACTCTTGTACTCTTTCTCTTTTTTTTGTATTTTTAAAATTATAAAAATTTTTTTAGGAAGCACATTTAGTAAAAATTATTTATTTTTAGTATATTGAAACTTTATTTAGTGGTAATATTAATAAATTCTTTCCAAGTTAAGTTTTGTTCTCTTTGCTTATAGATGATTGTTTGGGATGTTGGACATGGACAAGCAGTGAATGTTATAGACTGCCACCCTGATGTAATCTATTCTCTGTCCTTCAACCGCGATGGCTCTCTTGTTACCACAACCTGCAAAGATAAGAAGCTCAGAGTAATTGAACCTCGACGAGGGATTGTCTTGTCTGTAAGTCAATTGTCTGACAAGTTTCTTTTTTACTTACGACCATAATTTTTATAAAGTAAATAAAATGCATTTTTACTTCACTTTGTGCAAATATTCTGTCATTTTGATACTGTTGGAATATTTTATTCATTACAAAAAAAAATTAATTACAAAAAGGATTAATGCAAAAGGTGATCCTTGCTACACAAATTCACGCCATTAGGTAGAGAAACATTTTAAATAGAATGCTTATAAATTGTGTATTTGAAACCAAAAAATAAAATAAAGACACTTTTCCTTACTTTAACATCCAGCATTTAAATACATTTTTCCATTTGCAATTTTGATGGAATCTGTGAAAACAGGCACAGGTATCACCACACCCGTTTTGTTTGCATTTTGTTGAAAAATTTTCTTGGGAATAATAAAAATACTTACAATGATCATCCAAAGTTGTTATAGTTTAATTTTTTTAAATGCTCAAGGAAATCGAGATATAACAAGCTTTAAGGTGATACTCATTGATGAACTGAATGATTTTTCATAGTCATACAGGGTTGGTGCCAAAAGACTACAATGTTATTAAGTTGCAGAAATGATAGGTTGAAAAAAGTGGAAATGCACTTTGTTGCTCAGCAACATTATTTCAGAGTGTTGTGTTATTATTCTGCACAATGTTCAAAATTGAATACTAAGAAATGAATAATCCAAGAGAAATGCTGACTAAAGATGTATTTATTATGCGATTTTAAATACTTGGAGGGTATGTTCTGTGCACCACTACCATCGATTTCAACCACAAACACCAGCTGAAGTGGCTCAGGGCATCCCTTTAGGACCTCTGACTGGGAGATTCTAGGGTTCAAATCCTGACGGGCAGGATTTTCAACACTAGCTAGATAGATATGTTGATTTCAGATGCTAACTGACAGAGAATTCTAGTGGCTTGTTGTTCTGATTTTCGTGTATTTCCATTCAACACTAGGCAAGTGCCGGGGGAGTATCCTCGCAAATGAGCCATGGACCACATACAATCTTTTCTCCTTCTTGCCCTATCCTCACCCCTCAACACTTAACATGCTCTACACTACCACACAAGTCAGGAGACCAGTTGAGAGGTTAGAGCTTCTTCCAGATGGAACAGTGCCTTGCTGGTGGGAGATACTTGATTGGGAAAAACTGCAATTTTAAAAGGTAACTGCTAGTATGAAAGGTCGGCCACCTGATCTCACCATCAAGCAAGGACAGATCCCTGGGATGCATGATGTGCATGCATTTGTCACCTGTGACCACCAATCAACCAACCGCAAAGGATTGGGAAAAACAATTTTGAATTGGCCAAGGAAGAGAAACATGACTAAAAAGGTCATGGATATGATCACAACATAATACACTATATATACAAACACACGGTAATTTAATAACACTAATGAAATAACTAAAATAAATCTTTTTAGGCGTATGCACCTCATTCTCTCATGCTCTCATTCTACCTGACAATTCTTGTCATACAATAAATAAATAAATTGAATGAATAAATAAATAATGTGACTATAAAGTTATTTGTAGACTACACATCTTCACTGAAACAGCATTACTAAGCAAGGGTTTATTTTTGAAATGCACGTTCTTTTAAAGTAAAATTAAATGTAAACTTGAATATAATAAACTTTGGAAATAATTAAGAGACTCTTCAAATAACATGCAGTGTTCCATAATTTTTAATAGCTTTGTTTACATAATTCAGTGTAAATTTAACAATCCTGAGCACATGTACAAATGATCCTGTTTTCAGTCTTGCCACACACACAGCATTCGAGGAGTGAGGTTCATCTCTGAACTTGTGGGACTAAGAGTATCAGAGCTTTGTATAACAGGGTTATGTATTTGGCTGTTTCATAAATACCCTTGGAAACAGAATACTTCAAAAGGCTGAAAACTAAGGCCTTAGCTTTGTTGATGTATTCGAGAATGAGCTTATGCTATTGATTTCATTGTCATTACTAAGCTGTGAATGTTTTTGTATATTTACCCATTTCTTCCTCTTCAACAGAAAACATAATCTTTTAGGTTTCTTATTCATTTTCAGGCATTAGGAGTATTATATGCCAATTTTATAGTAACTATATATACCTATTTCATGAATAAATACCTATTTTCTGTTTAAGTGCTCAAATGTTGCCTTTTCTCTTATTTATTGATCAAAATGCAATTATCTTTAATCAAATATTTAAAAACTTGTGTTTTATTTTGTTTTTATCCTGCAGAGTTCAGAAATACAGAACATATTATATTCTGTTTTACTGCAACCACAGTGTGGATTTCTTATTACGAATCAATCCTGCTCTCTATTTTTCTCAGACTTCAGATTTTTAAATACTTTTTACTAAAAAATAGGGTCCAAATTTTTTCTTGAAATTTTTTCCTTATTTGTATCAATGACTGTATAAAAATTGTTGCCGGTCCCTTTTATCGTGAACTATTTGTATTTTTGAAAATTGCAAAAAGTTAAAATTGCGAAACAATGTATCAATGACTGTATAAAAATTGTTGCCGGTCCCTTTTATCGTGAACTATTTGTATTTTTGAAAATTGCAAAAAGGTAAAATTGCAAAACAAAATGTTATGAAATGAAATTTGCTCTGAAATACCAGATCTTTAAAAAAATATCAGATATGGGTAATTCCATGTCAAATTGTACAAAATTAAGGAAAATTTGACCTTGATGGCCTAGATTTTTAAACTTTGTTTTATGTCAAGAGTAAGCAAAAATATGAAATATATTTTTTAATTTTTTTCCAAATATGGTTTTTTGAGATTATATTAATTTTCAAAATATTAGATAAAGTCATCATTTTCAACTGATTAGCAAATTTAATCATTTTCAATTATGTATTAAATTCATTAAATTTTTTAAAAATAATCTTTTAACCTATTTTATTTCTTCTTCATGCCGTTTTCTTGGCTGCTACTT